>CM061545.1:43770530-44370530 GCA_030864215.1 Capsicum pubescens
AAAATTTCAGATATAACATAAATTATACATGTTCAAAGTTGATCCTTGTTGGATCGAATACCAAAATTCAGTCGATAACAAAAGTTCTCAACTCAACTTTGCTCTAAGTGTTTCCTATGAACATTCTTCACATCGAAAGTACTTTACACACTAGGCGAATGATCATGACACATATATTTAGATAGAAATAATGATATTTGAATTTAGAAACATAGGAATGATGGTTCGAATTCTAGCCCGAAAATGTGGGGTGTTACACTAAGTGATCAAGACATCAAATATTGTCTTCTCAAATTCAAAGTGATCAAGCATTGATCTTCCTTGTGAAAATCAATATATCGAAGTAATGTCAAATATTATTAGTGATAAAGTACATCACGAGGAGGTCCACATCATCCTAGCATAGGTTCGAGAAATATGCTACGATACAACGGCCTTCGAATTACAAAAATTAAGAAAAGGAGAATCAAGAGAATGCACAAAATTGTACTGACAATCTTAATAAATAAACTATTCAATTATTCAACTTATTTATCAATAAAGTTTATTTTCGATGTTCACATATACATATTTTATTTCTTTTAAAAATGTATCAAACTTCTCATCTAAATGAATACGCAAAATATACTTTTTTCTGAGGAAAAATATTTTATACTTCAAAAATTAGGGAGATTGTTTCTGAAGTCCAAATGGGTGTTAAAAAATTGTTTAGTGTTTGAATATTTCACATGGATAAATATATGTTGCACTTTAAAGAATATTATCAATGTTGACAACAAAATCTTTTATCCTGATTATATTTTCTTCTTATACATAATTTTATTGTTAGGCACGAGATACACGTATAAATCACATACACTTAACTAATATATACACCTATAAGAGTATATACATGCATGTATAAACAGATCATGCCACAATTTTTTTCTTTGTTCTTCCTTTTCCTCACATAATTAATACATTAATGATAAAAAAGTGATTAGATAGCATAAGATTATTTTTATTTGAATATATAATACTCCCTCCGTTCATCTCCTCACATAATTAAAAGTTTGAACTCGTAGTTATTAAGAGGGTTCAAAATATAAAGAAGTAAGCACATGAACTAGTCGAAGAAGATTCAACTTCAATAATATATTAGTTAACAGAAAATGATTCCAGACATACAATTTGGATTCAAAGTTACTTTTTCTCATATACATAAAAATTAGTAAATAATGTGAGAAACTATCAAATTTCTTTAATTTTTATGTACAATCATCCAAATAAGAAAATCGTAATTCATAAAAAAGGTATTGGAATGATATCCTAAGGAACCACTTGATTACATATATCCATATTTTTATTATAAATAAAAACTTGCAATTAGATGCTATTGAAATTTTTAAATAAACAATTTTGATACTAATAAAGATATACTAATTCAACAAATCAATAATAATTATAATAACAATTATCATTACAGGAGGATTCAGGATAACTTAATAAAAAATACAAGAAAATAATGACAATAACCTAAGAGTTTCTTCTTTTCCACAAGGATCTGGCTAGCACACGTTCATGTCTCTCCACTCTACTCTGCAGTACTTATATACAATATCATGGGCCGATTCAGGAGATTGATTGGGGGTTCCTGAGAATTTAGTAGCTCTTACATAGATGAATTATATGTTGGGAGCACATATAAAATTGTGTTATTGGTCTAGAAGTAGTAAAGGAAGCTACTGAGATCTATGGTTACACCATGTGGCCGGTGGGATTCTTATATCGCCAAAGTAGCGCCCAAAAATAACAACATTAATTACTAGATACTTATTATACCTGAGTATACTAAAACAAACCGACAAGAAGGCAAGGAAAGAGATGCAACCGACGACACATACAGCAACAGCGAGAGTAGTTGAATGCCCTAACGTAGCATACATACCAGTTACAAATGCAATTACAATTGCAACCATAGACAAAATTAGCAGATTGCCTGCATTAACAAAATTAGCAGATTGCCTGCATTAACATAAAGCTCTATTAACAGCGAAATTTTTTACATCTGATAACTGAGTATGAGTCAGTTGGGGCATGTCTCAATGGCTCGCTGGTTTTATTGATTTTCTTAGAGGCTTGTCAGACTAGTATAGATGTTGGGAGTTGACTAATATGTCGTATTTTGTTATCTTTCTGAAATTCTTTTATTCTTGGATGATGATTACTCTGTTGATATTTTAGGGTTATTTATGGAAACCCCATTGATTTGTGTTGAACTGAATGAAAATGTCTCAAAGGGTTAGCTTGGGGCTACTCGTAGCCTCAAGCACCGTCTGACGCTCTGGGACCCGTTTTTGGGGCGTTACATCCTCGTACCCAAAACTAGTTTTTAATTACAAATTTACATGATCTTGTATGAATATACATGAGTTTCAAATTAGGGTTAATACCCATTATTGTTAATTGTAAGATTTAAAGTGATTTAGAAGTTCAAATTATATGTCTATTTTCATACGTATTGCAGTAAATTCCAGATTTTGAGTTGAAATATCAATATTTACATTATCAAGCATGAACATTATGACGTTTCAACATGAATTTGGTGCATGGGTCATTAAGACCTAATTGGATATTGCTATTCCAAGAAGATTTTGCTTTTAAGCATCCCATGACTAGATTGTTTTCAAATTTTTGATAAAGATTTGATCATTGATATCAGCTTAGACATTGAATCCACTTTACAGTTTCAGATTACAGTTTAACTTAGCAAATATGCAGTTGGTTTTGTAATAAACCATTATACTAGATTTTAAAGTGAATTTCCAATAGAATAAGCATACAGATTAAAGGGAGTAGTATTTAGCACCGAGTTGGGTATTTCATATGCCCCAGAACTACAAGCCAACCTAGGTTCAGATTATCAGATTATTCCCATTTTTATATGGATGAAAGATACAGATGTGATCACTTAGATTAGGTTATACTCCTTGGCTCCTCTCCCCAACGTGAGGTTTTCCCATAAGGTAACTAGACGTTGGATACTATTATAGCTCACATAGTGTATGTCGGTTAGAAGAACCTCCCTAATAACAAAGTCTTACAGAAAGATTTTAAAAGAATTTCCTACAGAGAAGAGTAATCTTACAGAATGCTTTTTTTTAAAGAATTTTCCTACAGCTTACAGAAAAGAGTAAAGAATAATAGAATAACTTTTAGAAACTAAGTGTAAAGGCTCACAGTTTTATTCAGACATTGCTTTATAGAAGCCTTTAGCTACAGATTTTAGATTTCAGATTTCAGATATATAAGTGAGTCCTTTCTACACTTAGTCAGCATGATTTGCAAACAAAACACTAGAACAACTTTTAGAACTAAATGTTATGACTCAGTAGATTTATAAATTATGATTTTCTACTCATGATTATGATACTCATCTTTCAGATATTCCAGTTTATGTGAGTCATCTACATTAGCATGCATTGTTTTACAAATTATGATGATGTTGAGACATTGTTTTACTTATGCATTCACCCCTATATACTCAGTACATTCTCAAAGTAGTGATCCACATATACGCCTATGTCCTACATTGTCTCATAATGTAGGTTTACGTGCTCAGTTTCAGCAGCACGAGTGATTTCGAGCATCTTTATCTACATCCCAAAATTTTGTGAGTCCTCATAGTTTAGGAACATAGTCTTTCAGTTTTCCAGCTTATGAGTATAGATGATTTAGAAAGTTCAAATCAGCTGGGGGTTTGTCCCAGTGGCTCTGTAGTTATTAGTAGTAGAGGCTAGTCAGACTGTTAGTTATGATTCATTTTAATAGTTGCAAGTATAGGGAATTTAAAGCCTGAAGATTTTTTCAGTGTTGAGAGACTTAGTCTTATTTTAAGCCTCTTAATTTTAATGAATTTTAAATTGGTCTTCTCGACCCTGAGACGTAGATTTTTTAGTAAATTCATATTCAGGGGCATGTCTCGGGGGAGTTTCAGATTTTTCAAACAAAGATTGGATCACGTTTGGATTTCAATTCCAGAACCTCACTGCGATTACATAACATTGCGGTGGGTATATCGATGAGGGGTCCATCGCATTGCGGTAGCCGTATAATTGACATTCTAGTCACTAATTTAATTACCAGAAGGGCAACATGGTCTTTTTCTCCCATTCCAATTCGTAAATGGATAATTAATAACATAATCATGGTACGATATTTCCCATTCTCTCCAAATTACTCTCAAACAAAACCCTTTGGTCTTCCCAACAATTAAGAATTTAATCCTTTCAATTTCAAGATTCTCAAGAAAGTGTCAAGATTAGGGTTCTATTCTGCAAACTTAGGAACCTATGGTACGTAGGGATATCCCAAAACAAAAACTACATGGGAATGAGTTATTGTTTACTAAGTTTTTAAGACATATTATGATATTTATAAAATATGTATGAACAATTATTTTGAATGGCTAAATCATGAAACCCCTTTTTCAATGATATAGAGTTTTGGTCTTGAGGCTTTCCTTTGAACTTGAATTATGCTCGTGTATACATGTATATGCACTTTTATTTTATTAAATTTGAATTGAGAGCATGAATAATTAAACCCCCTCTCTTGTTATGACACCTCTTGATTTTACACATTATGGGTTATTTAATTGCATATTTAAAAGTATGAGATAAATATTTTTACTATTGTTTATGGTTTTGATATTGGTCATGAATTGAAGAGAGGGTGTTTTTATTGTTATAAATAATAAAGGTGATGATTGAAAGAATTGTTTGGGTTGCTACAAAGTAATGGACCACCACATGTTTAAGAATTGAAAGAGAGGATCTTTGCATAAGTTTTGGTGGTCCAATGATATATTTGGAATGGAAATACTATAACATGATATCGTAAGGCTTATACCACTATCAAGTCTTGATATGATGATACAAAATCAGACGAACACCATAATAGACTCAGACCAGACTAGACTACAGATTTTTTAGACACTAAACCACTTTCCAGAAAGATGCATGATTTTAATAGGTTAGAAATAGGCTTAGTAAGAGTTAGATGGTTACCCAAATAAGGTGTTTGTGTAAGGGATAATTGCTAGAAACCGAGTTTTGCTAATTTAGGAGACATGACTGGGTAAGGCTAATGTATACTTGTCCTTGAGACACTGGTACACTAGACTAGTATGTAGGACCCCTAACCTTGTGGTAAACTTGGATGTGGGGGCTTGGCCGATGAGTTAATGGCGTACCTATATATCCCATGGGTACTAGACTTATAGGGTGTACCATCTATCTCATAAGTAAGACAAAGGGTTGAAGTTAAATTCATATGTAAGCTTTGAAATGTACTGATGTAAGACCCAAGGAAGTGTGAACCAGACATTCAGGCAATACCCTTCTTCTATGCATGTGGGAAGAACTACTTAGGAAGATGTCAGTATGTGTAACACCCCATACTTTTACCTAGCTTAAATTCATCTAATTTTTTTTTAAATACTTTCTTTAAAGATTAATACACTTTTATACATGTATAATTTTCAAGATTTTGACTTTTTGTTGTGTGGGAAATTGAATAAGTTTTTCATCGATATAAAATTCGTCCAAATCCAACACCCAGGCGAAGAGTTATGGACATTTTAGTAAGATAGTGTATCACCTGAGCCGTTAGCGTGTTACGGAGCCAGCCTAAATGGCAATCATCAAAACACAGTGAGCCTCCGTGATATTGGCGCATCGCACCTAGGTTTAATTTTGGAATCGTCCTTTTCCAGTGTTCCAATGCGGTCCTGGCGCGTCACGCCAAAGGGAAAATTCACAACCAGTGAGGCACCACGATGGCGCCGCATTGCACCATCAGCCCAGTTCCCAATCATCAGTTTTCAGTGACACGGCGCAATAGAACCGCATCGCACCAGGGCCTAAAATTGAGATTTTTCAGTGACAATTTTTAAATCTACCCAGGGGTAAGTTGGTATTTTTCCACGGCCCTAGTCAGTCTAAACGCGAAATTTAAACCCTAAATTCCCCATTATCTTATTATTTCTCACTTTCTCTAAGAAAAAATTAAAATATTCTCTCTCAAAAGTGCTAAACTCTAGTTCAAGAAATCAAGAACAAGCCTAAGGATTTCCTTCAAGAACCTTCAAGAAAGAATCTTCCAAGGTATGTTAGATGTTTATTCATGGATTCCTTTCACCCATCAAGTCCAAGAATCCTTTTTCAAAGTACAAAGATGATGTATTTATGATTTTCATGTTTGAATTAGATTGAATTCATGTTTATAATATTAGTTGGGTTCCAATCCATGATTTAAATACAAGTTTCATGAAATTAAACAACATGTATAACAAATATGTGATTATCTTGATAGACCCATAAATTTATAAAGTGATTAATGCATATATGATGTTTATTTGGTTTTCAATCCAAGATTATGATAAGATGCATGAAAACAATTAGAATAGTATTTAGGGGGAATTATATGAACTACATGCTAAACCCTTGAATTTGAAATTAAGTATTGTATTCATGATGTTATGTGATGACCGTTATCATGTGAAATACTCATGCTCCCCAAGTATTTGCTAAAATGCCTATGTGAATTAGAAAGAGGAATCATGAGATCTTATTACAAGATCTTTATCATGTACAAGTTTATGCCCTACAAGTGTTTGATAAAATGCTTATGTGAATTGACTAGGGAAGGAATGATATGTTATTATGTGATCCCATTCATTTACAAGTTAATGCATTACAAGTGTTTGATGAAATGTCTCTATGAATGAATTATGACCAAGTGAACATTCTTATATTATTCAAGATTATTCTTTGCTTTACTTCTCATGCTATCGAGTCCTGGGGGTATTTAATACCCAATAATTTAGTTGTTTACCTAGATCCAGTGTCAGTTACAAAATAGTATCAGTCATGTTACGATCAGTACTCTGAGTCCGTTACAAAACTCAGTAGAACTCAAACAATTATAGAACTTAGGAAAACTCAGTAAACTCAGTCTCAGTCCAATCCAATATATTAATTTCACTGTCTTTCAGTTGGGAGTAGGATTCAGCACGGAGCGAGAGCAGGGATGATGTCTTCCCTGTCAGATAGGAAGAGTCGTTAGTAGTAATCCCTATACTCCAAAACTGCGTAGCCAGCGCAGAATGAGAAGTCACCCGTCAGACTAGGCTTTACTACCTCCCAGGGGTCACCCGTCAGATTAGGCTTGGCTCCGCTTATGTGTCACCCAACAGTTAGGCTTCGCATCCTAGTTTTCTAGTATTAGTACCCATGGCACAATACTAACACCCTTCCAACTGGGGTTACAGGTTTGATCCCAAATCAGTCTATACATAGGATATGTCGGTTAGATGATAACTCCCATAGTTTAATTCCAGTATTCAGTATTCAGTATTTAACATTTAGTACAAAACTCAGTTTAGTTCTACACGATCATAACTTACAGTTATCAGAAACTCAGTACTTTAGTTACAGTCTAAATTAGACAGATGATATATTGATGGCATTACATGTTCCTTATATTCAGTAGTCCTAGTCTTACATTTGCTCTCATCCAGTCACTTCTTGATATTTAGTTATTATTATTCATGTACATGAATCTATGCATATTAGCCTAACCTCGCCTAGCATACTAGTACATTCAAAGTACTGACACGAGCCATACTCTATTTTTGCGCTATGAGGTCTTATATTGTAGGTTCGAACACTCGGGTTCATGAACGTACTTTGTCCAATCAGTCGATTAGTCATAATTATAGTAATGAGTCCTCATCCATCGATGACACGATACTTATTTAGTCATTGCATAGTTTCAGTATTTCAATTATTTCAGATAGTAGTTATGAGTTAGTTGGGGTCTGTCCTCTTAACACTTTTATTTCAGATGTGTTAGAGGCTTTCAAAAATTATCAATTAGCAGTTATTCTACAAATGTACTCAGTATTGATTAAGTTTTATGAATGTTATGGCATTTTAAATTTTACTTCGGCATAAGTTTTCATTATTATTACTCAGTGCTCATAGCAGGTACCCATCATGGGTTAGCTAGTGGTCCTTCGGGGTTGTAGGCACTGTGTGACGCCCAGGGTATAGTCTCGTGGCATTACAGATGGGAGGTATATTAACATCTATTTATTGATTCTATTACGGATTTAAGGTGAGGTTTCATCCTTTCTTAGTCTAATTCTTGATTAATTTCTCAAAACCCCCTAAATCATAGGGAAGGTGAGATTTCATCTTTTCTTACTCTAATTCTTGATTAATTTCTCAAAATGCCCTAAATCTTAAGGCTTGATTTTAAACCCCAATTTCACTTTTTTTTTACTTGAATAATATTTTAATTCTATAATTACTAGTTTTTCATCAATTTAACCTTTAAAACAACTTCGATCCTTGATTTTAATACAGATTTCAAAGATTTTACCCGATAAAACTTAAAAATAATTTTTCTTCAATTTGAACCTCAATTTTGACTCGATTTGACTTGGGTTTTTCAACTATAGATTTCTAAAAACATGGAAACACATTTTAAAGAAAGTTATGATTTTGCCCTTCTTTTTTCAAAATCCATTTTGGAAATCCGCTTTGACCCCAAACCAAAGTAGGAAATATGGATATTGTTATTTTTATTTTGACACATATATTCTACACTTCTTTGTTTTAGTTGATTTTGGGACTGTTCACGGGAAGTAGGGCTTTGAGGTTGAACTTTTATAGATTGGTTCCAGCATTCGAGGTTGGTTATGGCTTATCAATTTGAAACTGATCGAGGTAGCAAATGTTGGTACAAAATGCGTATTAAGGGTGAAAATTAATCTTTAAAAATGACTATCTATGTGTATTTCTTGTGTGAGGGCCTATATGTGATATAATTGCTAAAATTGAGAATCTTAAGTGATATGTATAACCGTGTAAGGTCCTATATGATTTTGATAGCCTTCAATGCATGTGACTAATTGTATTATGTGATTGCAAATGTCTTTTTGTTGTACCTCTGGTGTATTGTTATATATATACATATTTGTGGCATATGAAAACATGTGGACATTCATGGATGAATGATAATAATAAGTGAATATTGGCTTACGTGGTTATGGAAATGTATCATTGTGATTCGTTATGGAAATATATCACGTGATTGGTTATTGAAATACTCATTGTGATTGGTTGTGAGCATTTCATGCTCATATTATACTAATTGATGAAATAAATAGTACAACCATGGCAACACCTGAGAAACACTGACAATAACTTTTTATAATAGAAAATGTGATATGTTATAAAACCCTCCCCGAGAGATGAGTCGAGGAGAATTATGGATATGGATATGGATATGGGTATATATGGATTTTATATGGGTTCACGTATCCTCCATGGGTCATACATCGAGAAGTTTTCCTCCGTGGGTGTATATGGAGGTTGTGTGACAGCCTCGTGCATCATCATCATCATCTTATACATTTCATTTCTTTATTTTGTTTGTGTTGTGATTGAATTTCCATATAGACTTCTCATACAATTATTTGTTCTATTTTTCATTAATTGTATCTAAGTATCTCGTATATACATATTATCCCTTATTCCAATATGTATGTGATAAAATGTATACTTGTGTTCTACCTGGTGTTGTTGTTGCTATATATGTGTTATATATCTGTTAGAACTATTAGTGCAAGCGGTGTGAGCTACCGTTGTGGGACATTTTCTGATTGTGGGTGCCCTTATTATATATTTTATATTTTATATTTTATATTTTTCTTGATCAGCCTATGATACCTTCTTTGTACAAGTGGATCGTACTCTCACCTACTGCACCCTTTTGGTGTAGGTCCTAGCTCGAGTGTACTTTAACTTGCTTGACTGGTATGATTGTTGGAGCTTTCAAGGTAGTAGTTGGCCTTCAGGCATCCGAATGTCTTTTATTACCTCTCTTATAAACTATGTATTTACTTTCATTTCAAAGATAAGGTTTCTCTTGTATTTGGATATATTATGTATTTCATTTGAATTCCAGTTGTACTAGATACATTCTTATACTTTTGACACCAGTTTTTGGGAGTTATGGCTACATTGTTATGTTTCCTTCTGTATTTATTATACTTATATAGTCCAGCTTTCTTCTAGGAGCCTTAACTTAGGGTTATTATTGTATTTTTCTTTTATGTATATTGATTTGGGCGATAGGCGTACTTGTCAAGGTTCTCCGTGACAAGTGCCATCAAGACCTATTGATTTTGGGCAATGACAAATTGGTATTAGAGCATCCAGGTTTTATTGTTCTCAATGGGTTAAGGATAGAATATCTAATAGATCTCACGGATCGATACATAGACATCTGTATCTATCTTCAAGAGGCTATAGGATTTCTTTAGGAAACTTTCTTTAATTCTATTCCTTACCATGTGATGTTCTTTCATATCATGTGTTCTTAATTATGTTTCACTCTTTACGCGCAGATGGTGTTGACTAGGTCCCAAGAGGATAGTGATGTGGAGCCTGCTTTTGCAGAGAGATTTTGGTCTAGAGGACAACCCTCTAGCAATAGAGGAACTCGAGGGAGAGGACGGGACCATGGTTCAACCCCATCTAGAAGGAGAGCTAGTGGACTCTCTCCTGAGCCTCATTTTGAGTAGGTTGGAGGTATGGATTCTACTCCAGCTATTCAGAGTTCATTTGCCCTAGTTTTGGAGGTGTTATTGATGCATTTGTTGTCCCACTTATACAGTTCTCCTTTGAATATGTTGGGTGTTCCTCCAGTTTAGAGTTTGAATCCTCCTATTGCACCTGTTTCTATTTTTGGTACTCCTCAGACCTTGGGTCCTATTTCTATTTCAGGACCGATATCTGAGCATGGTAATCTAAGATTGGGAGTTCAACTTTCATCTATGTTACCTCCTCATATAGGATCTCAGCTTGCTAGATTTACTATGCCTCCTCTAACTGTGAGTACTGTGATGTCTTTTGAGGATCAGAAGAGGTTTGAGAGATTTACTTATTTGGGTCCTCCAATGTTCATTGGTGTTGTGGACGAGGATCCCTATGAGTTCTTGATTTATTGTTGGGAGAAGTTCCATAATTTAGGTTCTTAAAGTTGCATGGAGTTGCTTATACTACATATTAGTTGAGAGATGTGGCTATATATTGATGTAGATCAATTGTTGGTTGCAGACCTATTGATGCTCCTAAGATGTCATGTGATCAGTTTGTTGATGCCTTTCCGGAGTGATTTGTGCCTTTTAGTTTGAGAAATGTGATATGTGATGAGTTTGACCATCTTGATCAGGGCTCAATAAATGTAGCAGAGTATGAGATACACTTCTATGCCTTGTCCAGATATTGCTATGCTAGTATTTCAACCAAGTCTAAGAAGATTCAGAAGTTTGTGAAGGGTTTTGATGCCACTCTTTTGTTGGATATATCACAGATGCTCGTATTTGGGGCATCTTTTTCAGAGTATTATATATCTAGCTAAGATAACTAAGGGTATTCTTTAGGCATCTTAGTGAGGCACCAAGAAAGTACGCCATTGTTATGAGTTCAGAGGTCAATCTACTCATGGTAGAGATTTCAGAGCTTCTCATGGATATTATGGTAGCCACTGGATGACATGCCCCAAAATTATGCCATGTCGTATGGGAACCTTAAGCTCACATGAATCGGAGGTCGCCCCGATTACCAAACCTAATCATCATCACAACAACCATAATGGTCGGGTGAATCCCAACCTTCTAATAATATAGAAGAAATATAAGGCTAATAGATAGTACTTAGACAATATCTAACATTTCATTAAGGTCAACAGTCTAACCAATATACCCAATTCCACAATCATCAACGAAACCTCTACCAAACCAAGTCAATAATATATCGGGACATGCCCCCGACAATAACCAAGTACCAAACCTTTACAAGTCTATAAGATAGGATAAAAATACTATGAAAGGTAGTTCTTTTGGAGTATGAAAACTCACCATTTCAAGGTCAATGCCGGAATCACTCGAACACCCGATCACTACGTAGAATAAGAAAAAGATGCTATGGACCCTATGTCACGTGGGGAAATAGAGTATGAAGGTAGTTAGCGGTTAGAGTTCTAGCATGTAACTCAAGGATAAGGATAAAATAGTGCACTTGTTCAATACAGTCAAATCATTATATGCAATCATATTTACACAAGTATAGGCATATATGAACATACATGGACATATAGTTACACAATGTGCAAAACCATGGAACGACCTATAACATGCATTGTCAAATCATTCATTCATCAGACATGGAGTGAAGAAATTTCAATATTCCACCTTACCAATTTTATAACCTTGAACTTCTTCGTTACATTAGTCAAGAGGATCCAAACCTCAAACCTACTCAACTAATTTAACTGACTTTACCTATTTAATCAATTCATTAGGCATGGGACTTTATCACATGCTTACACATTTAATCGGGTATGGAACTCTAATCATGTGCACATATACTAACTTGAGCATGGAACTCTAATCACATGCTCCTACATTCAATCGGTCATGAAACTCTAATCACATGCTCCCATATTCAATCGGGCATTAAACTCTAATCATATGATCCCACATTTAATCGAGCATGGAAATCTAATCACATGCTGATTCATAAGGTGAGGTATTTTAATCTCAAGAGATATTTTGAAGAAAGAGATTCCAACCACAAGTCATTAGACAAGGGGATTTAACCAAAAGTCCTTAGACGAGGGACTTTAACCGCAAGTCATTAGACGAGGGATTTTAACCACAAGTCATCTTATTACCATCATTAGTTGACATTTGAACTCTTAACCCATCAGATCATGCATTATCATCCATGCAATACATTTCAACATTTAGGGGATTGAACCCATTTAGGTAATTCTACCCACCAAGGCTACATATCAACACCATAGACAACCACATAGTATTTCCCAACCCAATTATCCATTAATCATATAGATAGGCCCAAGTCCTTAGCCATTAATCTTTAGCTCCTATTTTGGCTCTACCCAAGATTGGTGATGGCTTTACCATGTTTTGTGATGCTTCAAGTGTTGGATTGGATGTTGTGTTTATGTAGAAAGGTAAGCTAATTGCTTATGCATCTCGTCAGTTGAAGCCTCATGAGAACTATCCTACCCATGATTTAGAGTTGTGTGCGGCTATGTTTGCTTTGACATTATGGACGCACTACTTATATGGAGTCTGTTGTGAGATTTTCTCGGTGTCATACCCGATTTTTACCTAAGGTCAAAAAGAGCACGGCATTATGAACTCTAAAATAATTATTTTGATACAGAGTCGCCACCTAATTTTTAGGAAAAAAATTAGAAAACCTACTTATTTATTAACAAGTATGATTTTTATTTCAATTTGTGAACCAATTTAAATTGTAGGTATGGGTTTAAATTATTTCGAACAAAAGGGATAAGGCACCCTTTAGAATCCACAAATGTGGATCCCGAGGTTTATTATTAAAAGATAAAATAAATTCAATGTCTGCAAATACAAAAATAATAAAATACATATGTTCTTACAAAATATATATAAACACTCGTAAAGATGTATATACAAACATATGTAAGGATATATAAAAAAGAAAGTCAAACATTGAATAAAAAGGAAATTATTTTTAAAGAAAAAATTACATAATGTTTTTTTTGTGTAAAAAGAGTGAATTATGTAATTAAATATCTAAATTAATATTAAAATAAATATTAACGACCTAAATTTGCCTAACGCGTGGTAAGAATTGTATAAATAAAGAACATCCCCACCAAATGCCCCAAAAATAAAGATTTCACTATAATTAATATTTGTACAATGATAAGACTAATAGAAAATACAATACAAAAAAATTCAAACTCTTCTTTAAATAGAATTCCCAACGAGTATTTTCGAGAACCAGTACAAACACTTGTAATAAATGTTAGTAACAAATAAACAAGAGTAAATACATAATTACCCCCTGATGTTGGTCGAGATTTTCAAAAAGACACCTAAACATTAAAATTGACTTATTACCCACTTAATCCGTTGCAATTACACTATTTTTTGCTGAATCTCAATCACAACAAAGAGAGTGAACACACGCACCAATCAGGTGCTGCCACATTTTAAATATATTTAATTTCATATTTTATTTATATTTTTTAATAATTTTTTTAATTTTATTTAATTTATCACCCCACCCCACGTCACTTCCCCCACCCCACCCCATCCAGCAACCTCCCCGCGCCCAGTCCCTCCATTAAAAGGGAGATTAAAGCTCATGTTCAATCTCCATTTTAATGGAGATTTAAGCTCCATTTTTATTTAATTTTATGACCTTACCTCACCCCATCACCCCCACTCCCACCTCGTCCAACATCTCCCTCCCCCATTCCCCTTCAGTTCCCTCCATTAAAATGGAGACTAAAGTTGCTATGCAATCTCCATTTTAATGGAGTTTTAAGTGTCATTTTTTTGTATTTATGACCCTACCCCACCCCCTAATCCCACCCCCACTCCATCCAACATCTCCCTTCCCCATCCCCATTCAATTTTCTCCATTAAAATAGAGCTTAAAGCTTCATTAAAATGGAGATTGTACATTAGCTTTCCTTCTTAAAATTATGGTGATAATGATGTTGTTTTTGTTTCTTTAATTGATGTTGGTGCTACTGTATTTGATGTTGTTGTTGTTGTTATTGATTATGTTATTGTTGTAATTGATGATATTGTTGAGTTATGATGATGAAGAAGTTGGGGAAGAAGACAATGGTGGATGGGTGGGTTTATGAAATAACTTTAAAAAAAAATAAAAATTAATTTTTTTTTTTTTTAAAAAAGAATATAAATTATATATCAATTATTTACACATGACAACTTTTAATTGGTCAAAAAGTTAAATTTGAGCCCTTTCACGCGCCTGTGGCGCGTGTATACACGCAGAGGTCCAAAATGGTTTATTTGCAACTGAATAAAGAAGAATCGTGGGGTAATAGGTCGAATTCAAAGTGTAGGTGTCTTTTTGAAAATCTCAGCCAACATCAAGGGAGTAGTTATGTATTTACTCTATAAACAACTACCAAAATAAATCGAGAACGTATGTGTGCATATAAGTATAAAAGAAATATAATTTTTTGTTAAAAGGTGTGGGCTCAGATTAGATTTTAAATACGATATGACTACGAAGTGGTTGCTAATTTATTAACCGTCCTAAATCGTCTTGCCCATATACGAATTATAAAACTTTTTTGCATTGTTATAAAAAATTCTCATTCACCCAAAATATTTATTTTCATTACATAACTATATACGTAATATCCGTCTTTTTATTTGAAAAGGCTTCAAAAATCAACGGAGAATTTCTTCATCGGCCAAGTGTAGGCCCTTAATATAAAATAATAACTTTGAGAAATTAAAGTACATCTTTAGTAATGGGGTGGCCTCAAATATCTAGACGGAGAGATAATTTTAGTGACCAAGTGTCGGCCCTTAATATAAAATAATAACTTTATAAAATAAAGTTCGTCTTTTTAAAATGGGGTAACCTTAAATATCCAGATGGAAAGATAATTTCATTTGCCATGAATTTATTTATTATCAATTAAATAAAATTAAACTAACAAAATTAAAAAAATAGTGTTAGAAATAATGATATTAATGTAACAATAAGACCAAAGGAGAACAAAAAATTTTGTTTATTGGATGTAATAACCAATGAATTAACTAGAATGAAAATAATGGAAAGAAACAAAAAATAAACAATACTTCCTCCGTTTCACAATAAGTTAATTTTTGAATTTTGACACACATATTAAGAAAAAAAGAAAAGACATAAATTTATCATGTTTTTGCATTTTTACCTTCTTCAAAAAGCAAAGACACGTGATACATCACTCCCAATGAACATTTAATGAAGGGTAAATTTGGAAAAAAAATTCAACATTTACCTTGAATTGTGAACCATTCACTTATTTTGAAACATAAAAAATACTCTAACAATTTACTTATTATAAAACGGAGGGAGTAGCAGCAACTATTCCAAACAAAGAAAAAATAAAAAAATAGCAGCAACTATTCCAAACAAATATAGCAGTAGCATAAAAGTGAGAAACGAGAAAATTGAAGGTAAAGCAATAATTAAGTTATAGGAAAATCAAATAATACACGCGATATCAGTTTAAAATTAAAATTAAAACTAAAAATATTAACAACTTAACAGAATAAAATATAAAAATAATAATCAACCAACCATAATTATGAAAAAAATACAGCAAATCTTCAAAAATAAATCTAAACAACGATGATATAAAAGAGAAGAAAAAAATAGAGGGAAAAAGGTTGTGTTGTGCTCCGATTTTGATCTTTTTGCTGGAGGTTTCGTCGGTCACCACATTCGGCAAAAAAGAAGCGGAAAGGCGAAAGGACAAAAGATCAGCAACGTCATAGTTGTTTGGCCAAAGTTCGCCGGTCACCACCTCTGGCGAGAGGCGACGGAAAGAAAGGGCGGAAGAGGGAAATGGGAAGTTTACATCATGGGGAGAGTGTTGTTGTCGTGATTGGCAGCGAATTTCTCCAGCCAGATGAAGCAACAGTGGAGGGGAGTTTGAGGGATAGAAAGGGAGATGAAAGAGTGGGAATGGGGTACGACTGGTGAGTTTGGCCGAAGTTGTTGGTGGTCGCCGGAATCCGGCGAGTTTCGTCGGCCAAAATGAAGCAGATGAGGCGGTAGTTTTTGGGAGAGAAAGAAAGTGAGAGAGGAGAAAGATTTTTAGAGAGAGAAAGTGAGAAATTTGATGGATTTTTTATTTTTGTGTATTCAACAATTGCCCCTCCTCTTTTATTTATAATAAAAAGAACCTCTTATTTTTATTCAAAAAAATAAAAAATTACTTCTTTAACCATTAAATAGTACATTATTATTAACCAATAGTATGTTACATTAACCAAAGGAAAAAGTTTTCAATCAATTATCTCAATTGCCATCTTTAAAAAAGTTGGCATGATGTTAACTTCACTGATTTTTTCTCTGGGTATTAAAATATTTAAATCGACTCATATTTGCTTTTCGTATTAAATAACGTACAAAATAATGAATGTCGATGTATAATTACAGAAGAATACAAACAACAAATAAAAAATATAATTATCTTGAAAAAATATATTATTCTATAAATAATAAAAATTATGTTGTGCAGTAAAAAATTATAGTGTTGTGTGTGTATGCAAATGACTATGCAAAAATATTAAAATAATAATAAACTGATAAAAATTCTAAAATTTACAAAATTAAAGATGAGTATCAATAAGTTATGTAAAATTAAAATATGACAATAAATGAGTCAAAATTCTAAAACAATGATGATTATCAACAATTTATTAACAATTGCAATAAATATGTGAAAAATTACATATTGTGCCATTTATCGATCATGAAGCCTAAAAATGTTAATTTTATGTTTGGAAAGCCAAAATTAGGTGTCCACACTTGGATCATCGTAGCCTTCAGTACTTCTTCACCAAAAGAGATCTTAATATGAGAAAGCATCGTTGGCTTGAGTTGCTCAAGGATTATGACTTGAAAATTTCACTATCATCCAGGCAAAGCTAATGTGATTGCGGATGCCTTGTGATGGAAGTCGACTAGCATGGGTATCTTGGTGCATCTTTTGACCCAGGAGAGTCCTTTAGCCTTAGTGGTTCAGTCTTTAGCTAACCAGATGGTTTGGCTTGATATTTCGACACCTGACATGTTTTGGCATTTGTGGAGTCTAAATTTTTTTTTATGGAGCATATTTGAGCTCATCAGTTAGATAATACATGATTGAGATCGATTCAGTAGAAGGTGATGAGTGGAGAGGCTAAGGAAGACTCACTTGATTCAGATGAAACTTTGAGGATTGGTGGTCCATTTTTTGTACCGAGAATGGGTGAATGGATTAGACTGATTTAAGAGGATGACCATTATTCCCGATATTCCATCCATCCAGGTGTGACTAAGATGTATCATAATTTGAGATAGAACAACTGGTGGGGTGGTATGAGGTGAGATATACCAGATATTGTGGCTCATTACCTATATTTTCAGTAGGTGAAGGCCGAGCATATGAGACCTAGTGGTTTGTTTCAACGGTTGTCCATTTCCGAGTTGAAGTAGAAATGGATCGCAATAGACTTTGTGACTGGGTTGCCTCTTACATTACGTGGTTTTGACAATGTTTGGGTTATCGTGGATTGATTGACCAAGTCAGCTCATTTTATTCCAATTTAGTTCTCATTTTATGCTGAGAGGTTGGTCCATATCTACATTCGTGAGATTGTGCTCCTGCATAATGTGTCGATGTCCATTATTTTAGAACGAGGTTTTGTGTTCACATGTCACTTTTGAAAGACTTTTCAGTATGAGTTGGGTACTCAGGTTGATCTTAGTATGAAGTTTCATCCCCAACTAATGGTCAGTTAGAACAAATTATTTAGTTTTTGGAGGATATGATCTTCACTTCTGTGATGGATTTTTGTGGCTAATGGGAACAACATTTGGCTTTAGTAGAGTTTGCATATAATAATAACAATAATTCCAGTATTGATATGGCTCTTTTTAAGGTGTTGTATGGTAGTCATTATCGCTCTTTAGTAGGTTGGTTTGATGTTTCTAAGGTTAGACCTTGAGGTACAGACTTGCTTCATGAGTCTTTGGACAGAGTTCGAGTCATTCAAATAGACTTCGAGAGACTAAGAGTAGGCAGAAGTTCTATACCGATCGTTTGCTTTATACCTTGATATTTGGTGTTTGTGGCTGTATTTTCCTTCATGTTTCACTTATAAAGGGTGTGACGAGGTTTAGGAAGAGGAGCAAGCTTAGCCCCAGGTATATTAGTCCATTTGAGATTCTTCGGACCGTTGGTTATGTGGCCTATGAGTTAGCTTTGCCTCCAGATTTATTAGTTGTTCATCCAGTTTTTCATGTTTCTATGCATCTCCATTACATTCTTGATGAGTCTCATGTCATTCAATGGGAGTTGATTTAGTTAGATGAGCAGTTGTCCTTTGTTAAGGAGCCAGTCTCTATTTTAGCTAAGGATGTTAGTCGGTTGCGCGCTAGAGTTATCTCTGTGGTTAAGGTTCAATGACGACATCGACCTGAAGATAAGGAAACATGGGAGGTGGAGCTTAGTATTCATAGTTCTTATCCGCATCTCTTCTTTGATTCGGGTTTTTCTTTGCCTTAGTTTGAGGATGAATTAGATTTATAATGGTGGGCAATATAACGACCTGAAATTTAATAAAATATGCAAAGTTTGTGATTTTGTGTGATTTGTGTATTTTACCCATCTCTATAGTTACATTGTGGTATTTCTAGGGTGTGGGGGTGATTGGCATAATTTTTGATGCACTTGATACATTATATGCAATATTTTATTTTTTGGTTGCTTTTAGAGCCTTATTATGGACCTATATGATTATCTTTTGATCCGTGCGATGGATGGCTGAACAGACTATGCCAGTAGCTCCGAAATATCTCTTTATGTCTAGGTAGACCTTTGGTTCGGGTCCTGATGCACCCCAACTCTTTTTGACCTGTTGGTCAGAAAGTTTGAAAATTGAAAATATGAGTATGGGAGCTACATTTGGTCGAAACGTCCAAGGATGGAAAATACAACTTTGCAAATGCATCCAAAATATCGATTTAGGATGGTAACATGTTTGGGTTGGTTTTATATCTTTTAAATCTCATTTCGACCCTTGATTTGAAAAATTGTGATTTTGAGTTTCAGGGGTCAACTCTGTGAAAATCAAGTTTTTTTTGAACTTCTGATATCGCCATTGATCCCAATGCATCGAATTTAGTGTGGGTACAAATTTTTTTGCGTATATCATACTCTAAACGAACACCAGGCACCACACCAGAGTCCATTGGGACTTACCAAAAACTGATGCACCAAGTTGCTGATGCACATAAGATAAATCGGTCTCAAGGAGTGCGATTTATGCACAAAATACCTGGTAATCTAGACATAGTATAAATATCCTTTTTGCCCCTTTTGATCATTCTTTAACCTTTTCTCTTGAGATTTAAACCCTAAAATGGTGTGAGAACGTAAAAGTGACTTATCGGAGCTTGAGGAGCTAGATTAACATCTATTTATTGATTCTATTACGGATTTAAGGTGAGATTTAATCCTTTCTTACTCTAATTCTTGATTAACTTCTCAAAACCCCCCAAATCTTAGGACTTGATTTTAAACCCCAATTTCACCCTTTTCACTTGAATTATGTTTTAATCCTATAATTACTAGTTTTCATCAATTTAACTTTCAAAACAACTTTGATTCTTGATTTTAACACATATTTTAAAGATTTTACCTAATAAAGCTTAAAAATATTTTTTCTTCAATTTGAAATGTTGTTGTTGCTATATATGTGTTATATATATTAGAAATGTTAGTGCAGGTGGTGTGGGCTACCATTGTTGGACATTTTCTGATTGCAGGTGACATGCCCTTAATATATTTTTTGTATGCTTTATTTTTTATTTTGCTTGTTCGGCCTATGATACCTATTTTGTACAAGTGGACCGTACTCATGCCTACTATGCCCTTTTGATGGATGTCCTAGCTTGAGTCCGCCTCACCTTGCTTGATTCGGGCGATTGTTGGAGCTTTCAAGGTAGTGGTTGGCCTCCAGGCATCCAGATGTCTTCTATTACCTTTCTTATAGACTTTCTCTTTAGTTTCATTTCAGAGTTAGAGTTTCTCTAGTATTTGGATATCTTAGGTATTTCATTTGGATTCGAGTTGTACTAGATACGTTCTTATACTATAACACCAGGTTTTGGAAATTATGGTTGCATTGTTTTATTTCCTCTACATTCATTATGGATCATTTTTGTTCTAGGAGCTTTATCTTAGGGTTATTATTGTCTTTTCCCCCTTTGAGTATTGATTTGGGTGATAGGCATACTTGTCAAGGTTCACCGCGTCGACAAGTTCCAATCATAGCCTATAAATTTTGGATTGTGACACCCAAATAATGACAAACGTGATTTTCAGTGTTGGTTTTTTCAGGACTAAATCTTCTCAGTGAGCTACACAATTTTTTTTAAGTCCAAATAAAAATAATTTTACACATAACACCAACCATTAACCATAGAGTCTCTTATTAAGGCATATCGGAATTTGGTATCGTCATATCAATAGACTTTCATGCTATTCAAATCACGTCAAACGACAATCATTTAACCAATTAGACTCCTATTTTCAATTTAAAATCTAAAATAATGTCCACCAAGGGCATTCCAAAACCTTTTTATTCGTTTACATTTAATACAATACACTATCTCAAAAGATAAGTTAAACCATGTATAATCCTTTTTCAAAGATAAAATTACCATGTGCATTGAGATCCATATCATTATCATTCCAAAATTCATAACCGTTATGAAAATCATGTTGCCATATTCCACCATTACCATGGGACACAAAACCAGATTGTAATCCTCCATTCAAACCATGTATATACAATTTAAACAAGGATTAAACCATGCATCAGTATAACCACAAAAAACTCTCAATCCTAGTTTGAATCAAATATTGAAGAACACATAAAAATCATGTAATTTGATGCAATAATATTAAAATTTAAATAGGGAGTATACAACATAACTTTTTGACAGAAGAAATTCGGGAAAAAGGTTGAATACTTAACTTTGAAGCTTGAATCCTAGCTTGAAATCAATATGAACACTTTGATTCGTTTTTCATACCCTTGATGATGAAATTGGTGAGAAAATATTGAGAAGAACTTAAATTTGAGGCCTTGGGAGCTTGAATTTTGGTGAAGAACCCTTATTTTGTGTCCTAGAGAATTTGAAAGGAGAGGAGTTGTGTATTTCGGTTATGAAATGAGGGAAACCACGTTAGAATTAGTTATAGGATGATTTAGGACGTCAATGACTAGTTTTTCCTCGAAAAACTTAAGAGAAATATCTAAAAATAACAACATTAATTACTAGATACTTATTATACCTGAGTATACTAAAACAAACCGACAAGAAGGCAAGGAAAGAGATGGAACCGACGATGCATACAGCAACAACGAGAGTAGTTGAATGCCCTAACGTAGCATACATACCAGTTACAAATGCAATTACAATTGCAACCATAGATAAAATTAGCAGATTGCCTGCATTAACATAAAGCTCTATTAAAAGTGGATACTTTTGTCCATAATTTTCTGCTGCAATTCGTTTTTGTTCCGCCATGACGAAATACATGAAAACAGCCCCAGTGGAGCATGCGAAGGCAATGGCATCCGCCACAACAAATGCACGGAAGGCTGTATTTCTTAATAGAATTGTTGTTCCTTTATTACGGCTCTTGGAATCACTCTCAAAACCTCCTGGCAATGTGAAGCTAGCTGCAAAGGTTACCCTATCTAGTAAAGTAGCTACAACTAGATTTATATCAGATGCCTTCATAATAATGTCAACTCTTTTTTCTTCAGCCTTAGCTTCGTACTGCCTCGGCGACGTGGCTTCAACAGACTCAGCCATTCCTTTGGGGAATAGATATATTATCCAAAAATATCTGCCAACTACATATGATCTTGTGAGTCCATTACTTTCTCACCGCTATATATATATGAAAGGGATTTGGTATTTTCTTAGATTAGAACTAATTAGAAGAAAGGAATTTGTTCTTGCCCTTGATTACAAGAAAGGGATTGGGTGTTTTCCTTTTATCAAAAGAAAGGGATAACAGTATTTCCAGTAATTATTCAAATACTTTAGTTTTCACATGTATGCTTTATTAGATACAGGTTTTCTTTATGATAATCCATGATTTGATTCATTTTGAGATTGTATTTATTGGAATATTGTTGTATCTGCTAAATGGACCGGCTTGATTTACTTGTTTCATCTCACTGTATATTCGTCTGTTGCAATACAAAGCTTGGGCCAGCCTTGATTTCAGCCGCCTCAACATGTTAATTTGGCCCCAAATCTAGAAAATATATATATATATATATATATATATATATACATATATATTATTGGAAAAATTCCTTTGGTACATCATAGATAAATCTTTAGCATATATATATCTAATATTTTGTACCTTATTTAGGAGTGCATCCTATCCTATTTATGATTATATCTCTTTGTTATTTTTTACCTTAATTAGACTACTACCTTATTTAGAATGTTGAAGTCGGTTTAGTTTTATTTTTTTTAGGTTACGTTCATTATTTTACTTGTATAAATAGGGCATTGTACATCAGTTGTATTCATTCAATAATATTTAAATCATTCAATAAACATTCAAGTTTTATTATTGAATCAATCCTTGTCCAATATTCATTCAATTCCATTATTTTTTCAATTCTCATTCAATTTTCCGCATTCACCTTCAAACTTCAATTAAGTTTTTAACATTGTATCATAGTAAGGTTTCGATCCTTGCATCATCTTGTGTCAATTTTCGTATTTTTTTTTCAATTTGAAAAATACTTTTCAACTTTATGATTTACTATGTTTGGAACATGTCAACTGACATGGTCCGTTCATGGTGACATGTAATACCCTCCACTTTTTTCAAGCTCAATTTAGCTCCTAAAGTTTCAAGGGTTAGCTTAAAAAATAAATAACCTTTGATACATATAAAAATTTTCAGTCCTAGACCCTCCAATGTGTAGAAAATTGAATTAGCTTTCCAACAATACCAATATCGCCTAAATTCGATACTCGGTTGAGAAGTTATGGCATTTTTAGTAAAAAGGTACGACATTTCGACAAGAACCGCATCACACTAGAGGCCAAAATGGCAATTGTGAATTTCTAGTGCTCTTTCGTGATTGGCTAGTGTCGTGTTGAAGTCCCATTTCTCAATTATCAATTTTCAGTGGACCTCCACGATTGAACCGAGTCGCGTTGAAGTCCCATTTCCCAATTGTCAATTTTCAGTAGTTCACCGCGATGGTGGCGCGTCGCGATGGTAGCCAAAATGGCATTTCAGTGGTTTACCTCTATAGCTCCGTATCACATTGATTTTTCAGTTCCCAGTTGTCGATTTTCAGTGATCCACCATGATAGCATGTGCGTCGCAGTGGCATGCCAAATTAGGAATTTTCCTTCTTTTACAGTTCCGATTAAAATTTTAATAGGGTAGACTAGTCATTTTCTCAAGCCCCAATTCGTCAAAAACAAGGAATAAAACCTAATCTAAGCACTTTATGCCCACTTTTCATCAATTCTCTCTCAAAGAAAACCTTAGATCTCAAAACTTACTCTCCAAGAAATCCAATTTCCACCATTATTTTTCCAAGATAGCTTAAAATTAAGGATTCCCAATTCAAGAACTTCAACAACACAAATAAGAATTCAAGATCAAGCCTTTTATTCAATTTCATCAATTAAGGTATGTGTGGTTTATGAATAAGGATATTCTTTCATCCTCTGTAATACCCCGGGAAATATTTCGTTGAAATTTTGTGCGTAAACGTGTTGGGTTCTATCTTCTAGAATGAACTATAAATTTTCCATATGGAATATCTTAGATTATGACCCACCATTGCGTAGAGTGTTGAATAATATTTCCAACGATATGTGTATCATCCAAAACGGACACCCGAGCGACGAGTTATGAACATTCCGATCGAACCGTGAATCGTAGTAAACAGTAAAACGTGCAGGAAAAAGTACTGAGGCCAGGCATATTTTTGCTCCAACTTTAAAAAAATCATAACTACCTGTATATAATTATCTGAGTGATATACTATATATCAACGGAAAGATCTGCGAGTTCTCTTTCCTATTAAATTTGTTTCATCCAATTTTTCTATCGGAGCAAAAAGTTATGGTCGATCTACTTCAGGCTATCAAAAGTGAATTTTTGGGTCAATTTCAAACGACCATAACTCCTCTTATACAATCATCTGGGTGAGATACTATATATCAACGGAAAGATATGAGAGTCCTCTTTCTAATGAAACTGGTTTCATCCAATTTGGATATCGGAGTAAAACGTTATGATTGATCTACTTCAGACTATCAAAACAGTCCATCAAAGGACAAATTCGAGAATTATTTGATTTTTAGGGGCGTTTTGGTCATTCCCCCTCACCCAAAATCTATTCAAACCCTATATTAAAGCCTATTAGAAGCATTATATGTTATATTTCATCAAATTCCCTCAAAAAGAAAACCCTAAGCTCCTACATCCAGTTCAAGAACCTCCAAAGTTCACCATTAATTCTGCAAATTTATTCAAGATTCCAAGTTCCTAGTTCAAGAACTCCAAGAACCATCATTCAAAGGCACGATTAACATATCAAAAATTAGTATCGATCTAAAGTTCATCATTCAAGGTATGTGGGATTTTTCAACAAGAACTCTCTTTCGTTTTTGTGCCCAAAAGTAATTTTCTTTAGAAAGGCATGATTTTTATTTAATTTTTATGAATTTGAAGCATGAACCCATATCTTATGATGATTATTATGAAATCTTGATGTTTATGATTTTTAAATATGAATTTACATGTGTGTTGATATAAAGCATGAATCTTGAATGATATTTATCATGATTTTGATATTTGGGTCGTGAATCCACATTGAAAATTGTGTTTTTTTTGAGAAAGTGTGTGTTATAATCACGTTGATGTTGAATATTTGAGATATTTTGAATGATTTGACCATTTGGTCTTAATGGAGTTGTTTTGAACTCGAGTATGAAAGAAAACCACAACGTGGTTGATTTTGATAGATGGGAAGCATGATGGCTCCCGATGTATATTTATATATTATTGAAATTGTTTTGTGGTGGATTGTCTTAGAAATGATCTAAGCTAAGTCTGAGAGAAATATTTAACACCGAATGGGAGGTATAAAGACACCTTACTTTACTAGAACTACGTGCCCCCATAGGAGTGAGCCTGAGGCTGATTTATATAGTGATCACTAGTTTGTTTGGATTTGATATCGATAGTCCTACTCCGATGGAAAGGATAGGATGATTCTCCCCAACGTGGGTTGTACGTTGGACTCCATGTAGCTCACATGGTTTAAGTCGGTTATAGGATCTCCCAGTGTGTGTGTGTTTCCTTGTGTCTATGGTGAACGGTGAAGTGATTTGAAAGTGGAATTGTGAAAGTTATTCTTTCAAAAGATTTAAATGATATTTACATTATGAGAATTGATATTCTTGATGAACTGAAAGTGATTGAAAAATTATATGATGACTCACATGTGTTATTATACTTATTTCATCCTCTCATGATTATGATGATTTTCTTCGGGCTATGTGAGTCTTTCATACATCCTGCATATTTCTTATAAATATTTATGATAATGATGTTTATACAACTACATACACCCCCATATACTCTATTTCTTTCCATGGTACTGACCCACATCTTCGGATGTGGGCTGCATTTTCTCGGAATGTAGGTTCAGGTGCTCAGTTCCAGGTTTGACAGTGATTCTTCGGGCATGTTGTTCTACATCCTCTGTTATGGTAAGTCCTCATGTTCCGAGTATGAGTCAGTTTGGGCATGTCTCAATGGCTCGCTGGTTTTATTGATTTTCTTAGAGGCTTGTCTGACTAGTATAGATATTGGGAGTTGACTAATAAGTCGTATTTTTTTATCTTTCTGAAATTATTTTTTTCTTGGATGATGATTACTCTGTTGATATTTGAGGGTTATTTATGAAAACCCCATTGATTTGTGTTGAACTGAATAAAAATGGCTCAAGGGGTTAGCTTGGGGCTACTCGTAGCCTCAAGCAGCGTGAGATGCTCCGGGACCCATTTTTGAGGCGTTACAAACTTGGTATCAAAGCCCAAGGTTTTATGGTGTCCTAGGGAGTATGACATGCTGCGTTAAGTAGAGTCTTGATCATCGGTGTGTAGCGCGCCACATCTTTGAGCAAGAGGCTACAAGACGTTTTAGAAAAAAGTGTGATTCTTTCTTTCAGAAGTCTATCATGCTTAAAGTGTCTCTCTCTTCTATTGATTCTTTCTCAAAGATAGACCTTCGTTCCGGCTATTATCAACTCAAAGTTAGGGAGTGTGACATCCCGAAAATAGTTTTTCGAACTCGCTATGGCCATTTTGAGTTTCTTGTTATGTCTTTCAGGTTAACTAATGCCCCAGAAGCTTTCATGGACCTCATGAATCAAGTGTTCAGACTATATCTGGATATGTTTATCATAGTATTCATCGATGTTATACTGGTGTACTCCCGTAGTGAGGATGAACATTCTGATTATCTCTGAACTGTCTTGCAAACCCTTAGAGATCACAAGTTAGTTACCAAGTTCAGTATGTGTGAGTTTTGGCTAAGGTCAGTTGCTTTTTTGGGTCATATCATTTCTTCCGAGGGTATTAGAGTTGATCCCCAAAAGACCGAAGCTGTTAGAAATTTTCCTACACCTATTTCTTTGACTGATATCCGAAGTTTCTTGGGTTTAGCTGGCTATTACCACCGTTTTGTTGAGGGTTTCTCCTCTATAGCATCTTCTATGACTCGGTTGACCCAAAAGAAAGTAAAGTTCTTGTGGTTCGAATCTTGTAAGAAGATTTATCAGGAGTTGAATACTCGACTCACTTCATCCCCTGTTTTGACTTTGCCTGATAGTGTAGATGGTTTTGTGGTGTACTGTGATGCTTCGAGAGTTGGGTTGGGTTGCGTATTGATGCAATAGGGTAAGGTGATAGATTATGCTTCTAAACAGTTGAAACCCCATGAGAAAAATTACCCACCCATGACCTTGAGTTTGTTGTTGTGGTGTTTGCTTTGAAAATGTGGAAACACTATTTGTATGGTGTCCATGTTGATGTTTTCACTGATCATAAGAGTATGCCGTATGTGTTTACCTAGAGAGAATTGAATCTTAGGCAGAGACGATGGTTAGAATTGTTAAAGGACTATGATATGAGTGTGTTGTACCATTCGGGCAAGGCCAATGTTGTGGCATATGCCCTAAGTAAAGTGTCCATGGGTAGTGTTTCGCATGTGGTAGAAGGTAAGAAAGAGTTGGCTCGTGATGTACATCGTTTGTCTAGATTGAGGGTTAGGTTGTTTGACTCTGCTGAAGGTAGTATAGGGGTTCAGAGTAGTTTTGAAACCTCCTTGGTTTCGGAAGTGAAGGAAAATAAATACTTAGATACTAGTTTGGTTAGACTGAAGGAGTCAGTCAAGGATAAAAAAGTAGAGGTTTTCTCCCAAGGGGGAGATGGTGTGTTGAGATTGCAGGGTAGATTGTGTGTCCCGAATGTTGATGATCTGAGACAAAGAATTATGGATGAAGTGCACGGGGCGCGATATTCTATTCATCCTGGTTCCACCAAGATGTACCGAGACTTGCAGGAAATCTATTGGTGGAGTGGCATGAAGAAAGATATAGCAACATTTGTAGCTAAGTGTGCAATATGCCAACAGGTTAAGGTTGAACACCAAAGACCTGGTGGTATGATGAAAGAGTTTAGTATTCCCACCTGGAAGTGGGAAGAGATAAATATGGACTTCGTGATTGGTTTACCTCCTTCCCGATGCCATCATGATTCCATTTGGGTTGTGGTTGATATATTGACCAAGTCTGCTCATTTCGTTCCTGTTCTTACTTCATATACAGCTGAGGATTATGCTATATTGTATATTCGAGAGCTATTCAGACTGCATGGAGTTCCCTTGTCTATCATTTCGGATAGGGGTACTCAGTTCACTTCATAATTTTGGAAAGCTTTTTAGAAGGGTCTTGGTACCCAAGTGCTTTTGAGTTCTGCATTTCATCCGTAGACCAATGGTCAGGAGGAGCGGACCATCCAGACCATAGAGGATATGTTAAGATCTTGTGCACTTGACTTAAAGGTAAGTTGGGATGATCAGTTACCGTTTATAGAGTTAGCTTACAATAACAGTTTCCACTCTTGTATTGGCATGGCTCCGTTTAAAGCCTTATATGAGAGGATGTGTAGATCACCCATAGGTTGGTTCGAGATGGGTGAAGCGGCTGTGAGTAGTCCTGATTCGGTATTTGAGGCTATGGAAAAGTTAAGTTGATTAGGAAGAGGTTGAAAACTGCGCAGAGTCGTCAGAAGTAATATGCGGATGTTAGAAGGAGAGACCTTGGGTTTGAAGTTGGTGACCTAGTGTATCTGAAAATTTCACCCATGAGGGGGGTGAAGAGATTCAGAAATAAGGGGAAGCTTATTCCCCGTTATGTTGGTCCGTAAAAAATTCTTAGCCGTGTTGTTAAGGTAGCTTATGAGGTCGAGTTGCCTTCCGTGTTGTCCTCTGTTCATCCAATATTCCATGTGTCCATGCTTAGAAAACATATTAACGATGATGTGGTAGTGGATTCCTCTGTGAGTGCTGACATTCAAGAAAATCTTTCTTTTGATAAGATTCCTACTGAGATTCTTGATTTCAGTGTCCGAAGACTAAGGAAATAAGAAGTTCCCTTGGTCAAGCTGTTGTCGCAAAACCAATCTTTTGAGGGTGCAACTTGTTTGCAAACGTGTTGGGTTCTATCTTCTAGAATGAACTAGTAATTATCCGTGCGGAATGTCTTAGATTATGACCCACCATTGCGTAGAGTATCGAATAATATTTACAACGATATGTGGATCATCCAAAACAGACACCTGAAGGACGAGTTATGAACATTCCGATCGAACCATGAATAGTAGTGAACAGTAAAACGTGCAGAAAAAAGTACTGAGGCCTGGCGTATTTTTTCTCCAACTTTAAACGATCATAACTCCTTGTACATAATGATCTGGGAAATACAATATATATCAATGGAAATCTATGCGAGTCCTCTTTCCGATGAAATTGGTTTCATTCATTTTGTCTATCGGAGCAAAAAGTTATGGTCGATCTACTTCAGCCTATCAAAAGTGATTTTTTGGATCAATTTCAAACGATCATAACTCCTCGTACACAATGATGTGGGTGAGATACTATATATCAATAGAAATATATGAGAGTTCTCCTCGGAGTAATATGTTATGGTTGATCTACTTCAGACTGTTAAAACAGTCCACCAAAGGACAGATTCGAGAATTATTTGATTTTTAGGGGCGTTTTGGTCCTCCCCCCTCACCCAAAATCCGTCCAAACCCTATATTAAAGCCTATTAGAAGCATTATATGTTATATTTCATCAAATTACCTCAAAAAGAAAATCCTAAGCTCCTACATCCAACTTTAAGAACCTCCAAAGTTCACCATTAATTCTGCAAATTTATTCAAGATTCCAAGTTCCTTATTTAAGAACTCCAAGAACCATCATTCAAAGACACGACTAACATCTCAAAAATGAGTATCGATCTAAAGTTCATCATTCAAGGTATGTGGGGTTTTTCAACAAGAACTCTCTTTCGTTCATGTGCCCAAAAGTAATTTTCTTTACAAAGGCATGATTTTTATTTGATTTTTATGAATTTGAAGCATGAACCCATATATTATGATGATTATTATGAAATCTTGATGTTTATGATTTTGAAATATGAATTTACATGTGTGGTGATATAAAAGATGAATCTTGAACGATATTTATCATGATTTTGATATTTGGGTCGTGAATCCCCATTGGAAATTGTGTTTTTTTAGAAAGTGTGTGTTATAAGCACGTTGATATTGAATATTTGAGATATTTTGACTGATTTGACCTTTTAGTCTTAATGGAGTTGTTTTGAACTCGAGTGTGAAAGAAATTCACAACGTGGTTGATTTTGATAGATGGGAAGCATGATGGCTCCCGATGTATATTTATATATTACTGAAATTGTTTTGTTGTGGATTGTCTTTGAAATGATTTGAGCTAAGTCCGGGAGAAATATTTAGCACCGAGTGGGAGGTATAAAGAGACCTTAATTCCCTAGAACTACGTGCCCCCATAGGAGTGAGCTTGAGGCTGATTTATATAGTGATCACTGGTTTGTGTGGATTTGATATCGATAGTCCTACTCCGATGGCAAGGATAGGACGACTCTCGCCAATGTGGGTTGTACGTTTTACTCCATGTAGCTCACATGGTTTAGGTCGGTTATAGGATCTCCCAGGGTGTGTGTGTTTCCTTGTGTCTATGGTGAACGGTGAAGTGATTTGAAAGTGGAATTGTGAAAGTTATACTTTCAAAAGATTTAAATGATATTTACATTATGAGAATTGATATTCTTGATGAACTGAAAGTGATTGACAAATTATGTGATGACTCACATATGTTATTATACATATTTCATCCTCTCATGATTATGATGATTTTCTTCGGGCTATGTGAGTCTTTCATACATCCTGCATATTTCTATAAATATTTATGATGATGATGCTTATACAACTGCATACACCCCCATATACTCAGTTCCTTTCCATGGTACTGACCCACATCTTCGGATGTGGGTTGCATTTTCTCGGAATGTAGGTTCAGGTGCTCAGTTACAGGTTCGATAGTAATTCTTTGGGCACGCTGTTCTACATACTCTATTGTGGTGAGTCCTTATGTTCTGAGGAAGTGATGTCTGATGTTGGTTTCATGGAATTGTTTAAATCTGATAACTGAGTAAGAGTCAGTTGGGGCTTGTATCAATGGCTCGCTGGTTTTACCGATTTTCTTAGAGGCTTTTCAGACTAGTATAGATGTTGGGAGTTGACTAATAAGTCGTATTTTATTATCTTTCTGAAATTCTTTTATTCTTGGATGATGTTTACTCTAGATATATTTGAGGGTTATTTATAGAAAACCCGTTGATTTGTGTTGAACTGAATGAAAATGGCTCAACGGGTTGTCTTGGGGCTACTCGTAGCTTCAAGCACCGTGTGACGCTTCGGGACCCATTTTTGAGGTATTACAAACTTGGTATCAAAGCCTATGGTTTTAAGGTGTCCTAGGGAGTCTGACAAACCGCATTAAGTAGAGTCTTGATCATCGGTGTGTAGCGCGCCACATCTACGAGCAAGAGGCTACAAGATGTTTTAGGAAAAAGTATGATTCTTTCTTTTAGAAGTTTATCGTGCATAAAGTGTCTCTCTCTGCTATTGATTATTTCTCATAGATAGACCTTCGTTCCGGCTATCATCAACTCAAAGTTAGGGAGTGTGACATCCCGAAAACCATTTTTTGAACTCGCTATGGCCATTTTGAGTTTCTTGTTATATCTATCGGGTTAACTAATGCCCCAGTAGATTTCATGGACCTCATGAATCGAGTGTTCAGACCATATCTGGATATGTTTGTCATAGTGGTCATCGATGATATACTGGTGTACTCCCACAGTGAGGATGAACATTCTGATCATCTCCGAATTGTCTTGCAAACCCTTAGAGATCACAAGTTGTTTGCCAAGTTCAGTAAGTGTGAGTTTTGGCTAAGGTTAGTTGATTTTTTGGGTCATATCATTTCTTCCGAGGGTATTAGAGTTGATCCCCAAAAGACCAAAGTTGTTAGAAATTGGCCTAGACCTATTTCTCCGACCGATATCCGAATTACTTGGGTTTAGCTGGCTATTACCATTGTTTTGTTGAGGGTTTCACATCTATAGAGTCTTCTATGACTCGGTTGACCCCAAAGAAAGTGATGTTCTTGTGGTCTGAATCTTGTGAGAAGAGTTTTCAGGAGTTGAAGACCCGACTCACTTCAGCCCCTGTTTTGACTTTGCCTGATGGTATTGATGGTTTTGTGGTGTACTGTGATGCTTCGAGAGTTGGGTTGGGTTGCTTATTGCTGCAGAAGGGTAAGGTGATAGCTTATGCTTCTAGACAGTTGAAACCCCATGAGAAAAATTACCCCGCCCATGACCTTGAGTTGGCTGTTGTTGTCTTTGCATTGAAAATTTGGAAACACTATTTGTATGGTGTCCATATTGATGTTTTCACTGATCATAAGAGTCTGCAGTATGTGTTTACCCAGAGACAATTAAATCTTAGGCAGAGACGATGGTTAGAATTGTTAAAGGACTATGATATGAGTTTGTTGTACCATCCGGGCAAGGCCAATATTGTGGCGGATGCCCTAAGTAAAGTGTCCATGGGTAGTGTTTCGCATGTGATAAAAGGTAAGAAAAAGTTGGCTCATGATGTACATCATTTGGCTAGATTGGGGGTTAGGTTGTTTGACTCTGCTGAAGGTTTATAGGGGTTCAGAGTAGTTTCAAATCCTTCTTGGTTTTGGAAGTGAAGGAAAGGCAATACTTAGATGCTAGTTTTGTCAGACTGAGGGAGTCAGTCAAGGACCAAAAAGTAGAGGTTTTCTCCCAAGGGGGAGATGGTGTGTTGAGATTGCAGGGTAGATTGTGTGTCCCGAATGTTGATGATCTGAGACAGAGGATTATGGATAATGCGCACGGGGCGCGATATTCTATTCAACCTGGTGCCACTAAGATGTACCAAGACTTGTGGGAAATCAATTGGTGGAGTGGCATGAAGAAAGATATAGCAACATTTGTAGCTAAGTGTGCAATATGCCAACAGGTTAAGGTTGAACACTAAAGACCAGGTGGTATGATGCAAGAGTTTAGTATTCCCACCTGGAAGTGGGAAGAGATAAATATGGACTTCGTGATTGGTTTACCTCCTTCCCGACGCCATCATGATTCCATTTGGGTTGTGGTTGATAGATTGACTAAGTCTGCTCATTTCTTGCCTGGTCATACTTCATATACTGCTGATGATTAGGCTATATTGTATATCCGAAAGCTAGTTAGACTTCATGGTGTTCCCTTGTCTATCATTTCGAATAGGGGTACTCAGTTCACTTCGTAATTTTGGAAATCTTTTTAGAAGGGTCTTGGTACCCAAGTGCTTTTGAGTTCTACATTTCATCCGCAGACCGATGGTCAAGCTGAGCGGACCATCCAGACCTTAGAGGATATGTTGAGATCTTGTGCACTTGACTTTAAGGGAAGTTGGGATGATCACTTACCGTTGATAGAGTTTGCTTACAATATCAGTTTCCACTCTAGTATTGGCATGGCTCCATTTGAAACCTTATATGGGAGGAAGTGTAGATCACCCATAGGTTGGTTCGAGATGGATGAAGCTGCTGTGAGTGGTTCTGATTCGGTATTTGAGGCTATGGAAAATTTAACTTGATTTGGGAAAGGTTGAAAATTGTGCAGAGTCGTCCGAAGTCATGCGGATGTTAGAAGGAGTGACCTTGGGTTTGAAGTTGGTGACCTAGTGTATCTAAAAATTTCACCCATGAGGGGGGTGAAGAGTTTCGGAAAGAAGGGGAATCATAGTCCCCGTTATGTTGGTCTTTACAAAATTCATAGCCGTGTTGGTAAGGTAGCTTATGAGGTCAAGTTGCCTTCCGAGTTGTCCTCTGTTCATCCAATATTCCATGTCTCCATGCTTAGAAAACATATTAGCAATGCAGTGGTAGTGGATTCCTCTGTGAGTACTGACATTCAAGAAAATCTTTCTTTTGATGAGATTCTTGTGGAGATTCTTGAATTCAGTGTCCAAAGACTAAGGAACAAAGAAGTTTCCTTGGTCAAGGTGTTGTGGCGAAACCAATCTGTTCAGGGTGCAACTTGGGAAGCTGAGGCGAATATGCGATCCAAGTACCCTCACCTATTTTCCGCGAACTTTGATCGAAAAGAAGGTACCGTTCTTTCCTAAATCATGCACTATTTATAAAAGTTGCAGCAGTTCAACTGTCATTTATTATGTGTTCATCTGTAGTTTCTTAAATTTATGAATTCTATGTTGCAGTTGGAGTGAGAAACGATGTCGTGATGATTCTAACGAATGGTTTCAGTTGTATGCTCTATTACCTATCTAATCTTGGCATCTCTAGCATCATTCGAGGACGAATGTTTCCAAGGGGGGGATGATGTAATACCCCGGGAAAATTTTCGTTGAAATTTTGTGCGTAAACGTGTTGGGTTCTACTTCAAGAAGGAACTAAAATTTTCCGTGCGGAATGTCTTAGATTTTGACCCACCATTGAGTAGAGTATCGAATAATCTTTACAACGATATGTAGATCATCCAAAACGGACACCCGAACGACGAGTTATGAGCATTCCGATCGAACCGTCAATAGTAGTGAACAGTAAAACATGCAGGAAAAAGTACTGAGGCCTGGCGTATTTTTGCTCGAACTTTAAACGATCATAACCCCTTGTACATAATGATCTGGGTGATCTAATATATATCAACAGAAATCTATGCGAGTCCTCTTTCCGATGAAATTGGTTTCATCCAATTTGTCTATCGGAGCAAAAAGTTATGGTAGATCTATTTCATCCTATCAAAAGTGAATTTTTGGGCCAATTTCAAACGATCATAACTCCTCGTACACAATGATGCGGGTGAGATACTATATATCAACGGAAATATATGATAGTCCTCTTTCTAATGAAATTGGTTTCATCCAATTTGGATATTGGAGTAAAACGTTATAGTTGATCTTGTTCAGACTATCAAAACAGTCCACCAAAGGACAGATTCGAGAATTATTTGATTTTTAGGGGCATTTTGGTCAGTCCCCCTAACCCATAATCCGTCCAAACCCTATATTAAAGCCTATTAGAAGTATTATATGTTATATTTCATCAAATTCCCTCAAAAAGAAAACCCTAAGCTCGTACATCCAACTTCAAGAACCTCCAAAGTTCACCATTAATTCTGCAAATTTATTCAAGATTCCAAGTTCCTAGTTCAAGAACTCCAAGAACCATCATTCAAAGGCACGATTAACATCTCAAAAATGAGTATCTATCTAAAGTTCATCATTCAAGGTATGTGGGATTTTTCAACAAGAACTCTCTTTCGTTCTTGTTCCCAAAAGTAATTTTCTTTACAAAGGCATGATTTTTATTTGATTTTTATGAATTTGAAGCTTGAAACCATATCTTATGATGATTATTATGAAATTTTGATATTTATGATTTTGAAAGATTAATTTACATGTGTGGTGACATAAAGCATGAATATTGAATGATACTTATCATGATTTTGATATTTGGGTCGTGAATCCCCATTGGAAATTGTGTTTTTTTTTAGAAAGTGTGTGTTATAAGAATGTTGATGTTGAATATTTGAGATATTTTTAATGATTTGACCTTTTGGTCTTAATGGAGTTGTTTTGAACTCGAGTGTGAAAGAAATTCACAACGTGGTTGATTTTGATTGATGGGAAGCATGATGGTTCCCGTTGTATATTTATATATTATTGAAATTGTTTTGTTGTGGATTGTCTTTGAAATGATCTGAGCTAAGTTCGGGAGAAATCTTTAGCACCGAGTGGGAGGTATAAATAGACCTTACTTTCCTAGAACTACGTGCCCCCGTAGGAGTGAGCCTGGGGCTGATTTATATAGTGATCACTAGTTTGTGTGAATTTGATATCGATAGTCCTACTCCGATGGCAAGGATAGGACGTCTCTCCCCAACGTGGGTTGTACGTTGGACTCAATGTAGCTCACATGGTTTATGTCGGTTATAAGATTTCCCAGTGTGTTTGTGTATCCTTGTGTCTATGGTGAACGGTGAAGTGATTTGAAAGTGGAATTGTGAAAGTTATTCTTTCGAAAGATTTAAATGATATTTACATTATGAGAATTGATATTCTTGATGAACTGAAAGTGATTGACAAATTATATGATGACTCACATGTGTTATTATACTTATTTCATCCTCTCATGATTATGATGATTTTCTTCGGGCTATGTGAGTCTTTCATACATCCTGTACATTTCTTATAAATATTAATGATGATGATGTTTATACGACGGCATACACCCCCATATAATCAGTTCCTTTCCATGGTACTGACCCACATCTTCGGATGTGGGCTGCATTTTCTCGGAATGTAGGTTCAGGGTCTCAGTTCTAGATTCGACAGTGATTCTTCGGGCACGCTGTTCTACATCCTCTTTTGTGGTGAGTCCTTATGTTCCAAGGACGTGATGTCTGATGTTGGTTTCATGAAATTTTTTACATCTGATAACTGAGTATGAGTCAGTTGGGGCATGTCTCAATGGCTCGCTGGTTTTATTGATTTTCTTAGAGGCTTGTCAGACTAGTATAGATGTTGGGAGTTGACTAATATGTCGTATTTTGTTATCTTTCTGAAATTCTTTTATTCTTGGATGATGATTACTCTGTTGATATTTTAGAGTTATTTATGGAAACCCCATTGATTTGTGTTGAACTGAATGAAAATGTCTCAAAGGGTTAGCTTGGGGCTACTCGTAGCCTCAAGCACCGTGTGACGCTCTGGGACCCGTTTTTGGGGAGTTACATCCTCGTAACCAAAACTAGTTTTTAATTACAAATTTACATGATCCTGTATGAATATACATGAGTTTCAAATTAGGGTTAATACCCATTATTGTTAATTGTAAGATTTAAAGTGATTTAGAAGTTCAAATTATATGTCTATTTTCATACGTATTGCAGTAAATTCCAGATTTTGAGTTGAAATGTCAATATTTACATTATCAAGCATGAACATTATGACGTTTCAACATGAATTTGGTGCATGGGTAATTAAGACCTAATTTGATATTGCTATTCCAAGAAGATTTTCTTTTAAGCATCCCATGACTAGATTGTTTTCAGATTTTTGATAAAGATTTGATCATTGATATCAGCTTAGACATTGAATCCATTTTACAGTTTCAGATTACAGTTTAACTTAGCAAATATGCAGTTGGTTTTGTAATAAACCATTATACTAGATTTTAAAGTGAATTTCCAATAGAATAAGCATACAGATTAAAGGGAGTAGTATTTAGCACCGAGTTGGGTATTTCATATGCCCCAGAACTACAAGCCAACCTAGGTTCAGATTATCAGATTATTCCAATTTTTATATGGATGAAAGATACAGATGTGATCACTTAGATTAGGTCATACTCCTTGGCTCCTCTCCCCAACGTGAGGTTTTCCCATATGGTAACTAGACGTTGGATACTATTATAGCTCACATAGTGTATGTCGGTTAGAATAACCTCCCTAATAACAAAGTCTTACAGAAAGATTTTAAACGAATTTCCTACAGAGAAGAGTAATCTTACAGAATGCTTTTTTTTAAAGAATTTTCCTACAGCTTACAGAAAAGAGTAAAGAATAATAGAATAACTTTTAGAAACTAACTGTAAAGGCTCACAGTTTTATTCAGACATTGCTTTATAGAAGCCTTTAGCTAAAGATTTTAGATTTCAGATTTCAGATATATAAGTGAGTCTTTTCTACACTTAGTTAGCATGATTTGCAAAGAAAACACTAGAACAACTTTTAGAACTAAATGTTATGACTCAGTAGATTTATAAATTATGATTTTATACTCATGATTATGATACTCATCTTTCAGATATTCCAGTTTATGTGAGTCATCTACATTAGCATGCATTGTTTTACAAATTATGATGATGTTGAGACATTGTTTTACTTATGCATTCACCCCTATATACTCAGTACATTCTCAAAGTAGTGATCCACATATACGCCTATGTACTACATTATCTCATAATGTAGGTTTACGTGCTCAGTTTCAGCAGCACGAGTGATTTCGAGCATCTTTATCTACATCCCAAAATTTTGTGAGTCCTCATAGTTTAGGAACATAGTCTTTCAGTTTTCCAGCTTATGAGTATAGATGATTTAGAAAGTTCAAATCAGCTGGGGGTTTGTCCCAGTGGCTCTGTAGTTATTAGTAGTTGAGGCTAGTCAGACTGTTAGTTATGATTCATTTTAATAGTTGCAAGTATAGGGAATTTAAAGCCTGAAGATTTTTTCAGTGTTGAGAGACTTAGTCTTCTTTTAAGCCTCTTAATTTTAATGAATTTTAAATTGGTCTTCTCGACCCTGAGACGTAGATTTTTTAGTAAATTCATATTCAGGGGCATGTCTCGGGGGAGTTTCAGATTTTTCAAACAAAGATTGGATCACGTTTGGATTTCAATTCCAAAACCTCACTGCGATTACATAACATTGCGGTGGGTATAGCGATGAGGGGTCCATCGCATTGCGGTAGCCGTATAATTGACATTCTAGTCACTAATTTAATTACCAGAAGGGCAACATGGTCTTTTTCTCCCATTCCAATTCGTAAATGGATAATTAATAACGTAATCATGGTACGAAATTTCCCATTCTCTCCAAATTACTCTCAAACAAAACCCTTTGGTCTTCCCAACAATTAAGAATTTAATCCTTTCAATTTCAAGATTCTCAAGAAAGTGTCAAGATTAGGGTTCTATTCTGCAAACATAGGAACCTATGGTACGTAGGGATTTCCCAAAACAAAAACTACATGGGCATGAGTTATTGTTTACTAAGTTTTTAAGACATATTATGATATTTATAAAATATGTATGAACAATTATTTTGAATGGCTAAATCATGAAACCCCTTTTTCAATGATATAGAGTTTTGGTCTTGAGGCTTTCCTTTGAACTTGAATTATGCTCGTGTATACATGTATATGCACATTTATTTTATTAAATTTGAATTGAGAGCATGAATAATTAAACCCCCTCTCTTGTTATGACACCTCTTGATTTTACACATTATGGGTTATTTAATTGCATATTTAAAAGTATGAGATAAATATTTTTACTATTGTTTATGGTTTTGATATTGGTCATGAATTGAAGAGAGGGTGTTTTTATTGTTATAAATAATAAAGGTGATGATTGAAAGAATTGTTTGGGTTGCTACAAAGTAATGGACCACCACATGTTTAAGAATTGAAAGAGAGGATCTTTGCATAAGTTTTGGTGGTCCAATGATATATTTGGAATGGAAATACTATAACATGATATCGTAAGGCTTATACCACTATCAAGTCTTGATATGATGATACAAAATCAGACGAACACCATAATAGACTCAGACCAGACTAGACTACAGATTTTTTAGACACTCAACCACTTTCTAGAAAGATGCATGATTTTAATAGGTTAGAAATAGGCTTAGTAAGAGTTAGATGGTTACCCAAATAAGGTGTTTGTGTAAGGGATAATTTCTAGAAAGCGAGTTTTGCTAATTTAGGAGACATGACTGGGTAAGGCTAATGTATACTTGTCCTTGAGACACTGGTACACTAGACTAGTATGTCGGACCCCTAACCTTGTGGTAAACTTGGATGTGGGGGCTTGGCCGATGAGTTAATGGCGTACCTATATATCCCATGGGTACTAGACTTATAGGGTGTACCATCCATCTCATAAGTAAGACAAAGGATTGAAGTTAAATTCATATGTAAGCTTTGAAATGTACTGATGTAAGCCCCAAGGAAGTGTGAACCAGACATTCAGGCAATACCCTTCTTCTATGCATGTGGGAAGAACTACTTAGGAAGATGTCAGTATGTGTAACACCCCATACTTTTACCTAGCTTAAATTAATCTAAATTTTTTTTAAATACATTCTTTAAAGATTAATACACTTTTATACATGTATAATTTTTAAGATTTTGACTTTTTTTTGTGTGGGAAATTGAATAAGTTTTTCATCGATATAAAATTCGTCCAAATCCAACACCCAGGCGAAGAGTTTTGGACATTTTAGTAAGATAGTGTATCACCTGAGCCGTTAGCGTGTTACGGAGCCAGCCTAAATGGCAATCGTCAAAAACCAGTGAGCCTCCGTGATATTGGCGCATCGCACCTAGGTTTAATTTTGGAATCGTCCTTTTCCAGTGTTCTAGTGCGGTCCTGGCGCGTCATGCGAAAGGGAAAATTCACAACCAGTGAGGCACCGCGATGGCGCCGCATTGCACCATCAGCCCAGTTCCCAATCATCAGTTTTCAGTGACACGGCGCAATAGAACCGCATCGCGCCAGGGCCTAAAATTGAGATTTTTCAGTGACAATTTTTAAATCTACCCAGGGGTAAGTTTGTATTTTCCACGGCCCTAGTCAGTCTAAACGCGAAATTTAAACCCTAAATTCCCCATTATCTTATTATTTCTCACTTTCTCTAAGAAAAAATTAAAATATTCTCTCTCAAAAGGGCTAAACTCTAGTTCAAGAAATCAAGAACAAGCCTAAGGATTTCCTTCAAGAACCTTCAAGAAAGAATCTTCCAAGGTATGTTAGATGTTTATTCATGGATTCTTTTCACCCATGAAGTCCAAGAATCCTTTTTCAAAGTACAAAGATGATGTATTTATGATTTTCATGTTTGAATTAGATTGAATTCATGTTTATAATATTAGTTGGGTTCCAATCCATGATTTAAATGCAAGTTTCATGAAATTAAACAACATGTATAACAAATATGTGATTATATTGATAGACCCATAAATTTATAAAGTGATTAATGCATATATGATGTTTATTTGGTTTTCAATCCAAGATTTTGATAAGATGCATGAAAACAATTAGAATAGTATTTAGGGGGAATTATATGAACTACATGCTAAACCCTTGAATTTGAAATTAAGTATTATATTCATGATGTTATGTGATGACCGTTATCATGTGAAATACTCATGCTCCCCAAGTATTTGCTAAAATGCCTATGTGAATTAGAAAGAGGAATCATGAGATCTTATTACAAGATCTTTATCATGTACAAGTTTATGCCCTACAAGTGTTTGATAAAATGCTTATGTGAATTGACTAGGGAAGGAATGATATGTTATTATGTGATCCCATTCATTTACAAGTTAATGCATTACAAGTGTTTGATGAAATGTCTCTATGAATGAATTATGACCAAGTGAACATTCTTATATTATTCAAGATTATTCTTTGCTTTACTTCTCATGCTATCGAGTCCTGGGGGTATTTAATACCCAATAATTTAGTTGTTTACCTAGAGCCAGTGTCAGTTACAAAATAGTATCAGTAATGTTACGATCAGTACTCTGAGTCCATTACAAAACTCAGTAGAACTCAAACAATTATAGAACTTAGGAAAACTCAGTAAACTTAGTCTCAGTCCAATCCAATATAATAATTTCACTGTCTTTCAGTTGGGAGTAGGATTTAGCACGGAGCGAGAGCAGTGATGATGGCTTCCCTGTCAGATAGGAAGAGTCGTTAGTAGTAATCCCTATACTCCAAAACTGCGTAGCCAACGCAGAATGAGAAGTCACCCGTCAGACTAGGCTTTACTACCTCCCAGGGGTCACCCATCAGATTAGGCTGGGCTCCGCTTAGGTGTCACCCAACAGTTAGGCTTCGCATCCTAGTTTTCTAGTATTAGTACCCATGGCACAGTACTAACACCCTTCCAACTGGGGTTACAGGTTTGATGCCAAATCAGTCTATACACAGGATATGTCGGTTAGATGATAACTCCCATAGTTTAATTCCAGTATTCAGTATTCAGTATTCAGTATTCAACATTTAGTACAAAACTCAGTTTAGTTCTACACGATCATAACTTACAGTTATCAGAAACTCAGTACTTTAGTTACAGTCTAAATTAGACAGATGATATATTGATGGCATTACATGTTCCTTATATTCAGTAGTCCTAGTCTTACATTTTCTCTCATCCAGTCACTTCTTGATATTTAGTTATTATTATTCATGTACATGAATCTATGCATATTAGCCTAACCTCGCCTAGCATACTAGTACATTCAAAGTACTGACACGAGCCATACTCTATTTTTGCGCTATGATGTCTTATATTGTAGGTTCGAACACTCGGGTTCATGAACGTACTTTGTCAGATCAGTTGATTAGTCGTAATTATAGTAATGAGTCCTCATCCATCGAGGACGCGATACTTATTTAGTCATTGCATAGTTTCAGTATTTCAATTATTTCAGATAGTAGTTGTGAGTTAGTTGGGGTCTGTCCTCTTAACACTTTTATTTCAGATGTGTTAGAGGCTTTCAAACATTATCAATTAGAAGTTATTCTACAAATGTACTAAGTATTGATTAAGTTTTATGAATGTTATGGCATTTTCAATTTTACTTCGGCATAAGTTTTCATTATTATTACTCAGTGCTCATAGAAGGTACTCATCATGGGTTAGCTTGTGGTCCTTCGGGGTTGTAGGCACCGTGTGATGCCCAGGGTATAGTCTCGGGGCATTACAGATGGGAGGTATATTAACATCTATTTATTGATTCTATTACGGATTTAAGGTGAGGTTTCATCCTTTCTTAGTCTAATTCTTGATTAATTTCTCAAAACTCCCTAAATCTTAGGGAAGGTGAGATTTCATCCTTTCTTACTCTAATTCTTGATTAATTTCTCAAAATGCCCTAAATCTTAAGGCTTGATTTTAAACCCCAATTTCACTTTTTTTTTACTTGAATAATATTTTAATTCTATAATTACTAGTTTTTCATCAATTTAACCTTTAAAACAACTTTGATCCTTGATTTTAATACAGATTTCAAAGATTTTACCTGATAAAACTTAAAAATAATTTTTCTTCAATTTGAACCTCAATTTTGAATCGATTTGACTTGGTTTTTTCAACTATAGATTTCTAAAAACATGGAAACACATTTTCAAGAAAGTTATGATTTTGCCCTTCTTTTTTCAAAATCCATTTTGGAAATCCGCTTTGACCCCAAACCAAAGTAGGAAATATGGATATTGTTATTTTTATTTTGACACATATATTCTACACTTCTTTGTTTTAGTTGATTTTTGGACTGTTCACGAGAAGTAGGGCTTTGAGGTTGAACTTTTATAGATTGGTTCCAGCATTCGAGGTTGGTTATGGCTTATCTCTTTGAAACTGATTGAGGTAGCAAATATTGGTACAAAATGCGTATTAAGGGTGAAAATTAATCTTTAAAAATGACTATCTATGTGTATTTCTTGTGTGAGGGCCTATATGTGATGTAATTGCTAAAATTGAGAATCTTAAGTGATATGTATAACCGTGTAAGGTCCTATATGATTTTGATAGTCTTCAATATATGTGACTAATTGTATTATGTGATTGCAAATGCCTTTTTGTTGTACCTCTAGTGTATTGTTATATATATAAATATTTGTGGCATATGAAAACATGTGGACATTCATGGATGAATGATAATAATAAGTGAATATTGGCTTACGTGGTTATGGAAATGTATCATTGTGATTCGTTGTGGAAATATATCACGTGATTGGTTGTTGAAATACTCATTGTGATTGGTTGTGAGCATTTCATCCTCATATTATACTAATTGATGAAATAAATAGTACAACCATGGCAACACCTGAGAAACACTGACAATAACTTTTTATAATAGAAAATGTGATATGTTATAAAACCCTCCCCGAGAGATGAGTCGAGGAGAATTATGGATATGGATATGGATATTGGTATATATGGATTTTATATGGGTTCACGTATCATCCATGGGTCATACATCGAGAAGTTTTCCTCTGTGGGTGTATATGGAGGTTGTGTGACAGCCTCGTGCATCATCATCATCATCTTATACATTTCATTTCTTTATTTTGTTTGTGTTGTGATTGAATTTCCATATAGACTTCTCATACAATTATTTGTTCTATTTTTCATTAATTGTATCTAAGTATCTCGTATATACATATTATCCCTTATTCCAATATGTATGTGATAAAATGTATACTTGTGTTCTACCTGGTGTTGTTGATGCTATATATGTGTTATATATCTGTTAGAACTTTTAGTGCAAGTGGTGTGAGCTACCGTTGTGGGATATTTTCTGATTGTGGGTGCCTTTATTATATATTTTATATTTTATATTTTATATTTTTCTTGATCAGCCTATGATACCTTCTTTGTACAAGTGGATCGTACTCTCACCTACTGCACCCTTTTGGTGTAGGTCCTAGCTCGAGTGTACCTTAACTTTCTTGACTGGTATGATTGTTGGAGCTTTCAAGGTAGTAGTTGGCCTTCAGGCATCCGAATGTCTTTTATTACCTCTCTTATAAACTATGTATTTACTTTCATTTCAAAGATAAGGTTTCTCTTGTATTTGGATATATTATGTATTTCATTTGAATTCCAGTTGTACTAGATACATTCTTATACTTTTGACACCAGTTTTTGGGAGTTATGGCTACATTGTTATGTTTCCTTCCGTATTTATTATACTTATATAGTCCAGCTTTCTTCTAGGAGCCTTAACTTAGGTTTATTATTGTATTTTTCTTTTATGTATATTTATTTGGGCGATAGGCGTACTTGTCAAGGTTCTCCGTGACAAGTGCCATCAAGACCTATTGATTTTGGGCCATGACAAATTGGTATTAAAGCATCCAGGTTTTATTGTTCTCAATGGTGTAAGGATAGAATATCTAATAGATCTCACGGATCGATACATAGACATCTGTATCTATCTTCAAGAGGCTATAGGATGTCTTTAGGAAACTTTCTTTAATTCTATTCCTTACCATGTGATGTTTTTTCATATCATGTGTTCTTAATTATGTTTCACTCTTTACGCGCAGATGGTGTTGACTAGGTCCCACGAGGTAAGTGATGTGGATCCTGCTTTTGCAGAGAGAGTTTGGTCTAGAGGACAACCCTCTAGCAATAGAGGAACTCGAGGGAGAGGATGGGCCCATGGTTCAGCCCCATATAGAAGGAGAGCTAGTGGACTCTCTCCTGAGCCTCATTTTGAGTAGGTTGGAGGTATGGATTCTACTCCAGCTATTCAGAGATCATTTGCCCCAGTTTTGGAGGTGTTATTGATGCATTTGTTGTCCCACTTATAGAGTTCTCCTTTGGTTATGTTTGGTGTTCCTCCAGTTTAGAGTTTGGATCCTCCTATTGCACCTGCTTCTATTTTTGGTACTCCTCAGACCTTGAGTCCTATTTCTATTTCAGGACCGACATCTGAGCATGGTGTTCTAAGATTGGGAGTTCAACTTTCATCTATGTTACCTCCTCATATAGGATCTCAGCTTGCTAGATTTACTATGCCTATTCTAACTGTGAGTACTGTGATGTCTTTTGAGGATCAGAAGAGGTTTGAGAGATTTACTTATTTGAGTCCTCCAATGTTCATTGGTGTTGTGGACGAGGATCCCTATGAGTTCTTGATTTATTGTTGGGAGAAGTTCCATAATTTAGGTTCTTGAAGTTGCATGGAGTTGCTTATACTACATATTAGTTGAGAGATGTGGCTATATATTGATGGAGATCAATTGTTGGTTGCAGACCTATTGATGCTCCTAAGATGTCATGTGATCAGTTTGTTGATGCCTTTCCGGAGTGATTTGTGCCTTTTAGTTTGAGAAATGTGATGTGTGATGAGTTTGACCATCTTGATCAGGGCTCAATAAATGTAGCAGAGTATGAGATACACTTCTATGCCTTGTCCAGATATTGCTATGCTAGTATTTCAACCAAGTCTAAGAAGATTCAGAAGTTTGTGAAGGGTTTTGATGCCACGCTTTAGTTGGATATATCACAGATGCTCGTATTTGGGGCATCTTTTTCAGAGTATTATATATCTAGCTAAGATAACTAAGGGTATTCTTTAGGCATCTTAGTGAGGCACCAAGAAAGTGCGCCATTGTTATGAGTTCAGAGGTCAATCTACTCATTGTAGAGATTTCAGAGCTTCTCATGGATATTATGGTAGCCACTGGATGACATGCCCCAAAATTATGCCATGTCGTATGGGAACCTTAAGCCCACATGAATCGGAGGTCGCCCCGATAACCAAACCTAATCATCATCACAACAACCATAATGGTCGGGTGAATCCCGACCTTCTAATAATATAGAAGAAATATAAGGCTAATAGATAGTACTTAGACAATATCTAACATTTCATTAAGGTCAACAGTATAACCAATATACCCAATTCCACAATCATCAACGAAACCTCTACCAAACCAAGTCAATAATATATCGGGACATGCCCCCGACAATAACCAAGTACCAAACCTATACAAGTCTATAAGATAGGATAAAAAGACTATGAAAGGTAGTTCTTTTGGAGTATGAAAACTCACCATTTCAAGGTCAATGCCAGAATCACTCGAACACCCGATCACTACGTAGAATAAGAAAAAGATGCTCTGGCCCCTATGTCACGTGGGGAAATAGAGTATGAAGGTAGTTAGCGGTTAGAGTTCTATCATGTAACTCAAGGATAAGGATAAAATAGTGCACTTGTTCAATCCAGTCAAATCATTATATGCAATCATATTTACACAAGTATAGGCATATATGAACATACATGGACATATAGTTACACAATGTGCAAAACCATGGAACGGCCTATAACATGCATTGTCAAATCATTCATTCATTAGACATGGAGTGAAGAAATTTCAATATTCCACCTTACCAATTTTATAACCTTGAACTTCTTCGTTACATTAGTCAAGAGGATCCAAACCTCAAACATACTCAACTAATTTAACTGGCTTTACCTATTTAATCAATTCATTAGGCATGGGACTTTATCACATGCTTACACATTTAATTGGGCATGGAACTCTAATCATGTGCACATATACTAACTTGAGCATGGAACTCTAATCACATGCTCCTACATTCAATCGGTCATGAAACTCTAATCACATGCTCCCATATTCAATCGGGAATTGAACTCTTATCATATGATCCCACATTCAATCAAGCATGGAAATCTAATCACATTCTGATTCATAAGGTGAGGTATTTTAATCTCAAGAGATATTTTGAAGAAAGAGATTCCAACCACAAGTCATTAGACAAGGGGATTTAACCAAAAGTCCTTAGACGAGGGACTTTAACCGCAAGTCATTAGACGAGGGATTTTAACCACAAGTCATCTTATTACCATCATTAGTTGACATTTGAACTCTTAACCCATCAAATCATGCATTAACATCCATGCAATACATTTCAACATTTAGGGGATTGAACCCATTTATGTAATTCTACCCACCAAGGTTACATATCAACACCATAGACAACCACATAGTATTTCCCAACCCAATTAGCCATTAATCATATAGATAGGCCCAAGTCCTTAGCCATTAATCTTTAGCTCCTATTTTGGCTATACCCAAGATTGGTGAGGTCTTTACCATGTTTTGTGATGCTTCAAGTGTTGGATTGGATGTTGTGTTTATGTAGAAAGGTAAGGTAATTGCTTATGCATCTCGTCAGTTGAAGCCTCATGAGAACTATCCTACCCATGATTTAGAGTTGTGTGCGGCTATGTTTGCTTTGACGTTATGGACGCACTACTTATATGGAGTCTGTTGTGAGATTTTCTCGGTGTCATACCCGATTTTTACCTAAGGTCAAAAAGAGCACGACATTATGAACTCTAAAATAATTATTTTGATACAGAGTCGCCACCTAATTTTTAGGAAAAAAATAGGAAACCTACTTATTTATTAACAAGTATGATTTTTATTTCAATTTGTGAACCAATTTAAATTGTAGGTATGGGTTTAAATTATTTCGAACAAAAGGGATTATGCACCCTTTAGAATCCACAAATGTGGATCCCGAGGTTTATTATTAAAAGATAAAATAAATTCAATGTCTGCAAATACAAAAATAATAAAATACATATGTTATTACAAAATATATATAAACACTAGTAAAGATGTATAAACAAACGTATGTAAGGATATATAAAAAAGAAAGTCAAACATTGAATAAAAAGGAAATTATTTTTAAAGAAAAAATTACATAATGTTTTTTTTGTGTAAAAAGTGTGAATTATGTAATTAAATATCTAAATTAATATTAAAATAAATATTAACGACCTAAATTTGCCTAACGCGTGGTAAGAATTGTATAAATAAAGAACATCCCCACCAAATTCTCCAAAAATAAAGATTTCACTATAATTAATATTTGTACAATGATAAGACTAATAGAAAATACAATACAAAAAAATTCAAACTCTTCTTTAAATAGCATTCCCAACGAGTATTTTCGAGAACCAGTACAAACACTTCTAATAAAATGATAGTAACAAATAAACAAGAGTAAATACATAATTACCCCCCTGATGTTGGTCGAGATTTTCAAAAAGACAGCTAAACTTTAAAATTGACTTATTACCCACTTAATCCATTGCAAATACACTATTTTTTGCTGAATCTCAATCACAACAAAGAGAGTGAACACACGCACCAATCAGGTGCTGCCACATTTTAAATATATTTAATTTCATATTTTATTTATTTTTTTAATAATTTTTTTCTTTTTATTTAATTTATCACCCCACCCCACGTCACTTCCCCCACCCCACCCCATCCAGCAACCTCCCCGCGCCTAGTCCCTCCATTAAAAGGGAGATTAAAGATCATGTACAATCTCCCTTTTAATGGAGATTTAAGCTCCATTTTTATTTAATTCTATGAACTTACCTCACCCCACCACCCCCACTCCCACCCCGTCCAACATCTCCCTCCCCCATTCCCCTTCAGTTCCCTCCATTAAAATGGAGACTAAAGTTGCTATGCAATCTCTATTTTAATGGAGTTTTAAGTTTCGTTTTTTTTGTATTTATGACCCTACCACACACCCTAATCCCACCCCCACTCCATCCAACATCTCCCTTCCCCATCCCCGTTCAATTTTCTCCATTAAAATAGAGCTTAAAGCTTCATTAAAATGGAGATTGTACATTAGCTTTCCTTCTTAAAAATATGGTGATAATGATGTTGTTTTTGTTTCTTTAATTGATGTTGGTGCTACTGTATTTGATGTTGTTGTTGTTGTTATTGATTATGTTATTGTTGTAATTGATGATATTGTTGAGTTATGATGATGAAGAAGTTGGGGAAGAAGACAATGGTGGATGGATAGGTTTATGAAATAACTTTAAAAAATAAATAAAAATTAATTTATTTATTTTAAAAAAAAAGAATATAAATTATATATCAATTATTTACACATGACAGCTTTTAATTGGTCAAAAAGTTAAATTTGAGCCCTTTCACGCGCCTATGGCGCGTGTATACACACAGAGGTCCAAAATGGTTTATTTGCAACTGAATAAAGAAGAATCGTGGGGTAATAGGTCGAATTCAAAGTTTAGGTGTCTTTTTGAAAATCTCAGCCAACATCAAGGGAGTAGTTATGTATTTACTCAATAAACAACTACCAAAATAAATCGAGAACGTATGTGTGCATATAAGTATAAAAGAAATATAATTTTTTGTTAAAAGGTGTGGGCTCATATTAGATTTTAAATACGATATGACTACGAAGTGGTTGCTAATTTATTAACCGTCCTAAATCGTCTTGCCCATATACGAATCATAAAACTTTTTTGCATTGTTATAAAAATTTCTCCATCACCCAAAATATTTATTTTCAGTACGTAACTATATACGTAATATCCGTCTTTTTATTTGAAAAGGCTTCGAAAATCAACGGAGAATTTCTTCATCGGCCAAGTGTAGGCCCTTAATATAAAATAATAACTTTGAGAAATTAAAGTACATCTTTAGTAATGGGGTGGCCTCAAATATCTAGACGGAGCGATAATTTTAGTGACCAAGTGTCGGCCCTTAATATAAAATAATAACTTTATAAAATAAAGTTCGTCTTTTTAAAATGGGGTAACCTTAAATATCCAGATGGAAAGATAATTTCATTTGCCATGAATTTATTTATTATCAATTAAATAAAATTAAACTAACAAAATTAAAAAATAGTGTTAGCAATAATGATATTAATGTAACAATAAGACCAAAGGAGAACAAAAAATTGTGTTTGTTGGATGTAATAACCAATGAATTAACTAGAATGAAAATAATGGAAAGAAACAAAAAATAAACAATACTTCCTCCGTTTCACAATAAGTTAATTTTTGAATTTTGACACACATATTAAGAAAAAAAGAAAAGACATAAATTTATCATGTTTTTGCATTTTTACCTTCTTCAAAAAGCAAAGACACGTGATACATCACTCCCAATGAACATTTAATGAAGGGTAAATTTGGAAAAAAATTCAACATTTACCTTGAATTGTGAACCATTCACTTATTTTGAAACATAAAAAATACTCTAACAATTTACTTATTATAAAACGGAGGGAGTAGCAGCAACAATTCCAAACAAAGAAAAAATAAAAAAATAGTAGCAACTATTCCAAACAAATATAGCAGTAGCATAAAAGTGAGAAACGAGAAAATTGAAGGTAAAGCAATAATTAAGTTATAGGAAAATCAAATAATACACGCGAAATCAGTTTAAAATTAAAATTAAAACTAAAAATATTAACAACTTAACAAAATAAAATATAAAAATATTAATCAACCAACCATAATTATGAAAAAAATACAGCAAATCTTCAAAAATAAATCTAAACAACGATGATATAAAAGAGAAGAAAAAAATAGAGGGAAAAAGGTTGTGTTGTGCTCCGATTTTGATCTTTTTGCTGGAGGTTTCGTCGGTCACCACATTCGGCAAAAAAGAAGCGGAAAGGCGAAAGGACAAAAGATCAGCAACGTCATAGTTGTTTGGCCAAAGCTCGCCGGTCACCACCTCTGGGGAGAGGCGACGGAAAGAAAGGGCGGAAGAGGGAAATGGGAAGTTTACATCATGGGGAGAGTGTTGTTGTCGTGACTGGCAGCGAATTTCTCCAGCCAGATAAAGCAACAGTGGAGGGGAGTTTGAGGGATAGAAAGGGAGATGAAAGAGTGGGAATGGGGTACGACTGGTGAGTTTGGCCGAAGTTGTTGGTGGTTGCCAGAATCCGGAGAGTTTCGTCGGCCAAAAATAAAGCAGATGAGGCGGTAGTTTTTGGGAGAGAAAGAAAGTGAGAGAGGAGAAAGATTTTTAGAGAGAGAAAGTGAGAAATTTGATGGATTTTTTATTTTTGTGTATTCAACAATTGCCCCTCCTCTTTTATTTATAATAAAAAGAACCTCTTATTTTTATTCAAAAAAATAAAAAATTACTTCTTTAACCATTAAATAGTACATTATTATTAACCAATAGTATGTTACATTAACCAAAGGAAAAAGTTTTCAATCAATTATCTCAATTGCCATCTTTAAAAAAGTTGGCATGATGTTAACTTGACAGATTTTTTCTCTGGGTATTAAAATATTTAAATCGACTCATATTTGCTTTTCGTATTAAATAACGTACAAAATAATGAATGTCGATGTATAATTACAGAAGAATACAAACAACAAATAAAAAATATAATTATCTTAAAAAAATATATTATTCTATAAATAATAAAAAATATGTTGTGCAGTAAAAAATTATAGTGTTGTGTGTGTATGCAAATGACTATGCAAAAATATTAAAATAATAATAAACTGATAAAAATTCTAAAATTTACAAAATTAAAGATGAGTATCAATAAGTTATGTAAAATTAAAATATGACAATAAATGAGTAAAAATTCTAAAATAATGATGATTATCAATAATTTATTAACAATTACAAAAAATATGTGAAAAATTACATATTGTGCCATTTATCGACCATAAAGACTAAAAATGTTAATTTTATGTTTGGAAAGCCAAAATTAGGTGTCCACACTTGGATCATCGTAGCCTTCAGTACTTCTTCACAGAAAGAGATCTTAATATGAGGAAGCACCATTGGCTTGAGTTGCTCAAGGATTATGACTTGAAAATTTCACTATCATCCAGGCAAAGCTAATGTGATTGCGGATGCCTTGTGATGGAAGTCGACTAGCATGGGTATCTTGGTGCATCTTTTGACCCAGGAGAGTCCTTTAGCCTTAGTGGTTCAGTCTTTAGCTAACCAGATGGTTAGGCTTGATATTTCTACACCTGGCATGTTTTGGCATTTGTGGAGTCTAAATTTTTTTTTATGGAGCATATTTGAGCTCATCAGTTAGATAATACAGAATTGAGATTGATTCAATATAAGGTGTTGAGTGGAGAGGCTAAGGAAGACTCACTTGATTCAGATGAAACTTTGAGGATTGGTGGTCCATTTTGTGTACCGAGAATAGGTGAATGGATTAGACTGATTTAAGAGGATGACCATTATTCCCGATATTCCATCCATCCAGGTGTGACTAAGATGTATCATAATTTGAGATAGAACAACTGGTGGGGTGGTATGAGGTGAGATATACCAGATATTGTGGCTCATTGCCTATATTTTCAGTAGGTGAAGGCCGAGCATATGAGACCTAGTGGTTTGTTTCAGTGGTTGTCCATTTCCGAGTTGAAGTAGAAATGGATCACAATAGACTTTGTGACTGGGTTGCCTCTTACATTACGTTGGTTTTGACAATGTTTGGGCTATCGTGGATTGATTGACCAAGTCAGCTCATTTTATTCCAATTCAGATCTCATTTTGTGCTGAGAGGTTGGTCCATATCTACATTCGTGAGATTGTGCTCCTGCATAATGTGTCGATGTCCATTATTTTAGATCGAGGTTTTGTGTTCACATGTCACTTTTGAAAGACTTTTCAGTATGAGTTGGGTACTCAGGTTGATCTTAGTATGAAGTTTCATCCCCAACTAATGGTCAGTTAGAACAGATTATTTAGGTTTTGGAGGATATGCTCTTCACTTCTGTGATAGATTTTTGTGGCTAGTGGGAACAACATTTGGCTTTAGTAGAGTTTGCATATAATAATAACTATAATTCCAGTATTGATATGGCTCCTTTTGAGGTGTTGTATGGTAGTCATTATCGCTCTTTAGTAGGTTGGTTTGATGTTTCTAAGGTTATACCTCGAGGTACAGACTTGCTTCATGAGTCTTTGGACAGAGTTCGAGTCATTCAAATAGACTTCGAGAGACTAAGAGTAGGCAGAAGTTCTATACCGATCGTTTGCTTTGTACCTTGATATTTGGTGTTAGTGGTTGTGTTTTGCTTCATGTTTTACCTATAAAGGGTGTGACGAGGTTTAGGAAGAGGGGCAAGCTTAGCCCCAGGTATATTAGTCCATTTGAGATTCTTCGGACCGTTGGTTATGTGGCCTATGAGTTAGCTTTGCCTCCAGATTTATTAGTTGTTCATCCAGTTTTTCATATTTCTATGCATCGCCATTACATTCTTGATGAGTCTCATGTCATTCATTGGGTGTTGAATTAGTTAGATGAGCAGTTGTCCTTTGTTGAGGAGCCAGTCTCCATTTTAGCTAAGGATGTTAGGCGGTTGCGCTCTAGAGTTATCTCTGTGGTTAAGGTTCAATGATGACATCGACCTGTAGATGAGGCGACTTGGGAGGTCGAGCTTAGTATTCATAGTTCTTATCCGCATCTCTTCTTTGATTCGGGTTTTTCTTTGCCTTAGTTTGAGGATGAACTAGATTTATTATGGTGGGCAATATAACGACCTGAAATTTAATAAAATATGCAAAGTTTGTGGTTTTGTGTGATTTGTGTATTTTACCCATCTCTATAGTTACATTGTGGTATTTCTAGGGTGTGGGGGTGATTGGCATAATTTTTGATGCACTTGATACATTTTATGCAATATTTTATTTTTTGGTTGCTTTTAGAGCCTTATTATGGACCTATATGATTATCTTTTGATCCGTGCGATGGATGGCTGAACAGACTATGCCAGTAGCTCCGAAATATCTCTTTATGTCTAGGTAGACCTTTGGTTCGGGTCCTGATGCACCCCAACTCTTTTTGACCTGTTGGTCAGAAAGTTTGAAAATTGAAAATATGAGTGTGGGAGCTACATTTGGTCGAAACGGCCAAGGATGGAAAATACGACTTTGCAAATGCATCCAAAATATCGATTTAGGATGGTAACATGTTTGGGTTGGTTTTATATCTTTTAAATCTCATTTCGACCCTCGATTTGAAAAATTGTGATTTTGAGTTTCAGGGGTCAACTCTGTGAAAATCAAGTTTTTTTTGAACTTCTGATATCGCCATTGATCTCGATGCATTGAATTTAGTGTGGGTACATATTTTTTTGCGTATATCGGACTCTAAACGAACACCAGGCACCACACCAGAGTCCATTGGGACTTACAAAAAAATGATGCACCAAGTTGTTGATGCACATAAGATAAATCGGTCTCAATGAGTGCGATTTATGCACAAAATACCTGGTAATCTAGACATAGTATAAATAGCCTTTTTGCCCCTTTTGATCATTCTTTAACCTTTTCTCTTGAGATTTAAACCCTAAAATGGTGTGAGAATGTAAAAGTGACTTATCGAAGCTTGAGGAGCTAGATTAACATCTATTTATTGATTCTATTACGGATTTAAGGTGAGATTTAATCCTTTCTTACTCTAATTCTTGATTAACTTCTCAAAACCCCCCAAATCTTAGGACTTGATTTTAAACCCCAATTTCACTCTTTTCACTTGAATAATGTTTTAATCCTATAATTACTAGTTTTCATCAATTTAACTTTCAAAACAACTTTGATTCTTGATTTTAACACATATTTTAAAGATTTTACCTAATAAAGCTTAAAAATAATTTTTCTTCAATTTGAACCTCAATTTTGACTCAATTTGACTTGGGTTTTGCAGTTATAGATTTCTAAAAATATGGAAACACATTTTTCAAGAAAATTAATAATTTTTCCCTTCTTTTTTGAAAATCTATTTAAGAAACCCGCTTTTACCCCAAACAAAAGTAGTCAATATTGAAATTGTTAGCTTTATTTTGACGCATAGATTCTATATTTCTTGGTTTTAGTTGATTTCTGAACTGTTTGTGAGAAGTAGAGATATGTGGTTGAAGTTTTGTAGATCGATTCCAGCATTCGAGGTTGGTTATGACTTATCTCTTTCAAACTGGTCGAGGTAGTATATGTTGGTACAAACTGCATGTTAAGGGTTAAAACTAATCATGAAAAATGACTATCTATGTGTTTTTCCTGTGTGGGGGCCTATATGTGATGTAATTACAGAAATTGAGAATCTTAAGTGACATGTATAACCATGTGAGGTCCTATGAAAAAATGTGAAAATTCATGGATAAATGAAAATAATAAGTGAATATTGGCTCACATGGTTATGAAAATGTATCATTGTGATTCGTTATGGAAATATATCATGTGATTGGTTTTTAAAATACTCATTGTGATTGGTTGTGAGAATTTCATCCTCATATTATACTCATTCATGAAATAAATTGTATCATCGTGGCAACACATGAGAAACATTGACAATTCCTTTTTATAATAAAAAATTTGACATTTTATAAAACCCTCCACGAGGGATGTGTCGGGGAAGAGTATGGATATGGATATGGGTATATATGGATTGTATATGGGTTGAGGAATCCTTCATGGGTCCCATATCAAGGAGCTTTCTTCCGTGGGTGTTTACGGAGGTTGTGTGACAACTTCGTGCATCATCATCGTCATCATCATTATCATCTTATACATTGCACTTCTTTATTATGTTTGTGTTGTGATTGAATTGTCATATTGACTTCTCATACATTTATTTGTTCTATTTTTCATTAATATTACCAAAGTATCTCGTATATACATGTTATCCCTTGTTCCAACGTGTATGTGATAAAATGTATACTTATGTTCTACCTGGTGTTGTTGTTGCTATATATGTGTTATATATATTAGAAATGTTAGTGCAGGTGGTGTGGGCTACCATTGTTGGACATTTTCTGATTGCAGGTGACATGCCCTTAATATATTTTTTGTATGCTTTATTTTTTATTTTGCTTGTTCGGCCTATGATACCTATTTTGTACAAGTGGACCGTACTCATGCCTACTATGCCCTTTTGATGCATGTCCTAGCTTGAGTCCGCCTCATCTTGCTTGATTCGGGCGATTGTTGGAGCTTTCAAGGTAGTGGTTGGCCTCCAGGCATCCAGATGTCTTCTATTACCTTTCTTATAGACTTTCTCTTTAGTTTCATTTCAGAGTTAGAGTTTCTCTAGTATTTGGATATCTTAGGTATTTCATTTGGATTCGAGTTGTACTAGATACGTTCTTATACTATAACACCAGGTTTTGGAAATTATGGTTGCATTGTTTTATTTCCTCTACATTCATTATGGATCATTTTTGTTCTAGGAGCTTTATCTTAGGGTTATTATTGTCTTTTCCCCCTTTGTGTATTGATTTGGGTGATAGGCATACTTGTCAAGGTTCGCCGCATCAACAAGTTCCAATCATAGCCTATAAATTTTGGATTGTGACACCCAAATAATGACAAACGTGATTTTCAGTGTTGGTTTTTCCAGGACTAAATCTTCTTAGTGAGCTACACAATTTTTTTTAAGTCCAAATAAAAATAATTTTACACATAACACCAACCATTAACCATAGGGTCTCTTATTAAGGCATATCGGAATTTGGTATCGTCATATCAATAGACTTGCATGCTATTCAAATCACGTCAAACGACAATCATTTAACCAATTAGACTCCTATTTTCAATTTAAAATCTAAAATAATGTCCACCAAGGGCATTCCAAAACCTTTTTATTCGTTTACATTTAATACAATACACTATCTCAAAAGATAAGTTAAACCATCTATAATCCTTTTTCAAAGATAAAATTACCATGTGCATTGAGGTCCATATCATTATCATGCCAAAATTCATAACCGTTCTGAAAATCATGTTGCCATATTCCACCATTACCATGGGACACAAAACCAGATTGTAATCCTCCATTCAAACCATGTATATACAATTTAAACAAGGATTAAACCATGCATCAGTATAACCACAAAAAACTCTCAATCCTAGTATGAATCAAATATTCAAGAACACATAAAAATCATGTAATTTGATGCAATAATATTAAAATTTAAATAGGGAGTATACAACATAACTTTTTGACAGAAGAAATTCGGGAAAAAGCTTGAATCCTTAACTTTGAAGCTTGAATCCTAGCTTGAAATCAATATGAACACTTTGATTCGTTTTTCATACCCTTGATGATGAAATTGGTGAGAAAATATTGAGAAGAACTTAAATTTGAGGCCTTGGGAGCTTGAATTTTGGTGAAGAACCCTTATTTTGTGTTCTAGAGAATTTGAAAGGAGAGGAGTTGTGTATTTTGGTTATGAAATGAGGGAAACCACGTTAGTATTAGTTATAGGATGATTTAGGACGTCAATGACTAGTTTTTCCTCGAAAAACTTAAGAGAAATGTCTATTTTACCGTCTCTGGGAACATGGGCGTGACACCCCCTTAACACGGAGCATACAGGGAATGGCCCAATCTTATTGCGGAGGAAAGAGGGTGCACCATGCCCTTATCACGTACCCTCACTTGTTCGCTCGCAAAAATTCTCTTAACTTTTTTCTCGGGTGTTGGATTAAGGCAAAATCGGTGGCGTTGAAAAGAGGACTCAATTATATTTCGCTTGTTGGGTTTTGAGCTCCAAAATTTCAGATATAACATAAATTATACATGTTCAAAGTTGATCGTTGTTGGATCGAATACCAAAATTCAGTCGATAACATAAGTTCTCAACTCAACTTTGCTCTAAGTGTTTCCTATGAACATTCTTCACATCGAAAGTACTTTACACACTAGGCGAATGATCATGACACTTATATTTAGATAGAAATAATGATATTTGAATTTACACACGTAGGAATGATGGTTCGAATTCTAGCCCAAAAATGTGGGGTGTTACACTAAGTGATCAAGTCATCAAATATTGTCTTCTCAAATTCAAAGTGATCAAGCATTGATCTTCCTTGTGAAAATCAGTATATCGAAGTAATGTCAAATATTATTAGTGATAAAGTACATCACGAGGAGGTCCACATCATCCTAGCATAGGTTCGAGAAATATGCTACGATACAACGGCCTTCGAATTACAAAAATTAAGAAAAGGAGAATCAAGAGAATGCACAAAATTGTACTGACAATCTTAATAAATAAACTATTCAATTATTCAACTTATTTATCAATAAAGTTTATTTTCGATGTTCACATATACATATTTTATTTCTTTTAAAAATGTATCAAACTTCTCATCTAAATGAATACGCAAAATATACTTTTTTCTGAGGAAAAATATTTTATACTTCAAAAATTAGGGAGATTGTTTCTGAAGTCCAAATGGGTGTTAAAAAATTGTTTAGTTTTTGACTATTTCACATGGATAAATATATGTTGCACTTTAAAGAATATTATCAATGTTGACAACAAAATCTTTCATCCTGATTATATTTTTTTCTTATACATAATTTTATTGTTAGGCGCGAGATACACGTACAAATCACATACACTTAACTAATATATACACCTATAAGAGTATATACATGCATGTATAAACAGATCATGCCACAATTCTTTTCTTTGTTCTTCCTTTTCCTCACATAATTAATACATTAATGATAAAAAAGTGATTAGATAGCATAAGATTATTTTTATTTGAATATATAATACTCCCTCCGTTCATCTCCTCACATAATTAAAAGTTTGAACTCGTAGTTGTTAAGAGGGTTCAAAATATAAAGAAGTAAGCACATGAACTAGTCGAAGAAGGTTCAACTTCAATAATATATTAGTTAACAGAAAATGATTCCGGACATACAATTTGGATTCAAAGTTACTTTTTCTCATATACATAAAAATTAGTAAATAATGTGAGAAACTATCAAATTTCTTTAATTTTTATGTACAATCATCCAAATAAGAAAATCGTAATTCATAAAAAAGGTATTGGAATGATATCCTAAGGAACCACTTGATTACATATACCCATATTTTTATTATAAATAAAAACTTGCAATTACATGCTATTGAAATTTTTAAATAAACAATTTTGATACTAATAAAGATTTAATAATTCAACAAATCAATAATAATTATAATAACAATTATCATTACAGGAGGATTCAGGATAACTTAATAAAAAATACAAGAAAATAATGACAATAACCTAAGAGTTTCTTCTTTTCCACAAGGATCTGGCTAGCACACGTTCATGTCTCTCCACTCTACACTGCAGTACTTATATACAATATCATGGGCCGATTCAGGAGATTGATTGGGGGTTCCTGAGAATTTAGTAGCTCTTACATAGATGAATTATATGTTGGGAGCACATATAAAATTGTGTTATTGGTCTAGAAGTAGTAAAGGAAGCTACTGAGATCTATGGTTACACCATGTGGCCGGTGGGATTCTTATATCGCCAAAGTAGCGCCCAAAAATAACAACATTAATTACTAGATACTTATTATACCTGAGTATACTAAAACAAACCGACAAGAAGGAAAGGAAAGAGATGCAACCGACGACACATACAGCAACAGCGAGAGTAGTTGAATGCCCTAACGTAGCATACATACCAGTTACAAATGCAATTACAATTGCAACCATAGACAAAATTAGCAGATTGCCTGCATTAACATAAAGCTCTATTAAAAGTGGATACTTTTGTCCTTAATTTTCTGCTGCAATTCGTTTTTGTTCCGCCATGACGAAATACATGAAAACAGCCCCAGTGGAGCATGCGAAGGCAATGGCATCCGCCACAAGAAATGCACGGATGGCTGTATTTCTTAATAGAATTGCTGTTCCTTTATTACGGCTCTTGGAATCACTCTCAAAACCTCCTGGCAATGTGAAGCCAGATGCAAAGGTTACGGTAACTAGTAAAGTAGCTACAACTAGATGTATTTCATATGCCTTCATAATAATGTCAACTCTTTTTTCGTCAGCCTTAGCTTCGTCCTGCCTCGGCGACGTGGCTTCAACAGACTCAGCCATTCCTTTGGGGAATAGATATATTATCCAAAAATATCTGCCAACTACATATGATCTTGTGAGTCCATTACTTTCTCACCGCTATATATATATGAAAGGGATTTGGTATTTTCTTAGATTAGAACTAATTAGAAGAAAGGAATTTGTTCTTGCCCTTGATTACAAGAAAAGGATTGGGTGTTTTCCTTTTATCAAAAGAAAGGGATAACAGTATTTCCATTAATTATTCAAAGACTTTAGTTTTCACGTGTATGCTTTATTAGATACAGGTTTTCTTTATGATAATCCATGATTTGATTCATTTTGAGATTGTATTTATTGGAATATTGTTGTATCTGCTAAATGGACCGGATTGATTTACTTGTTTCATCTAACTGTATATTCGTCTGTTGCAATACAAAGCTTGGGCCAGCCTTGATTTCAGCCGTCTCAACATGTTAATTTGGGCCCAAATCTAGAATATATATATATATATATATATTATTAGAAAAATTCCTTTGGTACATCATAGATAAATCTTTAGCATATATATCTAATATTTTGTACCTTATTTAGGAGTGCATCCTACCCTATTTATGATTATATCTCTTTGTTATTTTGTACCTTAATTAGACTACTACCTTATTTAGAATGTTGAAGTCGGTTTAGTTTTATTTTTTTTTAGGTTACGTTCATTATTTTACTTGTATAAATAGGGCATTGTACATCAGTTGTATTACTTCAATAATATTTAAATCATTCAATAAACATTCAAGTTTTATTATTGAATCAATCAAGGTCCAATATTCATTCAATTCCATTATTTTTTCAATTCTCATTCAATTTTCCGCATTCACCTTCAAACTTCAATTAAGTTTTTAACATTGTATCATAGTAAGGTTTCGATCCTTGCATCATCTTGTGTCAATTTTCGTATTTTTTTTTCAATTTGAAAAATACTTTTCAACTTTATGATTAACTGTGTTTGGAACATGTCAACTGACATGGTCCGTTCATGGTGACTTGTAATACCCTGCACTTTTTTCAAGCTCAATTTAGCTCCTAAAGTGTCAAGGGTTAGCTTAAAAAATAAATAACCTTTGATACATATAAAATTTTTCAGTTCTAGACCCTCCAATGTGTAGAAAATTGAATTAGCTTTCCAACAATACCAATATCGCCTAAATTCGATACTCGGTTGAGAAGTTATGACATTTTTAGTAAAAAGGTACGACATTTCAACAAGAACCGCATCACATTAGAGGCCAAAATGGCAATTGTGAATTTCCAGTGCACTTCCGTGGTTGGCTCGGGTCGTGTTGAAGTCCCATTTCTCAATTATCAATTTTTAGTGGACCTTCACGATTGAACCGAGTCGCGTTGAAGTCCCATTTCCCAATTGTCAATTTTCAGTAGTTCACCGCGATGGTGGCGCGTCGCGATGGTAGCCAAAATGGCATTTCAGTGGTTTACCTCTATAGCTCCGTATCACATTGATTTTTCAGTTCCCAGTTGTTGATTTTCAGTGATCCACCATGATAGCTTGTGCGTCGCAGTGGGATGCCAAATTAGGAATTTTCCTTCTTTTACAGTTCCGATTAAAATTTTAAAAGGGTAGACTAGTCATTTTCTCAAGCCCCAATTCGTCAAAAACAAGGAATAAAACCTAATCTAAGCACTTTATGCCCACTTTTCATCAATTCTCTCTCAAAGAAAACCTTAGATCTCAAAACTTACTCTCCAAGAAATCCAATTTTCACCATTATTTTTCCAAGACAGCTTAAAATTAAGGATTCCCAATTCAAGAACTTCAACAACACAAATGAGAATTCAAGATCAAGCCTTTTATTCAATTTCATCAATTAAGGTATGTGTGGTTTATGAATAAGGATATTCGTTCATCCTCTGTAATACCCCGGGAAATTTTTCGTTGAAATTTTGTGCGTAAACGTGTTGGGTTCTATATTTTAGAATGAATTATAAATTTTCCATGTGGAATATCTTAGATTATGACCCACCATTGCGTAGAGTGTCGAATAATCTTTCCAACGATATGTGGATCATCCAAAACGGACACCCGAGCGACGAGTTATGAACATTCCGATCGAACCGTGAATCGTAGTAAACAGTAAAACGTGCATGAAAAAGTACTGAGGCCTGGCATATTTTTGCTCCAACGTTAAAAAAATCATAACTCCTTGTATATAATTATCTGAGTGATCTACTATATATCAATGGAAAGATCTGCGAGTTCTCTTTCCGATTAAATTTGTTTCATCCAATTTTTCTATCGAAGCAAAAAGTTATGGTCGATCTACTTCAGCCTATCAAAAGTGAATTTTTGGGTCAATTTCAAACGACCATAACTCCTTTTACACAATCATCTAGGTGAGATACTATATATCAACGGAAAGATATAAGAGTCGTCTTTCTAATGAAACTGGTTTCATCCAATTTGGATATCAGAGTAAAACGTTATGATTGATCTACTTCAGACTATCAAGACAGTCCATCAAAGGACAGATTCGAGAATTATTTGATTTTTAGGGGCGTTTTGGTCATTCCCCCTCACCCAAAATCTGTTCAAACCCTATATTAAAGCCTATTAGAAGCATTATATGTTATATTTCATCTAATTCCCTCAAAAAGAAAACCCTAAGCTCCTACATCCAGTTCAAGAACCTCCAAAGTTCACCATTAATTTTGCAAATTTATTCAAGATTCCAAGTTCCTAGTTCAAGAACTCCAAGAACCATCATTCAAAGGCACGATTAACATATCAAAAATTAGTATCGATCTAACGTTCATCATTCAAGGTATGTGGGATTTTTCAACAAGAACTCTCTTTCGTTCTTGTACCCAAAAGTAATTATCTTTAGAAAGGCATGATTTTTATTTAATTTTTATGAATTTGAAACATGAGCCCATATCTTATGATGATTATTATGAAATCTTGATGTTTATGATTTTGAAATATGAATTTACATGTGTGTTGATATAAAGCATGAATCTTGAATGATATTTATCATGATTTTGATATTTGGGTCGTGAATCCACATTGGAAATTGTGTTTTTTTTTGAGAAAGTGTGTGTTATAATCACGTTGATGTTGAATATTTGAGATATTTTGAATGATTTGACCTTTTGGTCTTAATGGAGTTGTTTTGAACTCGAGTGTGAAAGAAATCCACAACGTGGTTGATTTTGATAGATGAGAAGCATGATGGCTCCCGATGTATATTTATATATTATTGAAATTATTTTGTGGTGGATTGTCTTAGAAATGATCTAAGCTAAGTCCGAGAGAAATATTTAACACCGAATGGGAGGTATAAAGACACCTTACATTCCTAGAACTACGTGCCCCCATAGGAGTGAGCCTGAGGCTGATTTATATAGTGATCACTAGTTTGTTTGGATTTGATATCGATAGTCCTACTCCGATGGCAAGGATAGGATGATTCTCCCCAACGTGGGTTGTACGTTGGACTCCATGTAGCTCACATGGTTTAAGTCGGTTATAGGATCTCCCAGTGTGTGTGTGTTTCCTTGTGTCTATGGTGAACAGTGAAGTGATTTGAAAGTGGAATTGTGAAAGTTATTCTTTCGAAAGATTTATATGATATTTACATTATGAGAATTGATATTCTTGATAAACTGAAAGTGATTGAAAAATTATATGATGACTCACATGTGTTATTATACTTATTTCATCCTCCCATGATTATGATGATTTTCTTCGGGCTATGTGAGTCTTTCATACATCCTGCATATTTCTTATAAATATTTATGATGATGATGTTTATACAACTGCATACACCCCCATATACTCTATTTCTTTCCATGGTACTGACCCACATCTTCGGATGTGGGCTGCATTTTCTCGGAATGTAGGTTCAGGTGCTCAGTTCCAGGTTTGACAGTGATTCTTCGGGCATGCTGTTCTACATCCTCTGTTATGGTAAGTCCTCATGTTCTGAGGATGTGATGTCTGATATTGGTTTCATGGAATTGTTTACATCTGATAACTGAGTATGAGTCAGTTTGGGCATGTCTCAATGGCTCGCTGGTTTTATTGATTTTCTTAGAGGCTTGTCAGACTAGTATAGATGTTGGGAGTTGACTAATAAGTCGTATTTTGTTATCTTTCTGAAATTCTTTTTTTCTTGGATGATGATTACTCTGTTGATATTTGAGGGTTATTTATGGAAACCCCATTGATTTGTGTTGAACTGAATGAAAATGGCTCAAAGGGTTAGCTTGGGGCTACTCATAGCCTCAAGCAGCGTGAGATGCTCCGGGACCCATTTTTGAGGCGTTACAAACTTAGTATCAATGCCTAAGGTTTTAAGGTGTCCTAGGGAAAATGACATGCTGCGTTAAGTAGAGTCTTGATCATCGGTGTGTATCGCGCCACGGCTTTGAGCAAGAGGCTACAAGACGTTTTAGAAAAAAGTGTGATTCATTCTTTCAGAAGTCTATCATGTTTAAAGTGTCTCGCTCTTTTATTGATTCTTTCTCAAATATAGACCTTCGTTCCGGCTATTATCAACTCAAAGTTAGGGAGTGTGACATCCCAAAAACTGTTTTTCGAACTCGGTATGGCCATTTTGAGTTTCTTGTTATGTCTTTTGGGTTAAATAATGCCCCAGAAGCTTTCATGGACCTCATGAATCGAGTGTTCAGACTATATCTGGATATGTTTATCATAGTATTCATCGATGTTATACTGGTGTACTCCTGTAGTGAGGATGAACATTCTAATTATCTCTGAACTGTCTTGCAAACCCTTAGAGATCACAAGTTGGTTTCCAAGTTCAGTAAGTGTGAGTTTTGGCTAAGGTCAGTTGCTTTTTTGGGTCATATCATTTCTTCCAAGGGTATTAGAGTTGATCCCCAAAAAACCGAAGTTGTTAGAGATTGTCCTACACCTATTTCTCCGACTAATATCTGAAGTTTCTTGGGTTTAGCTGGCTATTAAAACCGTTTTGTTGAGGGTTTCTCCTCTATAGCGTCTTCTATGACTCGGTTGACCCAAAAGAAAGTGAAGTTCTTGTGGTTCGAATCTTGTGAGAAGATTTTTCAGGAGTTGAATACTCGACTCACTTCATCCCCTGTTTTGACTTTGCCTGATGGTGTAGATGGTTTTGTGGTGTACTATGATGCTTCGAGAGTTGGGTTGGGTTGCGTATTGATGCAATAGGGTAAGGTGATAGCTTATGCTTCTAAACAGTTGAAACCCCATGAGAAAAATTACCCACCCATGACCTTGAGTTTGTTGTTGTTGTGTTTGCTTTGAAAATCTAGAAACACTATTTGTATGGTGTCCATGTTGATGTTTTCACTGATCATAAGAGTCTGCCGTATGTGTTTACCTAGAGAGAATTGAATCTTAGGCAGAGACGATGGTTAGAATTGTTAAAGGACTATGATATGAGTATGTTGTACCATTCGGGCAAGGCCAATGTTGTGGCAGATGCCCTATGTAAAGTGTCCATGGGTAGTGTTTCGCATGTGGTAGAAGGTAAGTAAGAGTTGGATCGTGATGTACATCGTTTGGCTAGATTGAGGATTAGGTTGTTTGACTCTGCTGAAGGTAGTATAGGTGTTCAGAGTAGTTTTGAATCCTCCTTGGTTTCGGAAGTGAAGGAAAGGCAATACTTAGATACTAGTTTGGTTAGACTGAAGGAGTCAGTCAAGGATCAAAATGTAGAGGTTTTCTCCCAAGGGGGAGATGGTGTGTTGAGATTGCAGGGTAGATTGTGTGTCCCGAATGTTGATGATCTGAGATAGAGGATTATGGATGAAGTGCACGGGGTGCGATATTCTATTCATCCTGGTTCCACCAAGATGTACCGAGACTTGCAGGAAATTTATTGGTGGAGTGGCATGAAGAAAGATATAGCAACATTTGTAGCTAAGTGTGCAATATGCCAACAGGTTAAGGTTGAACACCAAAGACCTGGTGGTATGATGCAAGAGTTTAGTATTCCCACCTGGAAGTGGGAAGAGATAAATATGGACTTCGTGATTGGTTTACCTCCTTCCCGACGCCATCATGATTCCATTTGGGTTGTGGTTGATATATTGACCAAGTCTGCTCATTTCTTTCCTGTTCTTACTTCATATACAACTGAGGATTATGCTATATTGTATATTCGAGAGCTATTCAGACTACATGGAGTTCCCTTGTCTATCATTTTGGCTAGGGGTACTCAGTTCACTTCGCAATTTTGGAAAGCTTTTTAGAAGGGTCTTGGTACCCAAGTGCTTTTGAGTTCTGCATTTCATCCGTAGAACGATGGTCAGGATGAGCGGACCATCCAGACCTTAGAGGATATGTTAAGATCTTGTGCACTTGACTTTAAGGTAAGTTGGGATGATCACTTACCGTTGATAGAGTTAGCTTACAATAACAGTTTCCACTCTAGAATTGGCATGGCTCCGTTTAAAGCCTTATATGGGAGGAAGTGTAGATCACCCATAGGTTGGGTTGAGATGGGTGAAGCGGCTGTGAGTGGTCCTGATTTGGTATTTGTGGCTATGGAAAAGTTAAGTTGATTAGGAAGAGGTTGAAAACTGTGAAGAGTCGTCAGAAGTCATATGCGGATGTTAGAAGGAGAGACCTTGGGTTTGAAGTTGGTGACCTAGTGTATCTGAAAATTTCACCCATGAAGGGGGTGAAGAGATTCGGAAATAAGGGGAAGCTTATTCCCCATTATGTTGGTCCTTATTAAATTTTTAGCCGTGTTGGTAAGGTAGCTTATGAGGTCGAGTTGCCTTCCGAGTTGTCCTTTGTTCATCCAATATTCCATGTCTCCATGCTTTGAAAACATATTAGCGATGATGTGGTAGTGGATTCCTCTGTGAGTGATGACATTCAAGAAAATCATTCTTGTGATAAGATTCCTGTTGAGATTCTTGATTTCAGTGTCCGAAGACTAAGGAACAAAGAAGTTCACTTAGTCAAGGTGTTGTCGCCAAACCAATCTTTTGAGGGTTCAACTTGTGCGTAAACGTGTTGGGCTCTATCTTCTAGAATGAACTATTAATTATCCGTGCGGAATGTCTTTGATTATGACCCACCATTGCATAGAGTATCAAATAATATTTACAAAGATATGTGGATCATCCAAAATGGTCACATGAAGGACGAATTATGAACATTCTGATCGAATCGTGAATAGTAGTAAACGGTAAAACGTGCAAGAAAAAGTACTGAGGCCTGGCGTATTTTTTCTCCAACTTTAAACGATCATAACTCCTTGTACATAATGATCTGGGTAATATAATATATATCAATGGAAATCTATGCGAGTCCTCTTTCTGATTAAATTGGTTTCATCCAATTTGTCTATCGGAGCAAAAAGTTATGGTCGATCTACTTCAGCCAATCAAAACTGAATTTTTGGGTCAATTTCAAACGATCATAACTCCTCGTACACAATGATGTGGGTGAGATACTATATATCAACATAAATATATGAGAGTCCTCTTTCAAATGAAATTGGTTTCATCCAATTTGGATATTGGAGTAAAACGTTATGGTTGATCTTGTTCAGACTATCAAAACAGTCCACCAAAGGACAGATTCGAGAATTATTTGATTTTTAGGGGCATTTTGGTCAGTCTCCCTAACCCATAATCCATCCAAACCCTATATTAAAGCCTATTAGAAGCATTATATGTTATATTTCATCAAATTCCCTCAAAAAGAAAATCCTAAGCACCTATATCAAACTTTAAGAACCTCCAAAGTTCACCATTAATTCTGCAAATTTATTCAAGCTTCCAAGTTCCTTATTTAAGAACTCCAAGAACCATCATTCAAAGACACGATTAACATCTCAAAAATGAGTATCGATCTAAGGTTCATCATTCAAGGTATTTGGGGTTTTTCAACAAGAACTCTCTTTCGTTCTTGTGCCCAAAAGTAATTTTCTTTACAAAGGCATGATTTTTATGAATTTGAAGTATGAACCCATATATTATGATGATTATTATGAAATCTTGATGTTTATGATTTTGAAATATGAATTTACATGTGTGGTGATATAATGCATGAATCTTGAACGATATTTATCATGATTTTGATATTTGGGTCGTGAATCCCCATTGGAAATTGTGTTTTTTTAGAAAGTGTGTGTTATAAGCACGTTGATATTGAATGTTTGACATATTTTGACTGATTTGACCTTTTGGTCTTAATGGAGTTGTTTTGAACTCGGGTGTGAAAGAAATTCACAACGTGGTTGATTTTGATAGATGGGAAGCATGATGGCTCCCGATGTATATTTATATATTACTGAAATTGTTTTGTTGTGGATTGTTTTTGAAATGATTTGAGCTATGTCCGGGTGAAATATTTAGCACCGAGTGGGAGGTATAAAGAGACCTTACTTCCCTAGAACTACGTGCCCTCATAGGAGTGAGCCTGAGGCTGATTTATATAGTGATCACTAGTTTGTGTGGATTTGATATCGATAGTCCTACTCCGATGGCAAGGATAGGACGACTCTCCCCAATGTGGGTTGTACGTTTTACTCCATGTAGCTCACATGGTTTATGTCGGTTATAGGATCTCCCAGGGTGTGTGTGTTTCCTTGTGTCTATGGTGAACGGTGAAGTGATTTGAAAGTGGAATTGTGAAAGTTATAGTTTCGAAAGATTTAAATGATATTTACATTATGAGAATTGATATTCTTGATGAACTGAAAGTGATTGACAAATTATGTGATGACTCACATATGTTATTATACTTATTTCATCCTCTCATGATTATGATGATTTTCTTCGGGCTATGTGATCTTTCATACATCCTGCATATTTCTATAAATATTTATGATGATAATGCTTATACAACTGCATACACCCCCATATACTCAGTTCTTTTGCATGGTACTGACCCACATCTTCGGATGTGGGTTGCATTTTCTCGGAATGCACGTTCAGGTGCTCAATTATAGGTTCGATAGTGATTCTTTGGGCACGCTGTTCTACATCCACTATTGTGGTGAGTCCTTATGTTCTGAGGACGTGATGTCTGATGTTGGTTTCACGGAATTGTTTAAATCTGATAACTGAGTAAGAGTCAGTTGGGGCATGTATCAATGACTCGCTTGTTTTATTGATTTTCTTAGAGGCTTTTCAGACTAGTATAGATGTTGGGAGTTGACTAATAAGTCGTATCTTATTATCTTTCTGAAATTCTTTTATTCTTGGATGATGTTTACTCTGGATATATTTGAGGGTTATTTATAGAAATACCGTTGATTTGTGTTGAACTGAATGAAAATGGCTCAACAGGTTAGCTTGGGCCTACTCGTAGCCTCAAGCACCGTGTGACGCTTCGGGACCCATTTTTGAGGTTTTATAAACTTGGTATCAAAGCCTAAGGTTTTAAGGTGTCCTAGGGAGTCTGACATGCCGCATTACGTAGAGTCTTGATCATCGGTGTGTAGCGCGCCACATCTACGAGCAAGAGGCTACAAGACATTTTAGGAAAAAGTATGATTCTTTCTTTCAGAAGTCTATCGTGCTTAAAGTGTCTCTCTTTGCTATTGATTCTTTCTCAATGATAGACCTTCGTTCCGGCTATCATCAACTCAAAGTTAGGGAGTGTGACATCCCGAAAACCATTTTTTGAACTCGCTATTGCCATTTTAAGTTTCTTGTTATATCTTTCGGGGTTAACTAATGCCCCAGTAGATTTCATGGACCTCATGAATTGAGTGTTCAGACCATATCTGGATATGTTTGTCATAGTAGTCATCGATGGTATACTGGTGTACTCCCATAGTGAGGATGAACATTCTGATCATCTCCGAATTGTCTTGCAAACCCTTAGAGATCACAAGTTGTTTGCCAAGTTTATTAAGTGTGAGTTTTGGCTAAGGTCAGTTGCTTTTTTGGGTCATATCATTTCTTCCGAGGGTATTAGAGTTGATCCCCAAAAGACCAAAGTTGTTAAAAATTGGCCTAGACCTATTTATCCGACTGATATCCGAATTACTTCGGTTTAGCTGGGTATTACCGCTGTTTTGTTGAGGGTTTCGCATCTATAGCGTCTTCTATGACTCGGTTGACCCCAAAGAAAGTGAAGTTCTTGTGGTCCGAATCTTGTGAGAAGAGTTTTCAGGAGTTGATGACCCGACTCACTTCAGCCCCTGTTTTGACTTTGCCTGATGGTATTGATGGTTTTTTGGTGTACTGTGATGCTTCGAGAGTTGGGTTGGGTTGCGTATTGATGCAGAAGGGTAAGGTGATAGCTTATGCTTCTAGACAGTTGAAACCCCATGAGAAAAATTACCCCGCTCATGACCTTGAGTTGGCTGTTGTTTTCTTTGCTTTGAAAATCTGGAAACACTATTTGTATGGTGTCCATATTGATGTTTTCACTGATCATAAGAGTCTGCAGTATGTGTTTACCTAGAGAGAATTGAATCTTAGGCAGAGACGATGGTTAGAATTGTTAAAGGACTATGATATGAGTTTGCTGTACCATCCGGGCAAGGCCAATATTGTGGCGGATGCCCTAATTAAAGTGTCCATGGGTAGTGTTTCGCATGTGTTAAAAGGTAAGAAAGAGTTGGCTCGTGATATACATCATTTGGCTAGATTGGGGGTTAGGTTGTTTGACTCTGCTAAAGGTTTATAGGGGTTCAGAGTAGTTTCAAATCCTTCTTGGTTTTGGAAGTGAAGGAAAGGCAATACTTAGATGCTAGTTTGGTCAGACTGAAGGAGTCAGTCAAGGATAAAAAAGTAGAGGTTTTCTCCCAAGGGGGAGATGGTGTGTTGATATTGCAGGGTAGATTTTGTGTCCCGAATGTTGATGATCTGAGACAGAGGATTATGTATAAAGCGCACGGGGCGCGATATTCTATTCAACCTGGTGCCACCAAGATGTACCAAGACTTTTGGGAAATCAATTGGTGGAGTGGCATGAAGAAAGATATAGCAGCATTTGTAGCTAAGTGTGCAACATGCCAACAGGTTAAGGTTGAACACCAAAGACCAGGTGGTATGATGCAAGAGATTAGTATTCCCACCTGGATGTGGGAAGAGATAAATATGGACTTCGTGATTGGTTTACCTCCTTCCCGACGCCATCATGATTACATTTGGGTTGTGGTTGATAGATTGACTAAGTCTGCTCATTTCTTGCTTGTTCATACTTCATATACTGCTGATTATTAGGCTATATTGTATATCCGAAAGCTAGTTAGACTTCATGGAGTTCCCTTATCTATCATTTTGGATAGGGGTACTCAGTTCACTTCGTAATTTTGGAAAGCTTTTTAGAAGGGTCTTGGTACCCAAGTGCTTTTGAGTTCTACATTTCATCTGCATCCCGATGGTCAGGCTGAGCGGACCATCCAGACCTTAGAGGATATGTTGAGATCTTGTGCACTTGACTTTAAGGGAAGTTGGGATGATCACTTACCGTTGATAGAGTTTGCTTACAATAATAGTTTCCACTCTATTATTGGCATGGCTCCATTTGAAGCCTTATATGGGAGGAAGTGTAGATCATCCATAGGTTGGTTCGAGATGGGTGAAGCGGCTGTGAGTGGTCCTGATTCGGTATTTGAGGCTATGGGAAAGTTAAGTTGATTAGGGAAAGGTCGAAAATTGTGCATAGTCGTCCGAAGTCATATGCGGATGTTAGAAGGAGTGACCTTGGGTTTGAAGTTTGTGACCTAGTGTATCTGAAAATTTCACCCATGAGGGGGATAAAGACTTTTGGAAATAAGGGGAATCTTAGTCCCCGTTATGTTGGTCTTTACAAAATTCTTAGCCGTGTTGGTAAGGTAGCTTATGAGGTCCAGTTGCCTTCCGAGTTGTCCTCCGTTCATCTAATATTCCATGTCTCCATGCATAGAAAACATATTAGCAATGCAGTGGTAGTGGATTCCTCTGTGAGTGCTGACATTCCAGAAAATCATTCTTTTGATGAGATTCCTGTTGAGATTCTTGATTTCAGTGTCCGAAGACTAAGGAACAAAGAAGTTTCCTTGGTCAAGGTGTTGTGGCGAAACCAATCTGTTCAGGGTGCAACTTGGGAAGCTGAGGCGAATATGCGATCCAAGTACCCTCACCTATTTTCCGCGAACTTTGATCAAAATGAAGGTACCGCTCTGTCCTAAATACTGCACTTTTGATAAAAGTTGCAGCAGTTCAACTGTCATTTATTATGTGTTCAGCTGTAGTTTCTTAAATTTATGCATTCTATGTTGTAGTTGGAGTGAGAAACGATGTGGTGATGATTCTAACGAATGGTTTCAGCTGTATGATCTATTACCTATCTAATCTTGGCATGTCTAGCATCATTCGAGGATGAATTTTTCCAAGGGGGGGATGATGTAATACCCCGGGAAATTTTTTGTTGAAATTTTTTGCGTAAACGTGTTGGGTTTTATCTTCAAGAATGAACTATAAATTTTCTGTGCGGAATGTCTTAGATTTTGACCCACCATTGCGTAGAGTATCGAATAATCTTTACAACGATATGTGGATCATCCAAAACGGACACCCGAGCAACGAGTTATGAACATTCCGATCAAACCGTCAATAGTAGTGAACAGTAAAACGCGCAGGAAAAAGTACTGAGGCCTGGCATATTTTTTCTCCAGCTTGAAACGATCATAACCCCTTGTACATAATGATCTGGGTAATCTAATATATATCAACAGAAATCTATGCGAGTCCTCTTTCCGATGAAATTGGTTTCATCCAATTTGTCTATCGGAGCAAAAAGTTATGGTCGATCTATTTCATCCTATCAAAAGTGAATTTTTGGGCCAATTTCAAACGATCATAACTCCTCGTACACAATGATGCGGGTGAGATACTATATGTCAAAGGAAATATATGATAGTCCTCTTTCAAATGAAATTGGTTTCATCCAATTTGGATATTGGAGTAAAACGTTATGGTTGATCTTGTTCAGACTATCAAAACAGTCCACCAAAGGACAGATTAGAGAATTATTTGATTTTTAGGGGCATTTTGGTCAGTCCCCCTAACCCATAATCCGTCCAAACCCTATATTAAAGCCTATTAGAAGCATTATATATTATATTTCATCAAATTCCCTCAAAACGAAAACCCTAAGCTCCTACATCCAACTTCAAGAACCTCCAAAGTTCACCATTAATTCTGCAAATTTATTCAAGATTCCAAGTTCCTAGTTCAAGAACTCCAAGAACCATCATTCAAAGGCACGATTAACATCTCAAAAATGAGTATCTATCTAAAGTTCATCATTCAAGGTATGTGGGATTTTTCAACAAGAACTCTCTTTTGTTCTTGTTCCCAAAAGTAATTTTCTTTACAAAGGCATGATTTTTATTTGATTTTTATGAATTTGAAGCTTGAACCCATATCTTATGATGATTATTATGAAATTTTGATATTTATGATTTTGAAAGATTAATTTACATGTGTGGTGATATAAAGCATGAATATTGATTGATACTTATCATGATTTTGATATTTGGGTCGTGAATCCCCATTGGAAATTGTGTTTTTTTTAGAAAGTGTGTGTTATAAGAATGTTGATGTTGAATATTTGAGATATTTTGAATGATTTGACCTTTTGGTCTTAATGGAGTTGTTTTGAACTCGAGTGTGAAAGAAATTCACAACGTGGTTGATTTTGATAGATGGGAAGCATGATGGTTCCTGATGTATATTTATATATTATTGAAATTATTTTGTTGTGGATTGTCTTTGAAATGATCTGAGCTAAGTCCGGGAGAAATCTTTAGCACCGAGTGGGTGGTATAAATAGACCTTACATTCCTAGAACTACGTGCCCCCGTAGGAGTGAGCCTGAGGCTGATTTATATAGTGATCACTAGTTTGTGCGAATTTGATATCGATAGTCCTACTCTGATGGCAAGGATAGGACGGCTCTTCCCAACGTGGGTTGTACGTTGGACTCCATGTAGCTCACATGGTTTATGTCGGTTATAGGATCTCCCAGTGTGTTTGTGTATCCTTGTGTCTATGGTGAACGGTGAAGTGATTTGAAAGTGGAATTGTGAAAGTTATTCTTTCAAAAGATTTAAATGATATTTACATTATGATAATTGATATTCTTGTTGAACTGAAAATGATTGACAAATTATATGATGACTCACATGTGTTATTATACTTATTTCATCCTCTCATGATTATGATGATTTTCTCCGGGCTATGTGAGTCTTTCATTCATCCTGTACATTTCTTATAAATATTAATGATGATGATGTTTATACAACTGCATACACCCCCATATACTCAGTTCCTTTCCATGGTACTGACCCACATCTTTGGATGTGGGCTGCATTTTCTCGGAATGTAGGTTCAGGTGCTCAATTCCAGATTCGACAGTGATTCTTCGGGCACGCTGTTCTACATCCTCTGTTGTGGTGAGTCCTTATGTTCCAAGGACGTGATGTTTGATGTTGGTTTCACGAAATTTTTTACATCTGATAACGGAGTATGAGTCAGTTGGGGCATGTCTCAATGGCTCGCTGGTTTTATGATTTTCTTAGAGGCTTATCAGACTAGTATAGATGTTGGGAGTTGACTAATATGTCGTATTTTGTTATCTTTCTAAAATTCTTTTATTCTTGGATGATGATTACTCTGTTGATACTTGAGGGTTATTTATGGAAACCCCATTGATTTGTGTTGAACTGAATGAAAATGTGTCAAAGGGTTAGCTTGGGGCTACTCGTAGCCTCAAGCACCGTGTGACGCTCTGGGACCCGTTTTTGGGGCGTTACATTCTCGTACCCAAAACTAGTTTTTAATTACAAATTTACATGATATTGTATGAATATACATGAGTTTCAAATTAGGGTTAATACCCGTTATTGTTAATTGTTAGATTTAAAATGATTTAAAAGTTCAAATTATATGTCTATTTTCATACGTATTGCAGTAAATTCCAGATTTTGAGTTGAAATATCAATATTTACATTATCAAGCATGAACATTATGACGTTTCAACATGAATTTGGTGCATGGGTCATTAAGACCTAATTGGATATTGTTATTCCAAGAAGATTTTGCTTTTAAGCATCTCATGACTAGATTATTTTCAGATTTTTGATAAAGATTTGATCTTTGATATCAGCTTAGACATTGAATCCACTTTACAGTTTCAGATTACAGTTTAACTTAGCAAATATGCAGTTGGTTTTGTAATAAACCATTATACTAGATTTTAAAGTGAATTTCCAATAGAATAAGCATACAGATTAAAGGGAGTAGTATTTAGCACCGAGTTGGGTATTTCATATGCCCCAGAACTACAAGCCAACCTAGGTTCAGATTATCAGATTATTCCCATTTTTATATGGATGAAAGATACAGATGTGATCACTTAGATTAGATTATACTCCTTGGCTCCTCTCCCCAACGTGAGGTTTTCCCATAAGGTAACTAGACGTTGGATACGATTATAGCTCACATAGTGTATGTCAGTTAGAAGAACCTCACTAATAAAAAAGTCTTACAGAAAGATTTTAAAAGAATTTCCTACAGAGAAGAGTAATCTTACAGAATGCTTTTTTTAAAGAATTTTCCTACATCTTACACAAAAGAGTAAAGAATAATAGAATAACTTTTAGAAACTAAGTGTAAAGGCTCACAGTTTTATTCAGACATTGCTTTATAGAAGCCTTTAGCTACAGATTTTAGATTTCAGATTTCAGATATATAAGTGAGTCCTTTCTACACTTAGTCAGCATGATTTGCAAACAAAACACTAGAACAACTTTTAGAACTAAATGTTATGACTCAGTAGATTTATAAATTATGATTTTCTACTCATGATTATGATACTCAGCTTTCAGATATTCCAGTTTATGTGAGTCATCTACATTAGCATGCATTGTTTTACAAATTATGATGATGTTGAGACATTGTTTTACTTATGCATTCACCCCTATATACTCAGTACATTCTCAAAGTAGTGATCCACATATACGCCTATGTCCTACATTGTCTCATAATGTAGGTTTACGTGCTCAGTTTCAGCAGCACGAGTGATTTCGAGCATCTTTATCTACATCCCAAAATTTAGTGAGTCCTCATAGTTTAGGAACTTAGTCTTTCAGTTTTCCAGCTTATGAGTATAGATGATTTAGAAAGTTCAAATCAGCTGGGGGTTGGTCCCAGTGGCTCTGTAGTTATTAGTAGTAGAGGCTAGTCAGACTGTTAGTTATGATTCATTTTATTAGTTGCAAGTATAGTGAATTTAAAGCCTGATGATTTTTTCAGTGTTGAGAGACTTAGTCTTATTTTAAGCCTCTTAATTTTAATGAATTTTAAATTGGTCTTCTCGACCCTGAGACGTAGATTTTTTAGTAAATTCATATTCAGGGGCATGTCTCGGGGGAGTTTCAGTTTTTTCAAAAAAAGATTGGGTCACGTTTGGATTTCAATTCCTGAACCTCACTGCGATTACATAACATTGTGGTAGGTATAGAGATGAAGGATCCATCGTATTGCGGTAGCCGTATAATTGACATTCAAGTCACAAATTTAATTGCCAGAAGGGCAACATGGTCTTTTTCTCCCATTCCAATTCGTAAATGGATAATTAATAACGTAATCATGGTACGAAATTTCCCATTCTCTCCAAATTACTTTCAAACAAAACCCTTTGGTCTTCCCAACAATTAAGAATTTAATCCTTTCAATTTCAAGATTCTCAAGAAAGTGTCAATATTAGGGTTCTATTCTGCAAACTTAGGAACCTATGGTACGTAGGGCTATCCCAAAACAAAAACTGCATGGGCATGAGTTATTGTTTACTATGTTTTTAAGACATATTATGATATTTATAAAAAAAGTATGAACAATTATTTTGAATGGCTAAATCATGAAACCCCTTTTTCAATGATATAGAGTTTTGGTCTTGAGGCTTTCCTTTGAACTTGAATTATGCTCGTGTATACATGTATATGCACTTTTATTTTATTAAATTTGAATTGAGAGCATGAATAATTAAACCCCCTCTCTTGTTATGACACCTCTTGATTTTACACGTTATGGGTTATTTAATTGCATATTTAAAAGTATGAGATAAATATTTTTACTATTGTTTATGGTTTTGATATTGGTCATGAATTGAAGAGAGGGTGTTTTTATTGTTATAAATATTAAAGGTGATGATTGAAAGAATTGTTTGGGTTGCTACAAAGTAATGGACCACCACATGTTTAAGAATTGAAAGAGAGGATCTTTGCATAAGTTTTGGTGGTCCAATGATATATTTGGAATGGAAATACTATAACATGATATCGTAAGGCTTATACCACTATCAAGTCTTGATATGATGATACAAAATCAAACGAACACCATAATAGACTCAGACCAGACTAGACTACAGATTTTTTAGACACTAAACCACTTTTCAGAAAGATGCATGATTTTAATAGGTTAGAAATAGGCTTAGTAAGAGTTAGATGGTTACCCAAATAAGGTGTTTGTGTAAGGGATAATTGCTAGAAACCGATTTTTTCTAATTTAGGAGACATGACTGGGTAAGGCTAATGTATACTTGTCCTTGAGACACTGGTACACTAGACTAGTATGTCGGACCCCTAACCTTGTGGTAAACTTGGATGTGGGGGCTTGGCCGATGAGTTAATGGGGTACCTATATATCCCATGGGTACTAGACTTATAGGGTGTACCATCTATCTCATAAGTAAGACAAAGGGTTGAAGTTAAATTCATATGTAAGCTTTGAAATGTACTGATGTAAGCCCCAAGGAAGTGTGAACCAGACATTCAGTCAATACCCTTCTTCTATGCATGTGGGAAGAACTACTTAGGAAGATGTCAGTATGTGTAACACCCCATACTTTTACCTAGCTTAAATTCATCTAAATTTTTTTTAAATACTTTCTTTAAAGATGAATACACTTTTATACATGTATAATTTTCAAGATTTTGACTTTTTGTTGTGTGGGAAATTCAATAAGTTTTTCATCGATATAAAATTCCTGTGTTCCAGTGCAGTCCTGGCGCTTCACGCCAAAGGGAAAATTCACAACCAGTGAGGCACCGCGATGGCGCCGCATTGCACCATCAGCCCAGTTCCCAATCATCAATTTTCAGTGACACGGCGCCAGGGCCTAAAATTGAGATTTTTCAGTGACAATTTTTAAATCTACCCAGGGGTAAGTTGGTATTTTTCCATGGCCCTACTCAGTCTAAACGCTAAATTTAAACCCTAAATTCCCCATTATCTTATTATTTCTCACTTTCTCTAAGAAAAAATTAAAACATTCTCTCTCAAAAGGGCTAAACTCTAGTTCAAGAAATCATGAACAATCCTAAGGATTTCCTTCAAGAACCTTCAAGAAAGAATCTTCCTAGGTATGTTAGATGTTTATTCATGAAGTCCAAGAATCCTTTTTCAAAGTACAAAGATGATGCATTTATGATTTTCATGTTTGAATTAGATTGAATTCATGTTTATAATATTAGTTGGGTTCCAATCCATGATTTAAATGCAAGTTTCATGAAATTAAACAGCATGTATAACAAATATGTGATTATCCTGATAGACCCACAAATTTATAAAGTGATTAATGCATATATGATGTTTATTTGGTTTTCAATCCAAGATTATGATAAGATGCATGAAAACAATTAGAATAGTATTTAGGGGGAATTATATGAACTACATGATAAACCCTTGAATTTGAAATTAAGTATTGTATTCATGATGTTATGTCATGACCGTTATCATGTGAAATACTCATTCTCCCCAAGTATTTACTAAAATGCCTATGTGAATTAGAAAGAGGAATCATGAGATCTTATTACAAGATCATTATCATGTACAAGTTTATGCCCTACAAGTGTTTGATAAAATGCTTATGTGAATTGACTAGGGAAGGAATGATATGTTATTATGTGATCCCATTCATTTACAAGTTAATGCATTACAAGTGTTTGATGAAATGTCTCTATGAATGAATTATGACCAAGTGAACATTCTTATATTATTCAAGATTATTCTTTGCTTTACTTCTCATGCTATCGAGTCCTGGGGCTATTTAATACCCAATAATTTAGTTGTTTACCTAGAGCCAGTGTCAGTTACAAAACAGTATCAGTCATGTTACGATCAGTACTCTGAGTCCGTTACAAAACTTAGTAGAACTAAAACAATTATAGAACTTAGGAAAACTCAGTAAACTTAGTCTCAGTCCAATCCAATATAATAATTTCACTGTCTTTCAGTTGGGAGTAGGATTCAGCACGGAGCGAGAGCATGGATGATGGCTTACCTGTCAGATTGGAAGAGTCGTTAGTACTAATCCCTATACTCCAAAACTGCGTAGCCAGCGCAGAATGAGAAGTCACCCGTCAGACTAGGCGTGACTACCTCCCAGGGGTCACCCGTCAGATTAGGCTTGGCTCCACTTAGGTGTCACCTAACAGTTAGGCTTCGCATCCTTGTTTTCTAGTATTAGTACCCATGGCACAGTACTAACACCCTTCCAACTGGGGTTACAGTTTTGATCCCAAATCAATCTATACACAGGATATGTCGGTTAGATGATAACTACCATATTTTAATTCCAGTATTTAGTATTCAGTATTCAACATTTAGTACAAAACACAGTTTAGTTCTACACGATCATAACTTACAGTTATCAGAAACTCAGTACTTTAGTTACAGTCTAAATCAGACAGATGATATATTGCTAGCATTACATGTTCCTTATATTCAGTAGTCCTAGTCTTACATTTGCTCTCATCCAGTAACTTCTTCATATTTAGTTATTATTATTCATGTACATGAATCTATGCATATTAGCCTAACCTCGCCTAGCATACTAGTACATTCAAAGTACTGACACGAGCCATACTCTATTTTTGCGCTATGATGTCTTATATTGTAAGTTCGAACACTCGGGTTCATGAACGTACTTTGTCAGATCAGTCGATTAGTCATAATTATAGTAATGAGTCCTCATCCATCGAGGACGCGATACTTATTTAGTCATTGCATAGTTTCAATATTTCAATTATTTCAGATAGTAGTTGTGAGTTAGTTGGGGTCTGTCCTCTTAACACTTTTATTTCAGATGTGTTAGAGGCTTTCAAACATTATCAATTAGCAGTTATTCTACAAATGTACTCAGTATTGATTAAGTTTTATGAATGTTATGGCATTTTCAATTTTACTTCGGCATAAGTTTTCATTATTATTACTCAGTGCTCATAGCAGGTACCCATCATGGGTTAGCTTATGGTCCTTCGGGGTTGTAGGCACCGTGTGATGCCCAGGGTATAGTCTCGGGGCATTACATATGGGAGGTATATTAACATCTATTTATTGATTCTATTACGGATTTAAGGTGAGGTTTCATCCTTTCTTAGTCTAATTCTGGATTAATTTCTCAAAACCCCCTAAATCTTAGGGAAGGTGAGATTTCTTCCTTTCTTACTCTAATTCTTGATTAATTTCTCAAAATTCCCTAAATCTTAAGGCTTGATTTTAAACCCCAATTTCACTTTTTTTTACTTGAATAATATTTTAATTCTATAATTACTAGTTTTTCATCAATTTAACCTTTAAAACAACTTCGATCCTTGATTTTAATACAGATTTCAAAGATTTTACCCGATAAAACTTAAAAATAATTTTTCTTCAATTTGAACCTCAATTTTGACTCGATTTCACTTGGGTTTTTCAACTATAGATTTCTAAAAACATGGAAACACATTTTCAAGAAAGTTATGATTTCCCTTCTTTTTACAAAATCCATTTTGGAAATCCGCTTTGACCCCAAACCAAAGTAGGAAATATGGATATTGTTATTTTTATTTTGACACATATATTCTACACTTCTTTGTTTTTGTTGATTTTTGGACTGTTCACGAGAAGTAGGGCTTTGAGGTTGAACTTTTATAGATTGGTTCCAACATTTGAGGTTGGTTATGGCTTATCTCTTTGAAACTGATCGAGGTAGCAAATGTTGGTACAAAATGCGTATTAAGGGTGAAAATTAATCTTTAAAAATGACTATCTATGTGTATTTCTTGTGTGAGGGCCTATATGTGATGTAATTGCTAAAATTGAGAATCTTAAGTGATATGTATAACCGTGTAAGGTCCTATATGATTTTGATAGCCTTCAATACATGTGACTAATTGTATTATGTGATTGCAAATGCCTTTTTGTTGTATCTCTGGTGTATTGTTATATATATACATATTTGTGGCCTATGGAAACATGTGGACATTCATGGATGAATGATAATAATAAGTGAAAATTGGCTTACGTGCTTATGGAAATGTATCATTGTGATTCGTTGTGGAAATATATCATGTGATTGGTTGTTGAAATACCCATTGTGATTGGTTGTGAGCATTTCATCCTCATATTATACTAATTGATGAAATAAATAGTACAACCATGGCAACACCTGAGAAACACTGACAATAACTTTTTATAATAGAAAATGTTATATGTTATAAAACCCTCCCCGAGAGATGAGTCGAGGAGAATTATGGATATGGATATGGATATGGGTATATATGGATTTTATATGGGTTCACGTATCCTCCATGGGTCATACATCGAGAAGTTTTCCTCCGTGGGTGTATATGGAGGTTGTGTGACAGCCTCGTGCATCATCATCATCATCTTATACATTTCATTTCTTTATTTTGTTTTTGTTGTGATTGAATTTCCATATAGACTTCTCATACAATTATTTGTTCTATTTTTCATTAATTGTATCTAAGTATCTCGTATATACATATTATCCCTTATTCCAATATATATGTGATAAAATGTATACTTGTGTTCTACCTGGTGTTGTTGTTGCTATATAAGTGTTATATATCTGTTAGAACTTTTAGTGCAAGCGGTGTGAGCTACCATTGTGGGACATTTTCTGATTGTGGGTGATGTGCCCTTATTATATATTTTATATTTTATATTTTATATTTTTCTTGATCAGCCTATGATACCTTCTTTGTACATTGGATCGTACTCTCACCTACTGCACCCTTTTGGTGTAGGTCCTAGCTCGAGTGTACCTTAACTTGCTTGACTGGTATGATTGTTGGAGCTTTCAAGGTAGTAGTTGGCCTTCAGGCATCCGAATGTCTTTTATTACCTCTCTTATAAGAAATGTATTTACTTTCATTTCATAGATAAGGTTTCTCTTGTATTTGGATATATTATGTATTTCATTTGAATTCCAGTTGTACTAGATACATTCTTATACTTTTGACACCTATTTTTGGGAGTTATGGCTACATTGTTATGTTTCCTTCCGTATTTATTATACTTATATAGTCCAGCTTTCTTCTAGGAGCCTTAACTTAGGGTTATTATTGTATTTTTCTTTTATGTATATTGATTTGGGTGATAGGCGTACTTGTCAAGGTTCTCCGTGACAAGTGCCATCAAGACCTATTGATTTTGGGCCACGACAAATTGGTATTAGAGAATCCAGGTTTTATTGTTCTCAGTGGCGTAAGGATAGAATATCTAATAGATCTCACGGATCGATACATAGACATCTGTATCTATCTTCAAAAGGCTATAGGATGTCTTTAGGAAACTTTCTTTAATTTTATTCCTTATCATGTGATGTTCTTTCATATCATGTGTTCATAATTATATTTCACTCTTTACGCGCAGATGGTGTTGACTAGGTCCCACGAGGTTAGTGATGTGGAGCCTGCTTTTGCAGAGAGAGTTTGGTCTAGAGGACAACCCTCTAGCAATAGAAGAACTCGAGGGATAGGACGGGCCCATGGTTCAGCCCCATCTAGAAGAAGAGCTAGTGGACTCTCTCCTGAGCCTCATTTTGAGTAGGTTGGAGGTATGGATTCTACTCCAGTTATTCAGAGTTCATTTGCCCCAGTTTTGGAGGTGTTATTGATGCATTTGTTGTCCCACTTATAGAGTTCTCCTTTGGTTATGTTGGGTGTTCCTCCAGTTTAGAGTTTGGATCCTCCTATTGCACCTGCTTCTATTTTTGGTACTCCTCAGACCTTGAGTCCTATTTCTATTTCAGGACCGACATCTGAGCATGGTGTTCCAAGATTGGGACTTCAACTTTCATCTATGTTACCTCCTCATATAGGATCTCAGCTTGCTAGATTTACTATGCCTCCTCTAACTGTGAGTACTGTGATGCCTTTTGAGGATCAGAAGAGGTTTGAGAGATTTACTTATTTGGGTCCTCCAATGTTCATTGGTGTTGTGGACGAGGATCCCTATGAGTTCTTGATTTATTGTTGGGAGAAGTTACATAATTTAGGTTCATTGAAGTTGCATGGAGTTTCTTATACTACATATTAGTTGAGAGATATGGCTATATATTGGTGGAGATCAATTGTTGGTTGCAGACCTATTGATGCTCCTAAGATGCCATGTGATCAGTTTGTTGATGCCTTTCCGGAGTGATTTGTGCCTTTTAGTTTGGGAAATCTGATGTGTGATGAGTTTGACCATCTTGATCAGGGCTCAATAAATGTAGCAGAGTATGAGATACACTTCTATGCCTTGTCCAGATATTCCAATGCTAGTATTTCTACCAAGTCTAAGAAGATTCAGAAGTTTGTGAAGTGTTTTGATGCCCCCCTTTAGTTGGATATATCACAGATGCTCGTATTTGGGGCATCTTTTTTCAGAGTATTATATATGTAGATAAGATAACTAAGGGTATTCTTTAGGCATCTTAGTGAGGCACCAAGAAAGTGCGCCATTGTTATGAGTTCAAAGGTCAATCTACTCATGGTAGAGATTTCAGAGCTTCTCATGGATATTATGGTAGCCACTGGATGACATGCCCCAAAATTATGCCATGTCGTATGGGAACCTTAAGCCCACATGAATCGGAGGTTGCCCCGATAACCAAACCTAATCATCATCACAACAACCATAATGGTCGGGTGAATCCCGACCTTCTAATAATATAGAAGAAATATAAGGCTAATAGATAGTACATAGACAATATCTAACATTTCATTAAGGTCAACAGTCTAACCAATATACCCAATTCCACAATCATCAACGAAACCTCTACCAAACCAAGTCAATAATATATCGGGACATGCCCCCGACAATAACCAAGTACCAAACCTATACAAGTCTATAATATAGGATAAAAAGACTATGAAAGGTAGTTCTTTTGGAGTATGAAAACTCACCATTTCAAGGTCAATGCCGGAATCACTCGAACACCCGATCACTACGTAGAATAAGAAAAAGATGCTCTGGCCCCTATGTCACATGGGAAAATAGAGTATGAAGGTAGTTAGCGGTTAGAGTGCTAGCATGTAACTCAAGGATAAGGATAAAATAGTGCACTTGTTCAATCCAGTCAAATCATTATATGCAATCATATTTACACAAGTATAGGCATATATGAACATACATGGACATTTAGTTACACAATGTGCAAAACCATGGAACGACCTATAACATGCATTGTCAAATCATTCATTCATCAGACATGGAGTGAAGAAATTTCAATATTCCACCTTACCAATTTTATAACCTTGAACTTCTTCGTTAGATTAGTCAAAAGGATCAAAACCTCAAACCTACTCAACTAATTTAACTGACTTTACCTATTTAATCAATTCATTAGGCATGGGACTTTATCACATGCTTACACATTTAATTGGGCATGGAACTCTAATCATGTGCACATATACTAACTTGAGCATGGAACTCTAATCACATGCTCCTACATTCAATCGGTCATGAAACTCTAATCACATGCTCCCATATTCAATCGGGCATTGAACTCTAATTATATGATCCCACATTCAATCGAGCATGGAAATCTAATCACATGCTGATTCATAAGGTGAGGTATTTTAATCTCAAGAGATATTTTGAAGAAAGAGATTCCAACCACAAGTCATTAGACAAGGGGATTTATCCAAAAGTCCTTAGACGAGGGACTTTAACCACAAGTCATTAGACGAGGGATTTTAACCACAAGTCATCTTATTACCATCTTTAGTTGACATTTGAACTCTTAACCCATCAGATCATGCATTAACATCCATGCAATACATTTCAACATTTAGGGGATTGAACCCATTTAGGTAATTCTACCCACCAAGGCTACATATCAACACCATAGACAACCACATAGTATTTCCCAACCCAATTAGCCATTAATCATATAGATAGGCCCAAGTCCTTAGTTTACAACACGATGCAAGTTCATTTATAGTCATCAAGACCTCTTCCAACCAATCATTACTCATTACTATTCTTAGCTCAAGGATTTGTTGATTTTAGCTCCTATTTTGGCTCTACCCAAGATTGGTGTGGGCTTTACCATGTTTTGTGATGCTTCAAGTGTTGGATTGGATGTTGTGTTTATGTAGAAAGGTAAGGTAATTGCTTATGCATCTCGTCAGTTGAAGCCTCATGAGAACTATCCTACCCATGATTTAGAGTTGTGTGCGGCTATGTTTGCTTTGACGTTATGGACACACTACTTATATGGAGTCTGTTGTGAGATTTTCTCGGTGTCATACCCGATTTTTACCTAAGGTCAAAAAGAGCACGGCATTATGAACTCTAAAATAATTATTTTGATACAAAGTCGCCACCTAGTTTTTAGGAAAAAAATAGGAAACCTACTTATTTATTAACAAGTATAATTTTTATTTCAATTTGTGAACCAATTTAAATTGTAGGTATGGGTTTAAATTATTTCGAACAAAAGGGATTAGGCACCCTTTAGAATCCCCAAATGTGGATCCCGAGGTTTATTATTAAAAGATAAAATAAATTCAATGTCTGCAAATACAAAAATAATAAAATACATATGTTATTACAAAATATATATAAACACTCGTAAAGATGTATGAACAAACGTATGTAAGGATATATAAAAAAGAAAGTCAAACATTGAATAAAAAGGAAATTATTTTTAAAGAAAAAATTACATAATATTTTTTTTGTGTAAAAAGTGTGAATTATGTAATTAAATATCTAAATTAATATTAAAATAAATATTAACGACCTAAATTTGCCTAACGTGTGGTAAGAATTGTATAAATAAAGAACATCCCCACCAAATTCCCCCAAAATAAAGATTTCACTATAATTAATATTTGTACAATGATAAGACTAATAGAAAATACAATACAAAAAACTTCAAACTCTTCTTTAAATAGCATTCCCAACGAGTATTTTCGAGAACCAGTACAAACACTTGTTATAAAATGTTAGTAACAAATAAACAAGAGTAAATACATAATTACCCCCCTGATGTTGGTCGAGATTTTCAAAAAGACACCTAAACTTTAAAATTGACTTATTACCCACTTAATCCTTTGCAAATACACTATTTTTCGCTGAATCTCAATCACAACAACGAGAGTGAACACACGCACCAATCAGGTGCTGCCACATTTTAAATATATTTAATTTCATATTTTATTTATTTTTTTAATAATTTTTTTCTTTTTATTTAATTTATCACCCCACCCCACCCCATCCAGCAACCTCCCCGCGCCCAGTCCCTCCATTAAAAGGGAGATTAAAGCTCATGTACAATCTCCATTTTAATAGAGATTTAAGCTCCATTTTTATTTAATTTTATGACCTTACCTCACCCCACCACCCCCACTCCCACCCCGTCCATCATCTCCCTCCCACATTCCCCTTCAGTTCCCTCCATTAAAATGGAGACTAAAGTTGCTATGCAATCTCCATTTTAATGGAGTTTTATGTTTCATTTTTTTTGTATTTATGACCTACCCCACCCCCTAATCCCACCCCCACTCCATCCAACATCTCCCTTCCGCATCCCCGTTCAATTTTCTCCATTAAAATAGAGCTTAAAGCTTCATTAAAATGGAGATTGTACATTAACTTTCCTTCTTAAAATTATGGTGATAATGATGTTGTTTTTGTTTCTTTAATTGATGTTGGTGCTACTGTATTTGATGTTTTTGTTGTTGTTATTGATTATGTTATTGTTGTAATTGATGATATTGTTGAGTTATGATGATGAAGAAGTTGGGGAAGAAGACAATGGTGGATGGATGGGTTTATGAAATAACTTTAAAAAATAAATAAAAATTAATTTATTTATTTTTAAAAAAAGAATATAAATTATATATCAATTATTTACACATGACAGCTTTTAATTGGTCAAAAAGTTAAATTTGAGCCCTTTCACGCGCCTATGGCGCGTGTATACACACAGAGGTCCAAAATGGTTTATTTGCAACTGAATAAAGAAGAATCGTGGGGTAATAGGTCGAATTCAAAGTTTAGGTGTCTTTTTGAAAATCTCAGCCAACATCAAGGGAGTAGTTATGTATTTACTCAATAAACAACTACCAAAATAAATCGAGAACGTATGTGTGCATATAAGTATAAAAGAAATATAATTTTTTGTTAAAAGGTGTGGGCTCAGATTAGATTTTAAATACGATATGACTACGAAGTGGTTGCTAATTTATTAACCGTCCTAAATCGTTTTCCCCATATACGAATCATAAAACTTTTTTGCCTTGTTATAAAAATTTCTCCATCACCCAAAATATTTATTTTCATTACGTAACTATATACGTAATATCCGTCTTTTTATTTGAAAAGGCTTCGAAAATCAACGGAGAATTTCTTCATCGGCCAAGTGTAGGCCCTTAATATAAAATAATAACTTTGAGAAATTAAAGTACATCTTTAGTAATGGGGTGGCCTAAAATATCTAGACAGAGAGATAATTTTAGTGACCAAGTGTCGGCCCTTAATATAAAATAATAACTTTATAAAATAAAGTTCGTCTTTTTAAAATGGGGTAACCTTAAATATCCAGATGGAAAGATAATTTCATTTGCCATGAATTTATTTATTATCAATTAAATAAAATTAAACTAACAAAATTAAAAAAAAATAGTGTTAGCAATAATGATATTAATGTAACAATAAGACCAAAGGAGAACAAAAAATTGTGTTTGTTGGATGTAATAACCAATGAATTAACTAGAATGAAAATAATGGAAAGAAATAAAAAATAAACAATACTTCCTCCGTTTCACAATAAGTTAATTTTTGAATTTTGACACACATATTAAGAAAAAAAGAAAAGACATAAATTTATCATGTTTTTGCATTTTTACCTTCTTCAAAAAGCAAAGACACGTGATACATCACTCCCAATGCACATTTAATGAAGGGTAAATTTGGAAGAAAAATTCAACATTTACCTTGAATTGTGAACCATTCACTTATTTTGAAACATAAAAAATACTCTAACAATTTACTTATTATAAAACGGAGGGAGTAGCAGCAACTATTCCAAACAAAGAAAAAATAAAAAAATAGCAGCAACTATTCCAAACAAATATAGCAGTAGCATAAAAGTGAGAAACGAGAAAATTGAAGGTAAAGCAATAATTAAGTTATAGGAAAATCAAATAATACACGCGAAATCAGTTTAAAATTAAAATTAAATCTAAAAATATTAACAACTTAACAAAATAAAATATAAAAATAATAATCAACCAATCATAATTATGATAAAAATACAGCAAATCTTCAAAAATAAATCTAAACAACGATGATATAAAAGAGAAGAAAAAAAATAGAGGGAAAACGGTTGTGTTGTGCTCCGATTTTGATCTTTTTGCTGGAGGTTTCGTCGGTCACCACATTCGGCAAAAAAGAAGCGGAAAGGCGAAAGGACAAAAGATCAGCAACGTCATAGTTGTTTGGCCAAAGCTCGTCGGTCACCACCTCTGGCGAGAGGCGACGGAAAGAAAGGGCGGAAGAGGGAAATGGGAAGTTTACATCATGTGGAGAGTGTTGTTGTCGTGACTGGCAGCGAATTTCTCCGGCCAGATGAAGCAGCAGTGGAGGGGAGTTTGAGGGATAGAAAAGGAGATGAAAGAGTGGGAATGGGGTACGACTGGTGAGTTTGGCCGAAGTTGTTGGTGGTCGCCGGAATCCGGCGAGTTTCGTCGGCCAAAAATGAAGCAGATGAGGCGGTAGTTTTTGGGAGAGAAAGAAAGTGAGAGAGGAGAAAGATTTTTAGAGAGAGAAAGTGAGAAATTTGATGGATTTTTTATTTTTGTGTATTCAACAATTGCCCCTCCTCTTTTATTTATAATAAAAAGAACCTCTTATTTTTATTCAAAAAAATAAAAAATTACTTCATTAACCATTAAATAGTACATTATTATTAACCAATAGTATGTTACATTAACCAAAGGAAAAGGTTTTCAATCAATTATCTCAATTGTCATCTTTAAAAAGTTGGCATGATGTTAACTTGATTGTTTTTTTATCTGGGTATTAAAATATTTAAATCGACTCATATTTGCTTTTCGTATTAAATAACATACAAAATAATGAATGTCGATGTATAATTACAGAAGAATACAAACAACAAATAAAAAATATAATTATCTTGAAAAAATATATTATTCTATAAATAATAAAAATTATGTTGTGCAGTAAAAAATTATAGTGTTGTGTATGTATGCAAATGACTATCAAAAAATATTAAAATAATAATAAACTGATAAAAATTCTAAAATTTACGAAATTAAAGATGAGTATCAATAAGTTATGTAAAATTAAAATATGACAATAAATGAGTAAAAATTCTAAAATAATGATGATTATCAACAATTTATTAACAATTGCAAAAAATATGTGAAAAATTACATATTGTGCCATTTATCGATCATAAAGCCTAAAAATGTTAATTTTATGTTTGGAAAGCCAAAATTAGGTGTCCACTCTTGGATCATCGTAGCCTTCAGTACTTTATCACCAAAAGAGATCTTAATATGAGGAAGCATCGTTGGCTTGAGTTGCTCAAGGATTATGACTTGAAAATTTCACTATCATCCAGGCAAAGCTAATGTGATTGCGGATGCCTTGTGATGGAAGTCGACTAGCATGGGTATCTTGGTGCATCTTTTGACCCAGGAGAGTCCTTTAGCCTTAGTGGTTCAGTCTTTAGCTAACCAGATGGTTAGGCTTGATATTTCGACACCTGACATGTTTTGGCATTTGTGGAGTCTAAATTTTTTTTATGGAGCATATTTGAGCTCATCAGTTAGATAATACAGAATTGAGATCGATTCAATATAAGGTGTTGAGTGGAGAGGCTAAGGAAGACTCACTTGATTCAGATGAAACTTTGAGGATTGGAGGTCCATTTTGTGTACCGAGAATGGGTGAATGGATTAGACTGATTTAAGAGGATGACCATTATTCCCGATATTCCATCCATCCAGGTGTGACTAAGATGTATCATAATTTGAGATAGAACAACTGGTGGGGTGGTATGAGGTGAGATATACCAGATATTGTGGCTCATTGCCTATATTTTCAGTAGGTGAAGGCCGAGCATATAAGACCTAGTGGTTTGTTTCAGAGGTTGTCCATTTCCGAGTTGAAGTAGAAATGGATCACAATCGACTTTGTGACTGGGTTGCCTCTTACATTACGTGGTTTTGACAATGTTTGGGTTATCGTGGATTGATTGACCAAGTCAGCTCATTTTATTCCAATTCAGATCTCATTTTGTTCTGAGAGGTTGGTCCATATCTACATTCGTGAGATTGTGCTCCTGCATAATGTGTCCATGTCCATTATTTTAGATCGAGGTTTTGTGTTCACATGTCACTTTTGAAAGACTTTTCAGTATGAGTTGGGTACTCAGGTTGATCTTAGTATGAAGTTTCATCCCCAACTAATGGTCAGTTAGAACAGATTATTTAGGTTTTGGAGGATATGCTTTTCACTTCTGTGATGGGTTTTTGTGGCTAGTGGGAACAACATTTGGCTTTAGTAGAGTTTGCATATAATAACAACTATAATTCCAGTATTGATATGGCTCATTTTGAGGTGTTGTATGGTAGTCATTATCGCTCTTTAGTAGGTTGGTTTGATGTTTCTAAGGTTAGACCTCGAGGTACAGACTTGCTTCATGAGTCTTTGGACAGAGTTCGAGTTATTCAAATAGACTTCGAGAGACTAAGAGTAGGCAGAAGTTCTATACCGATCGTTTGCTTTGTACCTTGATATTTGGTATTAGTGGCTGTGTTTTACATCATGTTTCACCTATAAATGGTGTGACGAGGTTTAGAAAGAGGGTCAAGCTTAACCCCAGGTATATTAGTCCATTTTAGATTCTTCGGACCGGTGGTTATGTGGCCTATGAGTTAGCTTTGCCTCCAGATTTATTAGTTGTTCATCCATTTTTTCATGTTTCTATGCATCGCTGTTACATTCTTGATGAGTCTCATGTCATTCATTGGGAGTTGATTTAGTTAGATGAGCAGTTTTCCTTTGTTGAGAAGCCAGTCTCCATTTTAGCTAAGGATGTTAGGCGGTTGCGCTCTAGAGTTATCTCTGTGGTTAAGGTTCAATGACGACATCGACCTGTAGATGAGGCGACTTGGGAGGTCGAGCTTAGTATTCATAGTTCTTATCCGCATCTCTTCTTTGATTCGGGTTTTTCTTTGCCTTAGTTTGAGGATGAACTAGATTTATACTGGTGGGCAATATAACGACCTGAAATTTAATAAAATATGCAAAGTTTGTGATTTTGTGTGATTTGTGTATTTTACCCCTCTCTATAGTTACATTGTGGTATTTCTAGGGTGTGGGGGTGATTGGCACAATTTTTGATGCACTTGATACATTTTATGCAATATTTTATTTTTTGGTTGCTTTGAGAGCCTTATTATGGACCTGTATGATTATCTTTTGATCCGTGCGATGGATGGCTGAACAGACTATGCCAGTAGCTTCGGAATATCTCTTTAAGTCTAGGTAGACCTTTGGTTCGGGTCCTGATGCACCCCAACTCTTTTTGACCTGTTGGTCAGAAAGTTTGAAAATTAAAAATATGAGTGTGGGAGCTACATTTGGTCGAAACGGCCAAGGATGGAAAATACGACTTTGCAAATGCATCCAAAATATCGATTTAGGATGGTAACATGTTTGGGTTGGTTTTATATCTTTTAAATCTCATTTCGACCCTCGATTTGAAAAATTGTGATTTTGAGTTTCAGGGGTCAACTCACCAGAGTCCATTGGGACTTACAAAAAACTGATGCACCAAGTTGTTGATGCACATAAGATAAATCAGTCTCAAGGAGTGCGATTTATGCACAAAATACCTGGTAATCTAGACATAGTATAAATAGCCTTTTTGCCCCTTTTGATCATTCTTTAACCTTTTCTCCTGAGATTTAAACCCTAAAATGGTGTGAGAACGTAAAAGTGACTTATCGGAGCTTGAGGAGCTAGATTAACATCTATTTATTGATTCTATTACGGATTTAAGGTGAGATTTAATCCTTTCTTACTCTAATTCTTGATTAACTTCTCAAAACCCCCCAAATCTTAGGACTTGATTTTAAATCCCAATTTCACCCTTTTCACTTGAATAATGTTTTAATCCTATAATTACTAGTTTTCATCAATTTAACTTTCAAAACAACTTTGATTAATGATTTTAACACATATTTTAAAGATTTTACCTAATAAAGCTTAAAAATAATTTTTCTTCAATTTGAACCTCAATTTTGACTCAATTTGACTTGGGTTTTGCAGTTATAGATTTCTAAAAATATGGAAACACATTTTTCAAGAAAATTAATAATTTTTCCCTTCTTTTTTGAAAATCTATTTGAGAAACCCGCTTTTACCCCAAACAAAAGTAGTCAATATTGAAATTGTTAGCTTTATTTTGACGCATAGATTCTATATTTCTTGGTTTTAGTTGATTTCTGAACTGTTTATGAGAAGTAGAGCTATGTGGTTGAAGTTTTGTAGATCGATTCCAGCATTTGAGGTTGGTTATGACTTATCTCTTTCAAACTGGTCGAGGTAGTGTATGTTGGTACAAACTGCATATTAAGGGTTAAAACTAATCATGAAAAATGACTATCTATGTGTTTTTCCTGTGTGGGGGCCTATATGTGATGTAATTACAGAAATTGAGAATCTTAAGTGACATGTATAACCATGTGAGGTCCTATGAAAAAATGTGAAAATTCATGGATAAATGAAAATAATAAGTGAATATTGGCTCACATGGTTATGAAAATGTATCATTGTGATTCGTTATGGAGATATATCATGTGATTGGTTTTTAAAATACTCATTGTGATTGGTTGTGAGAATTTCATCCTCATATTATACTCATTCATGAAATAAATTTTATCATCGTGGCAACACATGAGAAACACTGACAATTCCTTTTTATAATAAAAAATGTGACATTTTATAAAACCCTCCCCGAGGGATGTGTCGGGGAAGAGTATGGATATGGATATGGGTATATATGGATTGTATATGGGTTGACGAATCCTTCATGGGTCCCATATCAAGAAGCTTTCTTCCGTGGGTGTATACGGAGGTTGTGTGACAACTTCGTGCATCATCATCGCCATCATCATTATCATCTTATACATTACACTTCTTTATTATGTTTGTGTTGTGATTGAATTGTCATATTGACTTCTCATACATTTATTTGTTCTATTTTTCATTAATATTACCAAAGTATCTCGTATATACATGTTATCCCTTGTTCCAACGTGTATGTGATAAAATGTATACTTATGTTCTACCTGATGTTTTTGTTGCTATTTATGTGTTATATATATTAGAAATGTTAGTGCAGGTGGTGTGGGCTACCATTGTTGGACATTTTCTGATTGCAGGTGACATGCCCTTAATATATTTTTTGTATGCTTTATTTTTTATTTTGGTTGTTCGGCCTATGATACCTATTTTGTACAAGTGGACCGTACTCATGCCTACTATGCCCTTTTGATGCATGTCCTAGCTTGAGTCCGCCTCACCTTGCTTGATTCGGGCGATTGTTGGAGCTTTCAAGGTAGTGGTTGGCCTCCAGGCATCCAGATGTCTTCTATTACCTTTCTTATAGACTTTCTCTTTAGTTTCATTTCAGAGTTAGAGTTTCTCTAGTATTTGGATATCTTAGGTATTTCGTTTGGATTCGAGTTGTACTAGATACGTTCTTATACTATAACACCAGGTTTTGGAAATTATGATTGCATTATTTTATTTCCTCTACATTCATTATGGATCATTTTTGTTCTAGGAGCTTTATCTTAGGGTTATTATTATCTTTTCCCCCTTTGTGTAGTGATTTGGGTGATAGGCATACTTGTCAAGGTTCGTCGCGTCGACAAGTTCCAATCATAGCCTATAAATTTTGGATTCTGACACCCAAATAATGACAAACGTGATTTTCAGTGTTGGTTTTTCCAGGACTAAATCTTCTCAGTGAGCTACACAATTTTTTTTAAGTCCAAATAAAAATAATTTTACACATAACACCAACCATTAACCATAGAGTCTCTTATTAAGGCATATCGGAATTTGGTATCGTCATATCAATAGACTTGCATGCTATTCAAATCACGTCAAACGACAATCATTTAACCAATTAGACTCCTATTTTCAATTTTAAATCTAAAATAATGTCCACCAAGGGCATTCCAAAACCTTTTTATTCGTTTACATTTAATACAATACACTATCTCAAAAGATAAGTTAAACCATGTATAATCCTTTTTCAAAGATAAAATTACCATGTGCATTGAGGTCCATATCATTATCATGCCAAAATTCATAACCGTTATGAAAATCATGTTGCCATATTCCACAATTACCATGGGACACAAAACCAGATTGTAATCCTCCATTCAAACCATGTATATACAATTTAAACAAGGATTAAACCATGCATCAGTATAACAACAAAAAACTCTCAATCCTAGTTTGAATCAAATATTCAAGAACACATCAAAATCATGTAATTTGATGCAATAATATTAAAATTGAAATAGGGAGTATACAACATAACTTTTTGACAGAAGAAATTCGGGAAAAAGCTTGAATCCTTAACTTTGAAGCTGGAATCCTAGCTTGAAATCAATATGAACACTTTGATTCGTTTTTCATACCCTTGATGATGAAATTGGTGAGAAAATATTGAGAAGAACTTAAATTTGAGGCCTTGGGAGCTTGAATTTTGGTGAAGAACCCTTATTTTGTGTTCTAGAGAATTTGAAAGGAGAGGAGTTGTGTATTTCGGTTATGAAATGAGGGAAACCACGTTAGTATTAGTTATAGGATGATTTAGGACGTCAATGACTAGTTTTTCCTCGAAAAACTTAAGAGAAATGTCTATTTTACCGTCTCTGGGAACATGGGTGTGACACTCCCTTAACACGGAGCATACAGGGCATGGCCCGATCTTATTGCGGAGGACAGAGGGTGCGCCATTCCCTTATCACGTACCCTCACTTATTCGCTCGCAAAAATTCTCTTAACTTTTTGCTCGGGTGTTGGATTAAGCCAAAATCGGTGGCGTTGAAAAGAGGACTCAATTATATTTCGTTTGTTGGGTTTTGAGCTCCAAAATTTCAGATATAACATAAATTATACATGTTCAAAGTTGATCCTTGTTGGATCGAATACCAAAATTCAGTCGATAACAAAAGTTCTCAACTCAACTTTGCTCTAAGTGTTTCCTATGAACATTCTTCACATTGAAAGTACTTTACACACTAGGCGAATGATCATGACACTTATATTTAGATATAAATAATGATATTTGAATTTACACACGTAGGAATGATGGTTCGAATTCTAGCCCAAAAATGTGGGGTGTTACACTAAGTGATCAAGACATCAAATATTGTCTTCTCAAATTCAAAGTGATCAAGCATTGATCTTCCTTGTGAAAATCAGTATATCGAAGTAATGTCAAATATTATTAGTGATAAAGTACATCACGAGCAGGTCCACATCATCCTAGCATAGGTTCGAGAAATATGCTACGATACAACGGCCTTCGAATTACAAAAATTAAGAAAAGGAGAATCAAGAGAATGCACAAAATTGTACTGACAATCTTAATAAATAAACTATTCAATTATTCAGCTTATTTATCAATAAAGTTTATTTTCGATGTTCACATATACATATTTTATTTCTTTTAAAAATGTATCAAACTTCTCATCTAAATGAATACGCAAAATATACTTTTTTCTGAGGAAAAATATTTTATACTTCAAAAATTAGGGAGATTGTTTCTGAAGTCCAAATGGGTGTTAAAAAATTGTTTAGTGTTTGAATATTTCACATGGATAAATATATGTTGCACTTTAAAGAATATTATCAATGTTGACAACAAAATCTTTTATCCTGATTATATTTTCTTCTTATACATAATTTCATTGTTAGGCACGAGATACACGTATAAATCACATGGACTTAACTAATATATACACCTATAAGAGTATATACATGCATGTATAAACAGATCATGCCACAATTTTTTTCTTTGTTCTTCCTTTTCCTCACATAATTAATACATTAATGATAAAAAAGTGATTAGATAGCATAAGATTATTTTTATTTGAATATATAATACTCCCTCCGTTCATCTCCTCACATAATTAAAAGTTTGAACTCGTAGTTATTAAGAGGGTTCAAAATATAAAGAAGTAAGCACATGAACTAGTCGAAGAAGGTTCAACTTCAATAATATATTAGTTAACAGGAAATGATTCCAGACATACAATTTGGATTCAAAGTTACTTTTTCTCATATACATAAAAATTAGTAAATAATGTGAGAAACTATCAAATTTCTTTAATTTTTATGTACAATCATCCAAATAAGAAAATCGTAATTCATAAAAAAGGTATTGGAATGATATCCTAAGGAACCACTTGATTACATATATCCATATTTTTATTATAAATAAAAACTTGCAATTACATGCTATTGAAATTTTTAAATAAACAATTTTGATACTAATAAAGATATACTAATTCAACAAATCAATAATAATTATAATAACAATTTGAAAGTGGAATTGTGAAAGTTATTCTTTCGAAAGATTTAAATGATATTTACATTATGAGAATTGATATTCTTGATGAACTGAAAGTGATTGAAAAATTATATGATGACTCACATGTGTTATTATACTTATTTCATCCTCTCATGATTATGATGATTTTCTTCGGGCTATGTGAGTCTTTCATACATCTTGCATATTTCTTATAAATATTTATGATGATGATGTTTATACAACTGCATACACCCCCATATACTCGGTTTCTTTCCATGGTACTGACCCACATCTTCGGATGTGGGCTGCATTTTCTTGGAATGTAGGTTCAGGTGCTCAGTTCCAGGCTCGATTGTGATTCTTCGAGCATGCTGTTCTACATCCTCTGTTATGGTAAGTCCTCATGTTCCGAGGATGTGATGTCTGATGTTGGTTTCACGGAATTTTTTACATCTGATAACTGAGTATGAGTCAGTTTGGGCATGTCTCAATGGCTCGCTAGTTTTATTTATTTTCTTAGAGGCTTGTCAGACTAGTATAGATATTGGGAGTTGACTAATAAGTCGTATTTTGTTATCTTTCTAAAATTCTTTTTTTCTTGGATGATGATTACTCTGTTGATATTTGAGGGTTATTTATGGAAACCCCATTGATTTATGTTGAACTGAATGAAAATGGCTCAAAGGGTTAGCTAGCAGCGTGAGATGCTCCGGGACCCATTTTTGAGGCATTACAAACTTAATATCAAAGCCTAAGGTTTTAAGGTTTCCTAGGGAGTATGACATGCTGCGTTAAGTAGAGTCTTGATCGTCGGTGTGTAGCGCGCCACATCTTTGAGCAAGAGGCTACAAGACGTTTTAGGAAAAAGTGTGATTCTTTCTTTCAGAAGTCTATCATGCTTAAAGTGTCTCACTCTTCTATTGATTCTTTCTCAAAGATAGACCTTCATTCCGGCTATTATCAACTCAAAGTTAGGGAGTGTGACATCCCGAAAACCGCTTTTCAAACTCGTTATGGCCATTTTGAGTTTCTTGTTATGTCTTTCGGGTTAACTAATTCCCCAGAAGCTTTCATAGACCTCATGAATCGAGTGTTCAGACTATATCTGGATATGTTTATCATAGTATTCATCGATGTTATACTGGTGTACTCCTGTAGTGAGGATGAACATTCTGATCATCTTTGAACTGTCTTGCAAACCCTTAGAGATCACAAGTTGGTTGCCAAGTTCAATAAGTGTGAGTTTTGGATAAGGTCAGTTGCTTTTTTGGGTCATATCATTTCTTCCGAGGGTATTAGAGTTGATCCTCAAAAGACCGAAGCTGTTAGAAATTGGCCTACACCTATTTCTCCGACTGATATCCGAAGATTCTTAGGTTTAGCTGGCTATTACCACCATTTTTTTGAGGGTTTCTACTCTATAGCGTCTTCTATGACTTGGTTGACCCAAAATAAAGTGAAGTTCTTGTGGTTCAAATCTTGTGAGAAGATTTTTCAGGAGTTGAATACTCGACTCACTTCATCCCTTGTTTTGACTTTGCCTGATAGTGTAGATGGTTTTTTGGTTTACTGTGATGCTTCGAGAGTTGGGTTGGGTTGCGTATTGATGAAGTAGGGTAAGGTGATAGCTTATGCTTCTAAACAGTTGAAACCCTATGAGAAAAATTACCCACCCATGACCTTGAGTTGGTTGTTGTTGTGTTTGCTTTGAAAATCTGGAAAAACTATTTGTATGGTGTCCATGTTGATGTTTTCACTGATCATAAGAGTTTGTCGTATGTGTTTACCTAGAGAGAATTGAATATTAGGCAGAGACGATGGTTAGAAGTGTTAAAGGACTATGATATGAGTGTGTTGTACCATTCAGGCAAGGCCAATGTTGTGGCAGATGCCCTAAGTAAAGTGTCCATGGGTAGTGTTTCACATGTGGTAGAAGGTAAGAAAGAGTTGGCTGGTGATGTACATCATTTGGCTAGATTGAGGGTTAGGTTGTTTGACTCTGCTGAAGGTAGTATATGGGTTCAGAGTAGTTTTAAATCCTCCTTGGTTTCGGAAGTGGAGGAAAGGCAATACTTAGATGCTAGTTTGGTTAGACTGAAGGAGTCAGTCAAGGATCAAAAAGTAGAGGTTTTCTCCCAAGGGGGAGATGGTGTGTTGAGATTGTAGGGTAGATTGTGTGTCCCGAATGATAATGATTTGAGACAGAGGATTATGGATAAAGTGCACGGGGCGCGATATTCTATTCATCCTGGTTCCACCAAGATGTACCGAGACTTGCAGGAAATCTATTCGTAGAGTGGCATGAAGAAAGATATAGCAACATTTGTAGCTAAGTGTGCAACATGCCAACAGGTTAAGGTTGAACACCAAAGACCTGGTGGTATGATGCAAGAGTTTAGTATTCCCACCTGAAAGTGGGAAGAGATAAATATGGACTTCGTGATTGGTTTACCTTCTTCCCGACGCCATCTTGATTCCATTTGGGTTGTGGTTGATATATTGACAAGGTCTGCTCATTTCTTTCCTGTTCTTACTTCATATATAACTGATGATTATGCTATATTGTATATTCGAGAGCTATTCAGACTGCATGGATTTCCCTTTACTATCATTTCGAATAGGGGTACTCAGTTCACTTCGCAATTTTAGAAAGCTTTTTAGAAGGGTGTTAGTACCAAAGTGCTTTTGAGTTCTGTATTTCATCCGTAGACCGATGGTCAGGATTAGCGGACCATCCAGACCTTAGAGGATATGTTAAGATCTTGTGCACTTAACTTTAAGGTAAGTTGGGATGATCACTTACCGTTGATAGAGTTAGCTTACAACAACAGTTTCCACTCTAGTATTGGTATGGCTCCATTTGAAGCCTTATATGGGAGGAAGTGTAGATCACCCATAGGTTGGTTCGAGATGGGTGAAGCAGCTGTGAGTGGTCCTGATTTGGTATTTGAGGCTATGGAAAAGTTAAGTTGATTAGGAAGAGGTTGAAAACTGCGCAGTCATCAGAAGTCATATGCGGATGTTAGAAGGAGAGACCTTGGGTTTGAAGTTGGTGACCTAGTGTATCTGAAAATTTCACCCATGAGGGGGCTGAAGAGATTCGGAAATAAGGGAAAACTTAGTCCCCGTTATGTTGGTCCTTACAAAATTCTTAGCCGTGTTGGTAAGGTAGCTTATGAGGTCGAGTTGCCTTCTGAGTTGTCCTCTGTTCATCCAATATTCCATGTCTCCATGCTTAGAAAACATATTAGCGATGATGTGGTAGTGGATTCCTTTGTGAGTGCTGACATTCAAGAAAATCTTTCTTTTGATGAGATTCCTGTTGAGATTCTTGATTTCAGTGTCCGAACACTAAGGAACAAAAAAGTTCCCTTGGTCAAGGTGTTGTCGCGAAACCAATCTTTTGAGGGTGCAACTTGGGAAGCTGAGGCGACTATACGATCCAAGTACCCTCACCTATTTTATGCGAACTTCGATCAAACCGAAGGTACCGTTCTTTCCTAAATCATGCACTTTTGATAAAAGTTGCAGCAGTTCAGCTGTCATTTATTATGTGTTCAGCTGTAGTTTCTTGAATTTATGCATTCTATGTTGCATTCGGAGTGAGAAATGATGTGGTGATGAGTCTAACGAATGGTTTTAGATGTATTCTCTATTTCCTATCTAATCTTGGCATGTCTAGCATCATTCGAGGATGAATATTTCCAAGGGGGGATGATGTAATAACCCAAGAAATTTTTCGTTGAAATTTTGTGCGTAAACGTGTTGGGTTCTATCTTCTAGAATGAACTATTAATTATCCGTGCGGAATGTCATAGATAATGACCCACCATTGCCTAGAGTATCGAATAAGATTTACAACGATATGTGGATCATCCAAAACGGACACCTGAAGGACGAGTTATGAACATTCCGATCGAATCATGAATAGTAGTGAACAGTAAAACGTGCAGGAAAAAGTACTGAGGCCTTGCGTATTTTTTCTCCAACTTTAAACGATCATAACTCCTTGTACATAATGATCTGGGTAATATAATATATATCAATGGAAATCTATGTGAGTCCTCTTTCCGATGAAATTGGTTTCATCCAATTTTTCTATAGGAGCAAAAAATTATGGTCGATCTACTTCAGCCTATCAAAAGTGAATTTTTGGGTCAATTTCAAACAATCATAACTCCTCATACACAATGATGTGGGTGAGATACTATATATCAACAGAAATATATGAGAGTCCTCTTTCTAATGAAATTGGTTTCATCAAATTTGGATATCGGAGTAAAATGTTATGGTTGATCTACTTCAGACTATCAAAACAGTCCACCAAAGGACAGATTTGAGAATTAGAAGCATTATATGTTATATTTCATCAAATTCCCTCAAAAAGAAAATCCTAAGCTCCTACATCCAACTTTAAGAACCTCCAAAGTTCACCATTAATTCTGCAAATTTTTTCAAGATTCCAAGTTCCTTATTTAAGAACTCCAAGAACCATCATTCAAAGACACGATTAACATCTCAAAAATGAGTATCGATCTAAAGTTCATCATTCAAGGTATGTGGGGTTTTTCAACAAGAACTCTCTTTCGTTCTTGTGCCCAAAAGTAATTTTCTTTACAAAGGCATGATTTTTATTTGATTTATATGAATTTGAAGCATGAACCCATATATTATGATGATTATTATGAAATCTTGATGTTTATGATTATGAAATATGAATTTACATGTGTGGTGATATAAAGCATGAATCTTGAACGATATTTATCATGATTTTGATATTTGGGTCGTGAATCCCCATTGGAAATTATGTTTTTTTTAGAAAGTGTGTGTTATAAGCACGTTGATATTGAATATTTGAGATATTTTGACTGATTTGACCTTTTGGTCTTAATGGAGTTGTTTTGAACTCGAGTGTGAAAGAAATTCACAACGTGGTTGATTTTGATAGATGGGAAGCATAATGGCTCCCAATAAATATTTATATATTACTGAAATTATTTTGTTGTGGATTGTCTTTGAATTGATTTGAGCTAAGTACGGGAGAAATCTTTAGCACCGAGTGGGAGGTATAAAGAGACCTTACTTCCCTAGAACTACGTGCCCCCATAGGAGTGAGCCTGAGGCTGATTTATATAGTGATCACTAGTTTGTGTCGATTTGATATCGATTGTCCTACTCCGATGGCAAGGATAGGACGACTCTCCCCAACGTGGGTTGTACGTTTTACTCCATGTAGCTCACATGGTTTATGTCGGTTATAGGATCTCCCAGGGTGTGTGTGTTTCCTTGTGTCTATGGTGAACGGTGAAGTGATTTGAAAGTAAAATTGTGAAAGTTATTCTTTCGAAAGATTTAAATGACATTTACATTATAAGAATTGATATTCTTGATGAACTGAAAGTGATTGACAAATTATGTGATGACTCACATGTGTTATTATACTAATTTCATCCTCTCAGGTTTATGATGATTTTCTTCGGGCTATGTGAGTCTTTCATACATCCTGCATATTTCAATAAATATTTATGATGATGATGCTTATACAACTGCATACACCCTCATATACTCAGTTCCTTTCCATGGTACTGACCCACATCTTCGGATGTGGGTTGCATTTTCTCGGAATGTAGGTTCAGGTGCTCAGTTACAGGTTCGACAGTGATTCTTTTGGCATGCTGTTCTACATCCTCTATTGTGGTGAGTCCTTATGTTCTGAGGACGTGATGTCTGATGTTGGTTTCACGAAATTATTTAAATCTGATAACTGAGTAAGAGTCAGTTGGGGCATGTATCAATGGCTCGCTGGTTTTATTGATTTTCTTAGAGGCTTTTCCGACTAGTATAGATGTTGGGAGTTGACTAATAAGTCGTATTTTATTATCTTTCTGAAATTCTTTTATTCTTGGATGATGATTACTCTTGTTATATTTGAGGGTTATTTATAGAAACCCCGTTGATTTGTGTTGAACTGAATGAAAATGGCTCAACGTGTTAGCTTGTGGCTACTCGTAGCCTCAAGCACCGTGTGACGCTCTGGGACCCATTTTCGAGGTGTTACAAACTTGGTATCAAATCCTAAGGTTTTAAGGGGTCCTAGGGAGTCTGACATGCCGAATTAAGTAGAGTCTTGATCATCGGTGTATAGCGCGCCACATATACGAGCAAGAGGCTACAAGACATTTTAGGAAAAAGTATGATTCTTTCTTTCAGAAGTCTATCGTGCTTAAAGTGTCTCTCTCTGCTATTGATTCTTTCTCAAAGATAGACCTTCGTTCCGGCTATCATCAACTCAAAGTTAGGGAGTGTGACATCCCGAAAACCATTTTTTGAACTCGCTATGGCCATTTTGAGTTTTTTGTTATATCTTTCGGGTTAACTAATTCCCCAACAGCTTTCATGGACCTCATGAATCAAGTGTTCAGACCATATCTGGATATGTTTGTCATATTGGTCATCGATGATATACTGGTGTACTCCCATAGTGAGGATGAACATTCTTAGCATCTACGAATTGTCTTGCAAACCCTTAGAGATCACAAGTTGTTTTCCAAGTTCAGCAAGTGTGAGTTTTGGATAAGGTCAGTTGCTTTTTTGGGTCATATCATTTCTTTCGAGGGTATTAGAGTTGATACCCTAAAGACCAAAGCTGTTAGAAATTGGCCTACACCTATTTCTCCGACTGATATCAGAATTACTTGGGTTTAGCTGGCTATTACCGCTGTTTTGTTGAGGGTTTAGCATCTATAGCGTCTTTTATGACTCGGTTGACCCCAAAGAAAGTGAAGTTCTTATGGTCCGAATCTTGTGACAAGAGTTTTCAGGAGTTGAAGACCCGACTCACTTCAGCCCCTGTTTTGACTTTGCCTGATGGTATTGATGGTTTTGTGGTGTACTGTGATGCTTCGAAAGTTGGGTTGGGTTGTGTATTGATGCAGAATGGTAAGGTGATAGCTTATGCTTCTAGACAGTTGAAACCCCATGAGAAAAATTACCCCGCCCATGACCTTGAGTTGGTTGTTGTTGTCTTTGCTTTGAAAATCTGGAAACAGTATTTGTATGGTGTCCATATTGATGTTTTCACTGATCATAAGAGTCTGCAGTATGTGTTTACCCAGAGAGAATTGAATCTTAGGCAGAGACGATGGTTAGAATTGTTAAAGGACTGTGAAATGAGTTTGCTGTACCATCCGGGCAAGGCCAATATTGTGGCGGATGCCATAAGTAAAGTGTCCATGGGTAGTGTTTCGCATGTGATAAAAGTTAAGAAAGAGTTAGCTCGTGATGTACATCATTTGGCTAGATTGGGGGTTAGGTTGTTTGACTCTGCTGAAGGTTTATAGGGGTTCAGAGTAGTTTCAAATCCTCCTTGGTTTCGGAAGTGAAGGAAAGACAATACTTAGATGCTAGTTTGGTTAGACTAAAGGAGTCAGTCAAGGACCAAAAAGTAGAGGTTTTCTCCCATGGGGGAGATGGTGTGTTGAGATGGCAGGGTAGATTGTGTGTCCCAAATGTTGATGATCTGAGACAGAGGATTATGGATGAAGCACACGGGGCGCGATATTCTATTCAACCTGGTTCCACCAAGATGTACCAAGACTTGTGGGAAATCAATTGGTGGAGTGGCATAAAGAAATATATAGCAGCATTTGTAGCTAAGTGTGCAACATGCCAACAGATTAAGGTTGAACACCAAAGACCAGGTGGTATGATGCAAGAGTTTGGTATTCCCACCTGGAAGTGGGAAGAGATAAATATGGACTTCGTGATTGGTTTACCTCCTTCCCGACGCCATCATGATTCCATTTGGGTTGTGGTTGATAGATTGACTAAGTCTGCTCATTTCTTGCATGTCCATTCTTCATATACTGCTGAGGATTAGGCTATATTGTATATCCGAAAGCTAGTTAGACTTCATGGGGTTCCCTTGTCTATCATTTCGGATAGGGGTACTCAGTTCACTTCGTAATTTTGGAAAGCTTTTTAGAAGGGTCTTGGAACCCAAGTGCTTTTGAGTTCTACATTTCATCCGCAGACCGATGGTCAGGCTGAGTGGACCATCCAGACCTTAGAGGATATGTTGAGATCTTGTGCACTTGACTTTAAGGGAAGTTGGGATGATCACTTACCATTGATAGAGTTTGCTTACAATAACAGTTTCCACTCTAGTATTGGCATGGCTCCGTATGAAGCCTTATAAGGGAGGAAGTGTAGATCACCCATAGGTTCGTTCGAGATGGGTGAAGCGGCTGTGAGTGGTCCTAATTCGGTATTTGAGGCTATGGAAAATTTAAGTTGATTAGGGAAAGGTTGAAAATTGTGCAAAGTCGTCAGAAGTCATATGCGGATGTTAGAAGGAGTGACCTTGGGTTTGAAGTTGGTGACCTAGTGTATCTAAAAATTTCACCCATGAGGGGGGTGAAGAGTTTTGGAAAGAAGGGGAATCTTATTCCCCGTTATGTTGGTCTTTACAAAATTCTTAGCCGTATTGGTAAGGTAGCTTATGAGGTCAAGTTGCCTTCCGAGTTGTCCTCTGTTCATCCAATATTCCATGTCTCCATGCTTAGAAAACATATTAGCAATGCAGTGGTAGTGGATTCCTCTGTGAGTGCTGACATTCAAGAAAATCTTTATTTTTATGAGATTCCTGTTGAGATTCTTGATTTTAGTGTCCGAAGACTAAGGAACAAAGAAGATTCCTAGGTCAAGGTGTTGTGGCGAAACCAATCTGTTCAGGGTGCAACTTGGGAAGCTGAGGCGAATATGCCATCCAAGTACCCTCACCTATTTTCCGCGAACTTTGATCAAACCGAAGGTACCGTTCTTTCCTAAATCATGCACTTTTGATAAAAGTTGTAGCAGTTCAGCTATCATTTATTATGTGTTCAGCTGTAATTTCTTGAATTTATGCATTCTATGTTGCATTCGGAGTGAGAAACGATGTGGTGATAATTCTAACGAATGGTTTCAGCTGTATGCTCTATTACCTATCTAATCTTGGCATGTCTAGCATCATTCGAGGACGAATGTTTCCAAGGGGGGGATGATGTAATACCCCGGGAAATTTTTCATTGAAATTTTCTTGTAAACGTGTTGGGTTCTATCTTCAAGAATGAACTATAAATTTTCCATGCGGAATTTCTTAGATTTTGACCCACCATTGCGTATAGTATCGAATAAGCTTTACAACGATATGTGTATCATCCAAAATGGACACCCGAGCAACGTGTTATTAACATTATGATCGAACTGTCAATAGTAGTGAACAGTAAAACGTGCAGGAAAAAGTACTGAGGCCTGACGTATTTTTTCTCCAACTTTAAACGATCATAACCCCTTGTACATAATTATCTAAATGATCTAATATATATCAACAGATATCTATGCGAGTCCTCTTTCCGATGAAATTGGTTTCATCCAATTTGTCTATCGGAGCAAAAAGTTATGGTCGATCTATTTCATCCTACCAAAAGTGAATTTTTGGGCCAATTTCAAGCGATCATAACTCCTCGTACACAATGATGTGGGTGAGATAGATATATCAACGGAAAGATATGATAGTCCTCTTTCTAATGAAATTGGTTTCATGCAATTTACATTTCAGAGTAAAACGTTATGGTTGATCTAGTTCAGACTATCAAAACAATCCACCAAAGGACAGATTCGAGAATTATTTAATTTTTAGGGGCATTTTGATCTGTCCCCCTAACCTAAAATCCGTCCAAACCCTATATTAAAGCCTATTAGAAGCATTATATGTTATATTTCATCAAATTCCCTCAAAAAGAAAACCCTAAGCTCCTACATCCAACTTCAAGAACCTCCAAAGTTCACCATTAATTCTGCAAATTTATTCAAGATTCCAAATTCCTAGTTCAAGAAATCCAAGAACCATCATTCAAAGGCACGATTATCATCTCAAAAATGAGTATCTATCTAAAGTTCATCATTCAAGGTATGTGGGGTTTTTCAACAAGAACTCTCTTTCGTTCTTCTTCTCAAAAGTAATTTTCTTTACAAAGGCATGATTTTTAATTGATTTTTATGAATTTGAAGCTTGAACCCATATCTTATGATGATTATTATGAAATTTTGATATTTATGATTTTGAAAGATTAATTTACATGTGTGGTGACATAAAGCATGAATATTGAATGATACTTATCATGATTTTGATATTTGGGTCGTGAATCCCCATTGGAAATTGTGTTTTTTTTAGAAAGTGTGTGTTATAAGCATGTTGATGTTGAATATTTGAGATATTTTGAATGATTTGACCTTTTGGTCTTAATGGAGTTGTTTTGAACTCGAGTGTGAAAGAAATTCACAACGTGGTTGATTTTGATAGATGGGAAGCATGATGGTTCCCGATGTATATTTATATATTATTGAAATTGTTTTGTTGTGGATTGTCTTTGAAATGATCTAAGCTAAGTCCGGGAGAAATCTTTAGCACCGAGTGGGAGGTATAGATAGACCTTACTTCCCTAGACTACGTATCCCCATAGGAGTGAGCCTGAGGCTGATTTATATAGTGATCACTAGTTTGTGTGAATTTGATATCGATAGTCCTAATCCGATCGCAAGGATAGGACGGCTCTCCCCAATGTGGGTTGTACGTTGGACTCCATGTAGCTCACATGGTTTATATCGGTTATAGGATCTCCCAGTGTGTTTGTGTTTCCTTGTGTCTATGGTAAACGGTGAAGTGATTTGAAAGTGGAATTGTGAAAGTTATTCATTCGAAAGATTTAAATGATATTTACATTATGAGAATTGATATTCTTGATGAACTGAAAGTGATTGACAAATTATATGATGACTCACATGTGTTATTATACTTATTTCATCCTCTCATGATTATGATGATTTTCTTCGGGCTATGTGAGTCTTTAATACATCCTGTATATTTCTTATAAATATTAATGATGATGATGTTTATACAACTGCATACACCCCCATATACTCAGTTCCTTTCCATGGTACTGACCCACATCTTCTGATGTGGGCTGCATTTTCTCGGAATGTAGGTTCAGGTGCTCAGTTCCAGATTCGACAGTGATTCTTCGGGCACGCTGTTCTACATCCTCTGTTGTGGTGAGTCCTTATGTTCCAAGGACGTGATGTCTGATGTTGGTTTCATGAAATTTTTTACATCTGATAACTGAGTATGAGTCAGTTGGGGCATGTCTCAATGGCTCGCTGGTTTTATTGATTTTCTTAGAGGCTTGTCAGACTAGTATAGATGTTGGGAGTTGACTAATATGTCGTATTTTGTTATCTTTCTGAAATTCTTTTATTCTTGTATGATGATTACTCTGTTGATATCTTAGGATTATTTATAAAAACCCCATTGATTTGTGTTGAACTGAATGAAAATGTCTCAAAGGGTTAGCTTGGGGCTACTCGTAGCCTCAAGCACCGTGTGACGCTCTGGGACCCATTTTTGGGGCGTTACATCATCGTACCCAAAACTAGTTTTTAATTACAAATTTACATGATCTTGTATGAATATACATGAGTTTCAAATTAGGGTTAATACCCATTATTGTTAATTGTAAGATTTAAAGTGATTTAGAAGTTCAAATTATATGTCTATTTTCATACGTATTGCAGTAAATTCCAGATTTTGAGTTGAAATATCAATATTTACATTATCAAGCATGAACATTATGACGTTTCAACATGAATTTGGTGCATGGGTCATTAAGACCTAATTGGATATTGCTATTCCAAGAAGATTTTGCTTTTAAGCATCCCATGACTAGATTGTTTTCAGATTTTTGATAAAGATTTGATCTTTGATATCATCTTAGACATTGAATCCACTTTACAGTTTCAGATTACAGTTTAACTTAGCAAATATGCAGTTGGTTTTGTAATAAACCATTATACTAGATTTTAAAGTGAATTTCCAATAGAATAAGCATACAGATTAAAGGGGGTAGTATTTAGCACCGAGTTGGGTATTTCATATGCCCCAGAACTACAAGCCAACCTAGGTTCAGATTATCAAATTATTCCCATTTTTATATGGATGAAAGATACAAATGTGATCACATAGATTAGGTTATACTCCTTGGCTCCTCTCCCCAACGTGAGGTTTTCCCATAAGGGAACTAGACGTTGGATACTATGATAGCTCACATAGTGTATGTCGGTTAGAAGAACCTCCCTAATAGCAAAGTCTTACAGAAAGATTTTAAAAGAATTTCCTACAGAGAAGAGTAATCTTACAGAATGCTTTTTTTTAAAGAATTTTCCTATAGCTTACAGAAAAGAGTAAAGAATAATAGAATAACTTTTAGAAACTAAGTGTAAAGGCTCACAGTTTTATTCAAACATTGCTTTATAGAAGCCTTTAGCTACAGATTTTAGCTTTCAGATTTCAGATATATAAGTGAGTCCTTTCTACAATTAGTCAGCATGATTTGCAAACAAAACACTAGAAAAACTTTTAGAACTAAATGTTATGACTCAGTAGATTTATAAATTATGATTTTCTACTCATGATTATAATACTCAGCTTTAAGATATTCCAGTTTATGTGAGTCATCTACATTATCATGCATTGTTTTACAAATTATGATGTTGTTGAGACATTGTTTTACTTATGCATTCACCCCTATATACTCAGTACATTCTCAAAGTAGTGATCCACATATATGCCTATGTCCTACATTGTCTCATAATGTAGGTTTACGTGCTCAGTTTCAGCAGCACGAGTGATTTCGAGCATCTTTATCTACATCCCAAAATTTAGTGAGTCCTCATTGTTTAGGAACTTAGTCTTTCAGTTTTCCAACTTATGAGTATAGATGATTTAGAAAGTTCGAATCAGCTGGGGGTTTGTCCCAGTGGCTCTGTAGTTATTAGTAGTAGAGGCTAGTCAGACTGTTAGTTATGATTCATTTTATTAGTTGCAGGTATAGGGAATTTAAAGCCTGAAGATTTTTTCAGTGTTGAGATACTTAGTCTTATTTTAAGCCTCTTAATTTTAATGACTTTTAAATTGGTCTTCTCGACCCTGAGACGTAGATTTTTTTAGTAAATTCATATTCAGGGGCATGTCTCGGGGGAGTTTCAGATTTTTCAAACAAATATTGGGTCACGTTTGGATTTCAATTCCAGAACCTCACTGCGATTACATAACATTGCGGTGGGTATAGAGATGGGGGGTCCATCGTATTGCGGTAGCCGTATAATTGACATTCTAGTCACAAATTTAATTGCTAGAAGGGCAACATGGTCTTTTTCTCCCATTCCAATTCGTAAATGGATAATTAATAACGTAATCAAGGTACGAAATTTCCCATTTTCTCCAAATTACTTTCAAACAAAACCCTTCGGTCTTCCCAACAATTAAGAATGTAATCCTTTCAATTTCAAGATTCTCAAGAAAGTGTCAAGATTAGGGTTCTATTCTTTAAACTTAGGAACCTATGGTACGTAGGGCATGAGTTACTATTTACTAAGTTTTTAAGACATATTATGATATTTATAAAAAATGTATGAACAATTATTTTGAATGGCTAAATCATGAAACCCCTTTTTCAATGATATAGAGTTTTAGTCTTGAGGCTTTCCTATGAACTTGAATTATGCTCGTGTATACATGTATATTCCCTTTTATTTTATTAAATTTGAATTGAGAGCATGAATAATTAAACCCCCTCTCTTGTTATGACACCTCTTGATTTTACACGTTATGGGTTATTTAATTGCATATTTAAAAGTATGAGATAAATATTTTTACTATTGTTTATGGTTTTGATATTGGTCATGAATTGATGAGAGGGTGTTTTTATTGTTTTAAATATTAAAGGTGATGATTGAAAGAATTTTTTGGGTTGCTACAAAGTAATGGACCACCACATGTTTAAGAATTGAAAGAGAGGATCTTTGCATAAGTTTTGGTGGTCCAATGATATATTTGGAATGGAAATACTATAACATTATATCGTAAGGCTTATACCACTATCAAGTCTTGATATGATGATACAAAATCAGACGAACACCATAATAGACTCAGACCAGACTAGACTACAGATTTTTTAGACACTAAACCACTTTCCAGAAAGATGCATGATTTTAATAGGTTAGAAATAGGCTTAGTAAGAGTTAGATGGTTACCCAAATAAGGTGTTTGTGTAAGGGATAATTGCTGGAAACCGAGTTTTGCTAATTTAGGAGACATGACAGGGTAAGACTAATGTATACTTGTCCTTGAGACACTGGTACACTAGACTAGTATGTCGGACCCCTAACCTTGTGGTAAACTTGTATGTGGGGGCTTCGCCGATGAGTTAATGGCGTACCTATATATCCCATGGGTACTAGACTTATAGGGTGTACCATTTATCTCATAAGTAAGACAAAGGGTTGAAGTTAAATTCATAGGTAAGCTTTGAAATGTACTGATTATGTCTATATATTTTCAAATAATTTACGATACCATGTTTTTATGAAATTCTCTCACTTATATTGTATATCAGTATTTTGTTTTTGGATTGTTCTGCGTACCAGTACATTTGTATTGACCCCCTATATTTCAAGATCTTAGACTTAGTCCCACAGTCCCACTAAGTAGTAGATCATTGTCAGATAGTTAAATTTTGTGAGCCTTCCTTACTTCGGAAGGCCTTTGTTCGTGTGATGTTTCATTTGGTTTTAGTTTATGGTTCGATCGGGGGCCTTGTCCCAGTTACAAATAGATTTTGTTTTCAGTTTAATTAAGATTTCTCAAACTTGTGTTAGATGTTTTGGGTTCTTTATGAATTGATGTTTGTATTGTTTAGTGAAATAATAAGATGACCATGATTTTAGTTTACTTTGGTGTTTTTGATTGTTTGATGAATTGTGCATATGATTACAATTTGAGATGGCTCTCAAGCCTTTACGGTTTAGGATGACTGTCGTGGTCAAGGTCTTTATTTGGGTGGTGACAAACTTGGTATCAGAGCACGGTTCATGGTCCCCGGGTTTCTATGATGTCCCGTTGGGTAGAGTCCTATTTATGGGTGTGTAGTGCACCATATTATAAGGAGGAAGCTGCTAGATATTTAGGAATATCTTTCTTTTATTCATGTCTTAGTTCATTCTTTAGAGTCTAAATGTTCCCTAACTCATGATTTCCTATATTTAAGAGATTGATCATGCCTCCCCTAGATCAAATTAGCAGAATACCCATGTTGATGATGTTCGCCCCACTCATGGGATGCAGACCCAAAATAAAGCTCGTACTCCAAAATTTGTAGCTACTCTGGGAGTTTGTCCAATCCCAACTAGTCCACCTCGATATCCTCGGATCGGTGCTAACCATAACTAGCCTCTTCAAGTAAAATTCTCAAATGTTAAGTTTTGGCAGTCCATCCATATGATTGCTCAACTTATGGATTCTTAGTCCTATCGACTTGAAAATGTGAGTTATATGCCTGGTTCATCTAAATCTACTCGGTTTGGTCTCTTCATGAAGCTAAAACCACCCACCCTTACTGGCACAAAGGTTGAGGAAGACCTCCAAGGGTTCATTGATGAAATAGAGAAATTTTTTTAGAGTTATACATGCTAATAAAGTTGAAGGGGTTGAGTTGGAATCTTATCAGTTGAAGAAGGTAGCTAACCAGTGGTATAATGAGTGTGAGGATTTGAACGGGGGTGATGTTGAACCTTTTATGTGGGGTAAGTTTGTAAAAGATTTCCTGGACTATTTCTTTCCCCAGGAAATGAGGGAGGCAAAGGCCGACGAATTTGTGAATCTGAAACAAGGAAAACTGAGTATCAAAGAGTATACATTGAAGTTCACCTAGCTATCTTGTTATACTCAAGAGTTAGTGGGAAACATAAAAGATCGCATGAGAAAGTTTGTATTTGGTCTCTAGAATGATTTCGTGTTAGAATGTAAGGGAGAAATGCTGAACAGGGACATGGATTTCTCTAGTTATCAGTGTATATGCAGTAGGTAGAAGAGGAGAAGAAGATGTTGGATGAGGTAAGGGAAAAAGAAAGGAAATCTAAGAGAGCTAAGTCTTCAGATTAGAATGTTAGTCAGTATCAGGGTGGCAATTGGGGTAATAAGTGGTCTAAAAAAAATTTGGAGCAATGCTCAGTCTTAAAATAGCCCACCCGATGCCCAGAACTATAGCTGAGCTACGATTTCACATTTCCCAGTAGAATAGCAGGCCAAGGATGCAGGGTACTCAGCCCCAAGAAAGTGTGAACCAGACATTCAGGAAATACCCTTTTTCTATGCATGTGGGAAGAACTACTTAGGAAGATGTCAGTATGTGTAACACCCCATACTTTTACCTAGCTTAAATTCATCTAATTTTTTTTAAAATACTTTCTTTAAAGATGAATACACTTTTATACATGTATAATTTTCAAGATTTTGACTTTTTGTTGTGTGGGAAATTGAATAAGTTTTTCATCAATATAAAATTCGTCCAAATCCAACACCCACGCGAAAAGTTATGGCCATTTTAGTAAGATAGTGTATCACCTGAGCCGTTAGCGTGTTACAGAGCCAGCCTAAATGGCAATCGTCAAAAACCAGTGAGCCTCCGTGAAATTGGCGCATCGCACCAAGGTTTAATTTTGGAATCGTCCTTTTCCAGTGTTCCAGTGCGGTCCTGGTGCGTCACGCCAGAGGGAAAATTCACAAATAGTGAGGCACCGCGATGGCGCCGCATTGCACCATCAGCCCAGTTCCCAATCATCAGTTTTCAGTGACACGACGCAATAGAACCGCATCGCGCCAAGGCCTAAAATTGAGATTTTTCAGTGACAATTTTTAAATCTACCCAGGGGTAAGTTGGTATTTTTCCACGGCCCTAGTCAGTCTAAACGCGGAATTTAAACCCTAAATTCCCCATAATCTTATTATTTCTCACTTTCTCTTAGAAAAAATTAAAATATTCTCTCTCAAAAGGGCTAAACTCTAGTTCAAGAAATCAAGAACAAGCCTAAGGATTTCCATCAAGAACCTTCAAGAAAGAAGTTTCCAAGGTATGTTAGATGTTTATTCATGGATTCCTTTCACCCATGAAGTCCAAGAATCCTTTTTCAAAGTACAAAGATGATGTATTTATGATTTTCATGTTTGAATTAGATTGAATTCATGTTTATAATATTAGTTGGGTTCCAATCCATGATTTAAATGCAAGTTTCATGAAATTAAACAACATGTATAACAAATATGTGATTATCTTGATAGACCCATAAATTTATAAAGTGATTAATGCATATATGATGTTTATTTGGTTTTCAATCCAAGATTATGATAAGATGCATGAAAACAATTAGAATAGTATTTAGGGGGAATTATATGAACTACATGCTAAACCCTTGAATTTGAAATTAAGTATTGTATTCATGATGTTATGTGATGACCGTTATCATGTGAAATACTCATGCTCCCCAAGTATTTGCTAAAATGCCTATGTGAATTAGAAAGAGGAATCATGAGATCTTATTACAAGATCTTTATCAAGTACAAGTTTATGCCCTACAAGTGTTTGATAAAATGCTTATGTGAATTGACTAGGGAAGGAATGATATGTTATTATGTGATCCCATTTATTTACAAGTTAATGCATTACAAGTGTTTGATGAAATGTCTCTATGAATGAATTATGACCAAGTGAACATTCTTATATTATTCAAGATTATTCTTTGCTTTACTTCTCATGCTATCGAGTCCTGGGGGTATTTAATACCCAATAATTTAGTTGTTTACCTAGAGCCAGTGTCAGTTACAAAATAGTATCAGTCATGTTACGATCAGTACTCTGAGTCCGTTACAAAACTCAGTAGAACTCAAACAATTATAGAACTTAGGAAAACTCAGTAAACTCAGTCTCAGTCCAATCCAATATAATAATTTCACTGTCTTTCAGTTGGGAGTAGTATTCAGCACGGAGCGAGAGCAATGATGATGGCTTCCCTGTCAGATAGGAAGAGTCGTTAGTAGTAATCCCTATACTCCAAAACTACGTAGCCAGCACAGAATGAGAAGTCACCCGTCAGACTAGGCTTTACTACCTCCCAGGGGTCACCCATCAGATTAGGCTTGGCTCCGCTTAGGTGTCACCCAACAGTTAGGCTTCGCATCCTAGTTTTCTAGTATTAGTACCCATGGCACAGTACTAATACCCTTCCAACTGGGGTTACAGGTTTGATCCCAAATCAGTCTATACACAGGATATGTCGGTTAGATGATAACTCCCATAGTTTAATTCCAGTATTCAGTATTCAGTATTCAACATTTAGTACAAAACTCAGTTTAGTTCTACACGATCTTAACTTACAGTTATCAGAAACTCAGTACTTTAGTTACAGGCTAAATCAGACAGATGATGTATTGCTGGCATTACATGTTCCTTATATTCAGTAGTCCTAGTCTTACATTTGCTCTCATCCAGTCACTTCTTGATATTTAGTTATTATTATTCATGTACATGAATCTATGCATATTAGCCTAACCTCGCCTAGCATACTAGTACATTCAAAGTACTGACACGAGCCATACTCTATTTTTGAGCTATGATGTCTTATATTGTAGGTTCGAACACTCGAGTTCATGAACGTACTTTGTCAGATCAGTTGATTAGTCGTAATTATAGTAATGAGTCCTCATCCATCGAGGACGCGATACTTATTTAGTCATTTCATAGTTTCAGTAGTTCAATTATTTCAGATAGTAGTTGTGAGTTAGTTGGGGTCTGTCCTCTTAACACTTTTATTTCAGATGTGTTAGAGGCTTTCAAACATTATCAATTAGCAGTTATTCTACAAATGTACTCAGTATTGATTAAGTTTTATGAATGTTATGGCATTTTCAATTTTACTTCAGCATAAGTTTTCATTATTATTACTCAGTGCTCATAGTAGGTACCCATCATGGGTTAGCTTGTGGTCCTTCGGGGTTGTAGGCACCGTGTGACGGCCAGGGTATAGTCTCGGGGCATTACAGATGGGAGGTATATTAACATCTATTTATTGATTCTATTACGGATTTAAGGTGAGGTTTCATCCTTTCTTAGTCTAATTCTTGATTAATTTCTCAAAACCCCCTAAATCTTAGGGAAGGTGAGATTTCATCCTTTCTTACTCTAATTCTTGATTAATTTCTCAAAATGCCCTAAATCTTAAGGCTTGATTTTAAACCCCAATTTCACTTTTTTTTACTTGAATAATATTTTAATTCTATAATTACTAGTTTTTCATCAATTTAACCTTTAAAACAACTTCGATCCTTGATTTTAATACAGATTTCAAAGATTTTACCCGATAAAACTTAAAAATATTTTTTCTTCAATTTGAGCCTCAATTTTGACTCGATTTGACTTGGGTTTTTCAACTATAGATTTCTAAAAACATGGAAACAGATTTTCAAGAAAGTTATGATTTTGCCCTACTTTTTTCAAAATCCATTATGGAAATCCGCTTTGACCCCAAACCAAAGTAGGAAATATGGATATTGTTATTTTTATTTTGACACATATATTCTACACTTCTTTGTTTTAGTTGATTTTTGGACTGTTCACGAGAAGTAGGGCTTTGAGGTTGAATTTTCATAGATTGGTTCCAGCATTCGAGGTTAGTTATGGCTTATCTCTTTGAAACTGATCGACGTAGCAAATGTTGGTACTAAATGCATATTAAGGGTGAAAATTAATATTTAAAAATGACTATCTATGTGTATTTCTTGTGTGCGGGCCTATATGTGATGTAATTGCTAAAATTGAGAATCTTAAGTGATATGTATAACTGTGTAAGGTCCTATATGATTTTGATAGCCTTCAATACATGTGACTAATTGTATTATGTGATTGCAAATGCCTTTTTGTTGTACCTTTGGTGTATTGTTATATATATACATATTTGTGGCATATGAAAACATGTGGACATTTATGGATGAATGATAATAATAAGTGAATATTGGCTTAAGTGGTTATGGAAATGTATCATTGTGATTCGTTGTGGAAATATATCACATGATTGGTTGTTGAAATCCTCATTGTGATTGGTTGTGAGCATTTCATCCTCATATTATACTAATTGATGAAATAAATAGTACAACCATGGCAACACCTAAGAAACACTGACAATAACTTTTAATAATAGAAAATGTGATATGTTATAAAACCCTCCCCGAGAGATGAGTCGAGGAGAATTATGGATATGGATATGGATATGGGTATATATGGATTTTATATGGGTTCACGTATCCTCCATGGGTCATACATCGAGAAGTTTTCCTCCGTGGGTGTATATGGAGGTTGTGTGACAGCCTCGTGCATCATCATCATCATCTTATACATTTTATTTCATTATTTTGTTTGTGTTGTGATTGAATTTCCATTTAGACTTCTCATACAATTATTTGTTCTATTTTTCATTAATTGTATCTAAGTATCTCGTATATACATATTATCCCTTATTCCAATATGTATGTGATAAAATGTATACTTGTGTTCTACCTGGTGTTGTTGTTGCTATATATGTGTTATATATCTGTTAGAACTTTTAGTGCAAGCGGTGTGACCTACCGTTGTGGGACATTTTCTGATTGTGGGTGATGTGCCCTTATTATATATTTTATATTTTTTATTTTATATTTTTCTTGATCAGCCTATGATACCTTCTTTGTACAAGTTGATCATACTCTCACCTACTGCACCCTTTTGGTGTAAGTACTAGCTCGAGTGTACCTTAACTAGCTTGAGTGGTATGATTGTTGGAGCTTTCAAGGAAGTAGTTGGCCTTCAGGCATCCGAATGTCGTTTATTACCTCTCTTATAAACTATGTATTTACTTTCATTTCAAAGATAAGGTTTCTCTTGTATTTGGATATATTATGTATTTCATTTGAATTCCAGTTGTACTAGATACATTCTTATACTTTTGACACCAGATTTTGGGAGTTATGGCTACATTGTTATGTTTCCTTCCGTATTTATTATACTTATATAGTCCAGATTTCTTCTAGGATCCTTAACTTAGGGTTATTATTGTATTTTTCTTTTATGTATATTGATTTGGGCGATAGGCGTACTTGTCAAGGTTTTCCGTGACAAGTGCCATCAAGACCTATTGATTTTGGGCCATGACAAATTGGTATTAGAGCATCCAGGTTTTATTGTTCTCAATGGTGTAAGGATAGAATATCTAATAGATCTCACGGATCGTTACATAGACATCTGTATCTATCTTCAAGAGGCTATAGGATGTCTTTAGGAAACTTTCTTTAATTTTATTCCTTACCATGTGATGTTCTTTCATATCATGTGTTCTTAATTATGTTTCACTCTTTACGCGCAGATGGTTTTGACTAGGTCCCACGAGGTTAGTGATGTGGATCCTGCTTTTGCAGAGAGAGTTTGGTCTAGAGGACAACCCTCTAGCAATAGAGGAACTCGAGGGAGAGGACGGGCCCATGGTTCAGCCCCATCTAGAAGGAGATCTAGTGGGCTCTCTCCTAAGCCTCATTTTGAGTAGGTTGGAGGTACGAATTCTACTCCAGCTATTCAGAGTTTATATGCCCCAGTTTTGGAGGTGTTATTGATGCATTTGTTGTCCCACTTATAGAGTTCTCCTTTGGTTATGTTGGGTGTTCCTCCAGTTTAGAGTTTGGATCCTCCTCTTGCACCTGCTTCTATTTTTGGTACTCCTAAGACCTTGAGTCCTATTTCTATTTCAGGACCGACATCTGATCATAGTGTTCTAAGATTGGGAGTTAAACTTTCATCTATGTTACCTCCTCATATAGGATCTCAGCTTGCTAGATTTACTATGCCTCCTCTAACTGTGAGTACTGTGATGTCTTTTGAGGATCAGAAGAGGTTTGAGAGATTTACTTATTTGGGTCCTCCAATGTTCATTGGTGTTGTGGATGAGGATCCCTATGAGTTATTGATTTATTTTTGGGAGAAGTTCCATAATTTAGGTTCATTGAAGTTGCATGGAGTTGCTTATACTACATATTAGTTGAGAGATGTGGCTATATATTGGTGGAGATCAATTGTTGGTTGCAGACCTATTGATGCTCTTAAGATGTCATGTGATCAGTTTGTTGATGCCTTTCCGGAGATATTTGTGCCATTTAGTTTGAGAAATCTGATGTGTGATGAGTTTGACCATCTTGATCAGGGCTCCATAACTGTAGCAGAGTATGAGATACACTTCTATGCCTTGTCCAAATATTCCTATGCTAGTATTTCTACCAAGTCTAAGAAGATTCAGAAGTTTGTGAAGGGTTTTGATGCCCCCCTTCAGTTGGATATATCACAGATGCTCGTATTGGGGGCATCTTTTTCAGAGTATTATATATCTAGCTAAGATAACTAAGGGTATTCTTTAGGAATCTTAGTGAGGCACCAAGAAAGTGCGCCATTGTTATGAGTTCAGAGGTCAATCTACTCATGGTAGAGATTTCAGAGCTTCTCATGGATATTATGGTAGCCACTGGATGACATGCCCCAAAATTATGCCATGTCGTATGGGAACCTTAAGCCCACATGAATCGGAGGTCTCCCCGATAACCAAACCTAATCATAATCACAACAACCATAATGGTCGGGTGAATCCCGACCTTCTAATAATATAGCAGAAATATAAGGCTAATAGATAGTACTTAGACAATATCTAACATTTCATTAAGGTCAACAGTCTAACCAATATACCCAATTCCACAATCATCAACGAAACCTCTACCAAACCAAGTCAATAATATATCGGGACATGCCCCCGACAATAACCAAGTACCAAACCTATACAAGTCTATAAGATAGGATAAAAAGACTATGAAAGGTAGGTCTTTTGGAGTATGAAAACTCACCATTTCAAGGTCAATGCCGGAATCACTCGAACACCCAATCACTACGTAGAATAAGAAAAAGATGCTCTGGCCCCTATGTCACGTGGGGAAATAGAGTATGAAGGTAGTTAGCGGTTAGAGTGATAGCATGTAACTCAAGGATAAGGATAAAATAGTGCTCGTGTTCAATCAAGTCAAATCATTATATGCAATCATATTTACATAAGTATAGGCATATATGAACATACATGGACATATAGTTACACAATGTGCCAAACCATGGAACGACCTATAACATGCATTATCAAATCATTCATTCATCAGACATGGAGTGAAGAAATTTCAATATTCCACCTTACCAATTTTATAACCTTGAACTTCTTCATTACATTAGTCAAGAGGATCCAAACCTCAAACCTACTCAACTAATTTAACTGACTTTACCTATTTAATCAATTCATTAGGCATGGGACTTTATCACAGGCTTACACATTTAATCGGGCATGGAACTCTAATCATGTTCCCATATACTAACTTGAGCATGGAACTCTAATCACATGCTCCTACATTCAATCGGTCATGAAACTCTAATCATATGCTCCCATATTCAATCGGGCATTGAACTCTAATCATATGATCCCACATTCAATCGAGCACGGAAATCTAATCACATGCTGATTCATAAGGTGAGGTATTTTAATCTCAAGAGATATTTTGAAGAAAGAGATACCAACCACAAGTCATTAGACAAGGGGATTTAACCAAAAGTCCATAGACGAGGGACTTTAACCACAAGTCATTAGACGAGGGATTTTAACCACAAGTCATCTTATTACAATCATTAGTTGACATTTGAACTCTTAACCCATTAGATCATGCATTAACATCCATACAACACATTTCAACATTTAGGGGATTGAACCCATTTAGGTAATTCTACCCACCAAGGCTACATATCAACACCATAGACAACCACATAGTATTTCCCAACCCAATTAGCCATTAATCATATAGATAGGCCCAAGTCCTTAGTTTACAACACGATACAAGTTCATGTATAGTCATCAAGACCTCTTCCAACCAATCATTACTCATTACTATTCTTAGCTTAAGGATTTGTTGACTTTAGCTCCTATTTTGGCTCTACCCAAGATTGGTGTGGGCTTTACCATGTTTTGTGATGCTTCAAGTGTTGGATTGGATGTTGTGTTTATGTAGAAAGGTAAGGTAATTGCTTGTGCATCTCGTCAGTTGAAGCCTCATGAGAACAATCCTACCCATGATTTAGAGTTGTGTGCGGCTATGTTTGCTTTGACGTTATGGACGCACTACTTATATGGAGTCTGTTGTGAGATTTTCTAAGTGTCATACCCGATTTTTACCTAAGGTCAAAAAGAGAACGGCATTATGAACTCTAAAATAATTATTTTGATACAGAGTCGCCACCTAATTTTTAGAAAAAAATAGGAAACCTACTTATTTATTAACAAGTATGATTTTTATTTCAATTTGTGAACCAATTTAAATTGTAGGTATGGGTTTAAATTATTTCAAACAAAAGGGATTAGGCACCCTTTAGAATCCACAAATGTGGATCCCGAGGTTTATTATTAAAAGATAAAATAAATTCAATGTCTGCAAATACAAAAATAATAAAATACATATGTTATTACAAAATATATATAAACACTCGTAAAGATGTATAAACAAACGTATGTAAGGATATATAAAAAAGAAAGTCAAACATTGAATAAAAAGGAAATTATTTTTAAAGAAAAAATTACATAATGTTTTTTTTGTGTAAAAAGTTTGAATTATGTAATTAAATATCTAAATTAATATTAAAATAAATATTAACGACCTAAATTTGCCTAATGCGTGGTAAGAATTGTATAAATAAAGAACATCCCCACCAAATGCCCCAAAATAAAAGATTTCACTATAATTAATATTTGTACAATGATAAGACTAATAGAAAATACAATACAAAAAAATTCAAACTCTTCTTTAAATAGCATTCCCAACGAGTATTTCTGAGAACCAGTACAAACACTTGTAATAAAATGTTAGTAACAAATAAACAAGAGTAAATACATAATTACCCCCCTGATGTTGGTCGAGATTTTCAAAAAGACACCTAAACTTTAAAATTGACTTATTACCCACTTAATTCGTTGCAAATACACTATTTTTCGCTGAATCTCAATCACAACAAAGAGAGTGAACACACGTACCAATCAGGTGCTGCCACATTTTAAATATATTTAATTTCATATTTTATTTATTTTTTTAATAATTTTTTTCTTTTTATTTAATTTATCACCCCACCCCACGTCACTTCCCCCACCCCACCCCATCCAGCAACCTCCCCGCGCCGAGTCCCTTCATTAAAAGGGAGATTAAAGCTCATGTACAATCTCCATTTTAATGGAGATTTAAGCTCCATTTTTATTTAATTTTATGACCTTACCTCACCCCACCACCCCCACTCCCACCCCGTCCAACATCTCCCTCCCCCATTCCCTTTCAGTTCCCTCCATTAAAATGGAGACTAAAGTTGCTATGCAATCTCCATTTTAGTGGAGTTTTATGTTTCATTTTTTTGTATTTATGACCCTACCCCACCCCCTACTCCCACCCCCACTCCATCCAACATCTCCCTTCCCCATCCCCGTTCAATTTTCTCCATTAAAATAGAGCTTAAATCTTCATTATAATGGAGATTCTACATTAGCTTTCCTTCATAAAATTATGGTGATAATGATGTTGTTTTTGTTGCTTTAATTGATGTTGTTGCTACTGTATTTGATGTTGTTGTTGTTGTTATTGATTATGTTATTGTTGTAATTGATGATATTGTTGAGTTATGATGATGAAGAAGTTGGGGAAGAAGACAATGGTGGACGGATGGGTTTATGAAATAACTATAAAAAATAAATAAAAAATAATTTTTTTTCTTTAAAAAAAAAATATAAATTATATATCAATTATTTACACATGACATCTTTTAATTGGTCAAAAAGTTAAATTTGAGCCCTTTCACGCGCCTGTGGCACGTGTATACACGCAGAGGTCCAAAATGGTTTATTTGCAACTGAATAAAGAAGAATCGTGGGGTAATAGGTCGAATTCAAAGTTTAGGTGTCTTTTTGAAAATCTCAGCCAACATCAAGGGAGTAGTTATGTATTTACTCAATAAACAACTACCAAAATAAATCGAGAACGTATGTGTGCATATAAGTATAAAAGAAATATAATTTTTTGTTAAAAGGTGTGAGCTCAGATTAGATTTTAAATACGATATGACTACGAAGTGGTTGCTAATTTATTAACCTTCCTAAATCGTCTTGCCCATATACGAATCATAAAACTTTTTTGCATTGTTATAAAAATTTCTCCATCACCCAAAATATTTATTTTCATTACATAACTATATACGTAATATCCGTCTTTTTATTTGAAAAGGCTTCGAAAATCAAGAATTTCTTCATCGACCAAGTGTAGGCCGTTAATATAAAATAATAACTTTGAGAAATTAAAGTACATCTTTAGTAATGGGGTGGCCTCAAATATCTAGACGGAGAGATAATTTTAGTGACCAAGTGTCGGCCCTTAATATAAAATAATAACTTTATAAAATAAAGTTCGTCTTTGTAAAATGGGGTAACCTTAAATATCCAGATGGAAAGATAATTTCATTTGTCATGAATTTATTTATTATCAATTAAATAAAATTAAACTAACAAAATTAAAAAAATAGTGTTAGCAATAATGATATTAATGTAACAATAAGACCAAAGGAGAACAAAAAATTGTGATTGTTGGATGTAATAACCAATGAATTAACTAGAATGAAAATAATGGAAAGAAAAAAAAACTAAACAATACTTCCTCCGTTTCACAATAAGTTAATTTTTGAATTCTGACACACATATTAAGAAAAAAAGAAAAGACATAAATTTATCATGTTTTTGCATTTATACCTTCTTCAAAAAGCAAAGACATGTGATACATCACTCCCAATGCACATTTAATGAAGGGTAAATTTGGAAAAAAAATTCAATATTTACCTTGAATTGTGAACCATTCACTTATTTTGAAACATAAAAAATACTTTAACAATTTACTTATTATAAAACGGAGGGAGTAGCAGCAACTATTCCAAACAAAGAAAAAATAAAAAAAATAGCAGCAACTATTCCAAACAAATATAGCAGTAGCATAAAAGTGAGAAACGAGAAAATTGAAGGTAAAGCAATAATTAAGTTATAGGAAAATCAAATAATACATGCGAAATTAGTTTAAAATTAAAATTAAAACTAAAAATATTAACAACTTAAAAAAATTAAATATAAAAATAATAATCAACCAACCATAATTATGAAAAAAATACAACAAATCTTCAAAAATAAATCTAAACAACGATGATATAAAAGAGAAGAAAAAAATAGAGGGAAAAAGGTTGTGTTGTGCTCCGATTTTGATCTTTTTGCTGGAGGTTTCATCGGTCACCACATTCGGCAAAAAAGAAGCGGAAAGGCAAAAGGGAAAAAGATCAACAACGTCATAGTTGTTTGGCCAAAGCTCGCCGGTCACCACCTATGGCGATAGGCGACGGAAAGAAAGGGCGGAAGAGGGAAATGGGAAGTTTACATCATGGGGAGAGTGTTGTTGTCGTGACTGGCAGCGAATTTCTCCGACCAGATGAAGCAGCAGTGGAGGGGAGTTTGAGGGATAGAAAGGGAGATGAAAGAGTGGGAATGGGGTACGACTGATGAGTTTGGCCGAAGTTGTTGGTGGTCGCTAGAATCCGGCGAGTTTCGTCGGCCAAAAATGAAGCAGATGAGGCGGTAGTTTTTGGGAGAGAAAGAAAGTGAGAGAGGAGAAAAATTTTTAGAGAGAGAAAGTGAGAAATTTGATGGATTTTTTATTTTTGTGTATTCAACAATTGCCCCTCCTCTTTTATTTATAATAAAAAGAACCTCTTATTTTTATTCAAAAAAATAAAAAATTACTTCTTTAACCATTAAATAGTACATTATTATTAACCAATAGTATGTTACATTAACCAAAGGAAAAAGTTTTTAATCAATTATCTCAATTGCCATCTTTAAAAAAGTTGGCATGATGTTAACTTGACTGATTTTTTCTCTGGGTATTAAAATATTTAAATCGACTCATATTTGCTTTTCGTATTAAATAACGTACAAAATAATGAATGTCGATGTATAATTACAGAAGAATACAAACAACAAATAAAAAATATAATTATCTTGAAAAAATATATCATTCTATAAATAATAAAAATTATGCTGTGCAGTAAAAAATTATAGTGTTGTGTACGTATGCAAATGACTAAGCAAAAATATTAAAATAATAATAAACTGATAAAAATTCTAAAATTTACGAAATTAAAGATGAGTATCAATAAGTTGTGTAAAATTAAAATATGACAATAAATGAGTAAAAATTCTAAAATAATGATGATTATCAACAATTTATTAACAATTGCAAAAAATATGTGAAAAATTTCATATTGTGCCATTTATCGATCATAAAGCCTAAAAATGTTAATTTTATGTTTGGAAAGACAAAATTAGGTGTCCACACTTGGATCATCGTAGCCTTCAGTACTTCTTCACCAAGAGAGATCTTAATATGAGGAAGCATCGTTGGCTTGAGTTGCTTAAGGATTATGACTTGAAAATTTCACTATCATCCAGGCAAAGCTAACGTGATTGCGGATGCCTTGTGATGGAAGTCGACTAGCATGGGTAGCTTGGTGCATCTTTTGACCCAGGAGAGTCCTTTAGCCTTAGTGGTTCAGTCTTTAGCTAACCAGATGGTTAGGCTTGATATTTCGACACCTGGCATGTTTTGGCATTTGTGGAGGCTAAATTTTTTTTTAAGGAGCATATTTGAGCTCATCAGTTAGATAATACAGGATTGAGATCGATTCAATATAAGGTGTTGAGTGGAGAGGCTAAGGAAGACTCACTTGATTCAGATGAAACTTTGAGGATTGGTGGTCCAGTTTGTGTACCGAGAATGGGTGAATGGATTAGACTGATTTAAGAGGATGACCATTATTCCCGATATTCCATCCATCCAGGTGTGACTAAGATGTATCATAATTAGAGGTAGAATAACTGGTGGGGTGGTATGAGGTGAGATATACCAGATATTGTGGCTCATTGCCTATATTTTCAGTAGGTGAAGGCCGAGCATATGAGGCCTAGTGGTTTGTTTCAGAGGTTGTCCATTCCCGAGTTGAAGTAGAAATGGATCACAATAGACTTTGTGACTGGGTTGCCTCTTACATTACGTGGTTTTGACAATGTTTGGGTTATCGTGGATTGATTGACCAAGTCAGCTCATTTTATTCCAATTCAGATCTCATTTTGTGCTGAGAGGTTGCTCCATATCTACATTCGTGAGATTGTGCTCCTGCATAATGTGTCCATGTCCATTATTTTAGATCGAGGTTTTGTGTTCACATGTCACTTTTGAAAGACTTTTCAGTATGAGTTGGTTACTCAGGTTGATCTTAGTATGAAGTTTCACCCCCAACTAATGGTCAGTTAGAACAGATTATTTAGGTTTTGGAGGATATGCTCTTCACTTCTGTGATGGATTTTGGTGGCTAGTGGGAACAACATTTGGCTTTAGTAGAGTTTGCATCTAATAACAACTATAATTCCAGTATTGATATGGCTTATTTTGAGGTGTTGTATGATAGTCATTATCGCTCTTTAGTTGGTTGGTTTGATGTTTCTAAGGTTAGACCTCGAGGTACAGACTTGCTTCATGAGTCTTTGGACAGAGTTCGAGTCATTCAAATAGACTTCGAGAGACTAAGAGTAGGCAAAAGTTCTATACCAATCGTTTGCTTTGTACCTTGATATTTGGTGTTAGTGGCTGTGTTTTCCTTCATGTTTCACCTATAAAGGGTGTGAGGAGGTTTAGGAAGAGGGGCAAGCTTAGCCCCAGGTATATTAGTCCATTTGAGATTCTTCGGACCGTTGGTTATGTGGCCTATGAGTTAGCTTTGCCTCCAGATTTATTAGTTGTTCATCCATTTTTTCATGTTTCTATGCATCACCGTTACATTCTTGATGAGTCTCATGCCATTCATTGGGAGTTGATTAAGTTAGATGAGCAGTTGTCCTTTGTTGAGGAGCCAGTCTCCATTTTAGCTAAGGATGTTAGGCGGTTGCGCTCTAGAGTTATCTCTGTGGTTAGGGTTCAATGACGACATCGACCTATAGATGAGGCGACTTGGGAGGTTGAGCTTAATATTCATAGTTCTTATCCGCATCTCTTCTTTGATTCGGGTTTTTCTTTGCCTTAGTTTGAGGATGAACTAGATTTATAATGGTGGGCAATATAACGACCTGAAATTTAATAAAATATGCAAAGTTTGTGATTTTTTGTGATTTATGTATTTTACCCCTCTCCATAGTTACATTGTGGTATTTCTAGGGTGTGGGGGTGATTGGCACAATTTTTGATGCACTTGATACATTTTATGCAATATTTTATTTTTTGGTTGCTTTGAAAGCCTTATTATGGACCTGTATGATTATCTTTTGATCCGTGCGATGGATGGCTGAACAGACTATGCCAGTAGCTCCGGAATATCTCTTTAAGTCTAGGTAGACCTTTGGTTCGGGTCTTGATGCACCCCAACTCTTTTTGACCTGTTGGTCAGAAAGTTTGAAAATTAAAAATATGAGTGTGGGAGCTACATTTGGTCGAAACGGCCAAGGATGGAAAATACGACTTTGCAAATGCATCCAAAATATTGATTTTAGGATGGTAACATGTTTGGGTTGGTTTTATATCTTTTAAATCTCATTTCGACCCTCGATTTGAAAAATTGTGATTTTGAGTTTCAGGGGTCAACTCTGTGAAAATCAAGTTTTTTTTGAACTTCTGATATCGCCATTGATCCCGAAGCATCGAATTTAGTGTGGGTACATATTTTTTTGCGTATATCGGACTCTAAACGAACACCAGGCACCACACCAGAGTCCATTGGGACTTACAAAAAACTGATGCACCAAGTTGCTGATGCACATAAGATAAATCGGTCTCAAGGAGTGCGATTTATGCACAAAATACCTGGTAATCTAGACATAGTATAAATAGCCTTTTTGCCCCTTTTGATCATTCTTTAACCTTTTCTCTTGAGATTTAAACCCTAAAATAGTGTGAGAACGTAAAAGTGACTTATCGGAGCTTGAGGAGCTAGATTAACATCTATTTATTGATTCTATTACGGATTTAAGGTGAGATTTAATCCTTTCTTACTCTAATTCTTGATTAACTTCTCAAAACCCCCCAAATCTTAGAACTTGATTTTAAACCCCAATTTCACCCTTTTCACTTAAATAATGTTTTAATCCTATAATTACTAGTTTTCATCAATTAAACTTTCAAAACAACTTTGATTCTTGATTTTAACACATATTTTAAAGATTTTACCTAATAAAGCTTAAAAATAATTTTTCTTCAATTTGAACCTCAATTTTGACTCAATTTGACTTGGGTTTTGCAGTTATAGATTTCTAAAAATATGGAAACACATTTTTCAAGCAAATTAATAATTTTTCCCTTCTTTTTTGAAAATCTATTTAAGAAACCCGTTTTTACCCCAAACAAAAGTAGTCAATATTGAAATTGTTATCTTTATTTTGACGCATAGATTCTATATTTCTTGGTTTTAGTTGATTTCTGTACTGTTTGTGAGAAGTAGAGCTATGTGGTTGAAGTTTTGTAGATCGATTCCAGCATTCGAGGTTGGTTATGACTTATCTCTTTCAAACTGGTCGAGGTAGTATATGTTGGTACAAACTGCATGTTAAGGGTTAAAACTAATCATGAAAAATGACTATCTATGTGTTTTTCCTGTGTGGGGGCCTATATGTGATGTAATTACAGAAATTGAGAATCTTAAGTGACATGTATAACCATGTGAGGTCCTATGAAAAAATGTGAAAATTCATGGATAAATGAAAATAATAAGTGAATATTGGCTCACATGGTTATGAAAATGTATCATTGTGATTCGTTATGGAAATATATCATGTGATTGGTTTTTAAAATACTCATTGTGATTGGTTGTGAGAATTTCATCCTCATATTATACTCATTCATGAAATAAATTGTATCATCGTGGCAACACATGAGAAACACTGACAATTCCTTTTTATAATAAAAAATGTGACATTTTATAAAACCCTCCCCGAGGGATGTGTCGGGAAAGAGTATGGATATGGATATGGGTATATATGGATTGTATATGGGTTGACGAATCCTTCATGGGTCCCATATCAAGAACTTTCTTCCGTGGGTGTATACGGAGGTTGTGTGACAACTTCGTGCATCATCATCGTCATCATCATTATCATCTTATACATTGCACTTCTTTATTATGTTTGTGTTGTGATTGAATTGTCATATTGACTTCTCATACATTTATTTGTTCTATTTTTCATTAATATTACCAAAGTATCTCGTATATACATGTTATCCCTTGTTCCAACGTGTATGTGATAAAATGTATACTTATGTTCTACCTGGTGTTGTTGTTTCTATATATGTGTTATATATATTAGAAATGTTAGTGCAGGTGGTGTGGGCTACCATTGTTGGACATTTTCTGATTGCAGGTGACATGCCCTTAATATATTTTTTGTATGCTTTATTTTTTATTTTGCTTGTTCGGCCTATGATACCTATTTTGTACAAGTGGACCGTACTCATGCCTACTATGCCCTTTTAATGCATGTCCTAGCTTGAGTCCGCCTCACCTTGCTTGATTCGGGCGATTGTTGGAGCTTTCAAGGTAGTGGTTGGCCTCCAGACATCCAGATGTCTTCTATTACCTTTCTTATAGACTTTCTCTTTAGTTTCATTTTAGAGTTAGAGTTTCTCTAGTATTTGGATATCTTAGGTATTTCATTTGGATTCGAGTTGTACTAGATACGTTCTTATACTATAACACCAGGTTTTGGAAATTATGGTTGCATTGTTTTATTTCCTCTACATTCATTATGGATCATTTTTGTTCTAGGAGCTTTATCTTAGGGTTATTATTGTCTTTTCCCCCTTTGTGTATTGATTTGGGTGATAGGCATACTTGTCAAGGTTCGCCGCGTCAACAAGTTCCAATCATAGCCTATAAATTTTGGATTGTGACACCCAAATAATGACAAATGTGATTTTCAGTGTTGGTTTTTCCAGGACTAAATCTTCTCAGTGAGCTACACAATTTTTTTTAAGTCCAAATAAAAATAATTTTACACATAACACCAACCATTAACCATAGAGTCTCTTATTAAGGCATATCGGAATTTGGTATTGTCATATCAATAGACTTGCACGCTATTCAAATCACGTCAAACGACAATCATTTAACCAATTAGACTCCTATTTTCAATTTTAAATCTAAAATAATGTCCACCAAGGGCATTCCAAAACCTTTTTATTCGTTTACATTTAATACAATACACTATCTCAAAAGATAAGTTAAACCATGTATAATCCTTTTTCAAAGATAAAATTACCATGTGCATTGAGGTCCATATCATTATCATGCAAAAATTCATAACCGTTATGAAAATCATGTTGCCATATTCCACCATTACCATGGGACACAAAACCAGATTGTAATCCTCCATTCAAACCATGTATATACAATTTAAACAAGGATTAAACCATGCATCAGTATAACCACAAAAAACTCTCAATCCTAGTTTGAATCAAATATTCAAGAACACATAAAAATCATATAATTTGATGCAATAATATTAAAATTTAAATAGGGAGTATACAACATAACTTTTTGACAGAAGAAATTCGGGAAAAAGCTTGAATCCTTAACTTTGAAGCTTGAATCCTAGCTTGAAATCAATATGAACACTTTGATTCATTTTCCATACCCTTGATGATGAAATTGGTGAGAAAATATTGAGAAGAACTTAAATTTGAGGCCTTGGGAGCTTGAATTTTGGTGAAGAACCCTTATTTTGTGTTCTAGAGAATTTGAAAGGAGAGGAGTTGTGTATTTCGGTTATGAAATGAGGGAAACCACGTTAGTATTAGTTATAGGATGATTTAGGACGTCAATGACTAGTTTTTCCTCGAAAAACTTAAGAGAAATGTCTATTTTACTGTCTCTGGGAACATGGGCGTGACACTCCCTTAACACGGAGCATACAGGGCATGGCCCGATCTTATTGCGGAGGACAGAGGGTGCGCCATGCCCTTATCACGTACCCTCACTTGTTCGCTCGCAAAAATTCTCTTAACTTTTTGCTCGGGTGTTGGATTAAGGCAAAATCGGTGGCGTTGAAAAGAGGACTCAATTATATTTCGTTTGTTGGGTTTTGAGCTCCAAAATTTCAGATATAACATAAATTATACATGTTCAAAGTTGATCCTTGTTGGATCGAATACCAAAATTCAGTCGATAACAAAAGTTCTCAACTCAACTTTGCTCTAAGTGTTTCCTATGAACATTCTTCACATCGAAAGTAATTTACACACTAGGCGAATGATCATGACACTTATATTTAGATAGAAATAATGATATTTGAATTTACACACGTAGGAATGATAGTTCGAATTCTAGCCCAAAAATGTGGGGTGTTACACTAAGTGATCAAGACATCAAATATTGTTTTCTCAAATTCAAAGTGATCAAGCATTGATCTTCCTTGTGAAAATCAGTATATCGAAGTAATGTCAAATATTATTAGTGATAAAGTACATCACGAGGAGGTCCACATCATCCTAGCATAGTTTCGAGAAATATGCTACGATACAACGGCCTTCGAATTACAAAAATTAAGAAAAGGAGAATCAAGAGAATGCACAAAATTGTACTGACAATCTTAATAAATAAACTATTCAATTATTCAACTTATTTATCAATAAAGTTTATTTTCGATGTTCACATATACATATTTTATTTCTTTTAAAAATGTATCAAACTTCTCATCTAAATGAATACGCAAAATATACTTTTTTCTGAGGAAAAATATTTTATACTTCAAAAATTAGGGAGATTGTTTCTGAAGTCCAAATGGGTGTTAAAAAATTGTTTAGTGTTTGACTATTTCACATGGATAAATATATGTTGCACTTTAAAGAATATTATCAATGTTGACAACAAAATCTTTTATCCTGATTATATTTTCTTCTTATACATAATTTTATTGTTAGGCGCGAGATACACGTACAAATCACATACACTTAACTAATATATACACCTATAAGAGTATATACATGAATGTATAAACAGATCATGCCACAATTTTTTTCTTTGTTCTTCCTTTTCCTCACATAATTAATACATTAATGATAAAAAAGTGATTAGATAGCATAAGATTATTTTTATTTGAATATATAATACTCCCTCCGTTCATCTCCTCACATAATTAAAAGTTTGAACTCGTAGTTGTTAAGAGGGTTCAAAATATAAAGAAGTAAGCACATGAACTAGTCGAAGAAGGTTCAACTTCAATAATATATTAGTTAACAGAAAATGATTCCGGACATACAATTTGGATTCAAAGTTACTTTTTCTCATATACATAAAAATTAGTAAATAATGTGAGAAACTATCAAATTTCTTTAATTTTTATGTACAATCATCCAAATAAGAAAATCATAATTCATACAAAAGGTATTGGAATGATATCCTAAGGAACCACTTGATTACATATATCCATATTTTTATTATAAATAAAAACTTGCAATTAGATGCTATTGAAATTTTTAAATAAACAATTTTGATACTAATAAAGATATACTAATTCAACAAATCAATAATAATTATAATAACAATTATCATTACAGGAGGATTCAGGATAACTTAATAAAAAATACAAGAAAATAATGACAATAACCTAAGAGTTTCTTCTTTTCCACAAGGATCTAGCTAGCACACGTTCATGTCTCTCCACTCTACACTGCAGTACTTATATACAATATCATGGGCCGATTCAGGAGATTGATTGGGGGTTCCTGAGAATTTAGTAGCTCTGACATAGATGAATTATATGTTGGGAGCACATATAAAATTGTGTTATTGGTCTAGAAGTAGTAAAGGAAGCTACAGAGATCTATGGTTACACCATGTGGCCGATGGGATTCTTATATCGCCAAATTAGCGCCCAAAAATAACAACATTAATTACTAGATACTTATTATACCTGAGTATACTAGCACAAACCGACAAGAAGGCAAGGAAAGAGATTCAACCGACGACACATACAGCAACAGCGAGAGTAGTTGAATGCCCTAACGTAGCATACATACCAGTTACAAATGCAAAGGTTACGGTAACTAGTAAAGTAGCTACAACTAGATGTATTTCAGATGCCTTCATAATAATGTCAACTCTTTTTTCGTCAGCCTTAGCTTCGTCCTACCTCGGCGACGTGGCTTCAACAGACTCAGCCATTCCTTTGGGGAATAGATATATTATCCAAAAATATCTGCCAACTACATATGATCTTGTGAGTCCATTACTTTCTCACCGCTATATATATATGAAAGGGATTTGGTATTTTCTTAGATTAGAACTAATTAGAAGAAAGGAATTTGTTCTTGCCCTTGATTACAAGAAAGGGATTGGGTGTTTTCCTTTTATCAAAAGAAAGGGATAACAGTATTTCCATTAATTATTCAAATACTCTAGTTTTCACGTGTATGCTTTATTAGATACAGGTTTTCTTTATGATAATCCATGATTTGATTCATTTTGAGATTGTATTTATTGGAATATTGTTGTATCTGCTAAATGGACCGGACTGATTTACTTGTTTCATCTCACTGTATAGTCGTCTGTTGCAATACAAAGCTTGGGCCAGCCTTGATTTCAGCCGTCTCAACATGTTAATTTGGGCCCAAATCTAGAAAATATATATATATATATATATATATATATATATTATTGGAAAAATTCCTTTGGTACACCATAGATAAATCTTTAGCATATATATCTAATATATTGTACCTTATTTAGGAGTGCATCCTACCCTATTTATGATTATATCTCTTTGTTATTTTGTACCTTAATTAGACTACTACCTTATTTAGAATGTTGAAGTCGGTTTAGTTTTATTATTTTTTAGGTTACGTTCATTATTTTACTTGTATAAATAGGGCATTGTACATCAGTTGTATTCATTCAATAATATTTAAATCATTCAATAAACATTCAAGTTTTATTATTGAATCAATCAAGGTCCAATATTCATTCAATTCCATTATTTTTTCAATTCTCATTCAATTTTCCGCATTCACCTTCAAACTTCAATTAAGTTTTTAACATTGTATCATAGTAAGGTTTCGATCCTTGCATCATCTTGTGTCAATTTTCGTATTTTTTTTTCAATTTGAAAAATACTTTTCAACTTTATGATTAATTGTGTTTGGAACAAGTCAACTGACATGGTCCGTTCATGGTGACTTGTAATACCCTGCACTTTTTTCAAGCTCAATTTAGCTCCTAAAATGTCAAGGGTTAGCTTAAAATATAAATAACCTTTGATACATATAGAATTTTCAGTTCTAGACCCTCCAATGTGTAGAAAATTGAATTAGCTTTCCAACAATACCAATATCGCCTAAATTCAATACTCGGTTGAGAAGTTATGGCATTTTTAGTAAAAAGGTACGACATTTCGACAAGAACCGCATCACAGTAGAGGCCAAAATGGCAATTGTGAATTTCCAGTGCACCTCCGTGATTGGCTCGTGTCGTGTTGAAGTCTCATTTCTCAATTATCAATTTTCAGTGGACCTCCACAATTGAACCGAGTCGCGTTGAAGTCCCATTTCCCAATTGTCAATTTTCAGTAGTTCACCGCGATGGTGGCGCATCGCGATGGCAGCCAAAATGGCATTTCAGTGGTTTACCGCTATAGATCTCAAAACTTACTCTCCAAGAAATTCAATTTCCACCATTATTTTTCCAAGATAGCTTAAAATTAAGGATTCCCAATTCAAGAACTTCAACAACACAAATAAGAACTCAAGATCAAGCCTTTTATTCAATTTCATCAATTAAGGTATGTGTGGTTTATGAATAAGGATATTCTTTCATCCTCTGTAATACCCCGGGAAATTTTTCGTTGAAATTTTGTACGTAAATGTGTTGGGTTCTATCTTCTAGAATGAACTATAAATTTTCCGTGTGGAATATCTTAGATTATGACCCACCATTGCGTAGAGTATCGAATAATCTTTCCAACGATATGTGGATCATCCAAAACGGACACCTGAGCGACGAGTTATGAACATTCCGATCGAACCGTGAATCATAGTAAACAGTAAAACGTGCAGGAAAAAGTACTGAGGCCGGACGTATTTTTTCTCCAACTTTAAAAAAATAATAACTCCCTGCATATAATTATCTGAGTGATCTACTATATATCAACGGAAAGATGTACGAGTTCTCTTTCCGATTAAATTTGTTTCATCCAATTTTTCTATCGGAGCAAAAAGTTATGGTCGATCTACTTCAGCCTATCAAAAGTGAATTTTTGGGTCAATTTCAAACGACCATAACTCCTCGTACACAATGATATGGGTGAGATACTATATATCAACATAAATATATGAGAGTCCTCTTTCAAATGAAATTGGTTTCATCAAATTTGGATATCGGAGTAAAATATTATGGTTGATCTACTTCAGACTATCAAAACAGTCCATCAAAGGATAGATTCGAGAATTATTTGATTTTTAGGGGCGTTTTGGTCATTTTCCCTCACCCAAAATCTATTCAAACCCTATATTAAATCCTGATAGAAGCATTATATGTTATATTTCATCAAATTCCCTCAAAAAGAAAACCCTAAGCTCCTACATCCAGCTTCAAGAACCTCCAAAGTTCACCATTAATTCTGCAAATTTATTCAAGATTCCAAGTTCCTAGTTCAAGAACTCCAAGAACCATCATTCAAAGGAACGATTAACATATCAAAAATTAGTATCGATCTAAAGTTCATCATTCAAGGTATGTGGGATTTTTCAACAAGAACTCTCTTTCGTTCTTGTGCCCAAAAGTAATTTTCTTTAGAAAGGCATGATTTTTATTTAATTTTTATGAATTTGAAGCATGAACTCATATCTTATGATGATTATTATGAAATCTTGATGTTTATGATTGTGAAATATGAATTTACATGTGTGTTGATATAAAGCATGAATCTTGAATGATATTTATCATGATTTTGATATTTGGGTCGTGAATCCCCATTAGAAAGTGTTTTTTTTTTTAGAAAGTGTGTTTTATAATAACGTTGATGTTGAATATTTGAGATATTTTGAATGATTTCACCTTTTGGTCTAAATGGAGTTGTTTTGAACTTGAGTGTGAAAGAAATCCACATCGTGGTTGATTTTGATAGATGGGAAGAATGATGGCTCCCGATGTATATTTATATATTATTGAAATTATTTTGTGATGGATTGTCTTTGAAATGATCTAAGCTAAGTCCGGGAGAAATATTTAGCACCGAGTGGGAGGTATAAAGAGACCTTACTTCCTTAGAACTACGTGCCCCCATAGGAGTGAGCTTGAGGCTGATTTATATAGTGATCACTATTTTGTTTGGATTCGATATCGATTTTCCAACTCCGATGGCAAGGATAGGATGACTCTCCCCAACGTGGGTTGTACGTTAGACTCCATGTAGCTCACATGGTTTAAGTCAGTTATAGGATCTCCCAGTGTATGTGTGTTTCCTTGTGTCTATGGTGAACGGTGAAGTGATTTGAAAGTGGAATTGTGAAAGTTATTCTTTTGAAAGATTTAAATGATATTGACATTATGAGAATTGATATTCTTGATGAACTGAAAGTGATTGAAAAATTATATGATGACTCACATGTGTTATTATACTTATTTCATCCTCTCATGATTATGATGATTTTCTTCGGGCTATGCGAGTCTTTCATACATCCTGCATATTTCTTATAAATATTTATGATGATAATGTTTATACAACTGCATACACCCCAATATACACAGTTTGTTTCCATGGTACTGACCCACATCTTCGGACGTGGGCTGCATTTTCTCAGAATGTAGGTTCAGGTGCTCAGTTCCAGGTTCGATAGTGATTCTGCGGGCATGCTGTTCTACATCATCTGTTATGGTAAGTCCTCATGTTCCGAGGATGTGATGTCTGATGTTGGTTTCACGAAATTGTTTACATCTGATAACTGAGTATGAGTCAGTTTGGGCATGTCTCAATGGGTCGCTGGTTTTATTGATTTTCTTAGAGGCTTGTCAGACTAGTATAGATGTTGGGAGTTGACTAATATGTCGTATTTTGTTATCTTTCTGAATTTTTTTTTCTAGGATGATGATTACTCTGTTGATATTTGATGGTTATTTATAGAAACCCCATTGATTTGTGTTGAACTGAATCAAAATGGCTCAAAGGGTTAGCTTGGGGCTACTCGTACCCTCAAGCAGCGTGAGATTCTCCGGGACCCATTTTTGAGGCTTTACAAACTTAGTATCAAAGCCTAAGGTTTTAAGGTGTCCTAGGGAGTATGACATGCTGCATTAAGTAGAGTCTTGATCATCGGTGTGTAGCGCGCCACATCTTTGAGCAAGAGGCTACAAGACATTTTAGGAAAAAGTGTGATTCTTTCTTTCAGAAGTCTATCATGCTTAAAGTGTCTCTCTCTTCTATTGATTTTTTCTCAAAGATAGACCTTCGTTCCGGCAATTATCAACTCAAAGTTAGGGAGTGTGACATCCTGAAAACCGCTTTTCGAACTCGCTATGGGCCTTTTGAGTTTCTTGTTATGTATTTCGGGTTAACTAATGCCCCAGAAGGTTTCATGGACCTCATGAATCGAGTGTTCAGACTATATCTGGATATGTTTATCATAGTATTCATCCATGTTATACTGGTGTACTCCCGTAGTGAGGATGAACATTCTGATCATCTTTGAACTGTCTTGCAAATCCTTAGAGATCACAAGTTAGTTGCCAAGTTCAGTCAGTGTGAGTTTTGGCTAAGGTCAGTTACTTTTTTGGTTCATATCATTTCTTCCGAGGGCATTAGAGTTGATCCCCAAAAGACCGAAGCTGTTAGAAATTTGCCTACACCTATTTCTCCGACTGATATCCGAAGTTTCTTGGGTTTAGCTGGCTATTACCACCGTTTTGTTAAGGTTTTCTCCTCTATAGCATCTTCTATGACTCGGTTGACCCAAAAGAAAGTGAAGTTCTTGTGGTTCGAATCTTGTGAGAAGATTTTTCAGGAGTTGAATACTCGACTCACTTCATCCCCTGTTTTGACTTTGCCTGATGGTGTAGATGGTTTTATGGTGTACTTTGATGCTTCGAGAGTTGGGTTGGGTTGCGTATTGATGCAGTAGGGTAAGGTGATAGCTTATGCTTCTAAACAGTTGAAAACCCATGAGAAAAATTACCCACCCATGACCTTGAGTTGGTTGTTGGTGTTTTCTTTGAAAATCTGGAAACACTATTAGTAAGGTGTCCATGTTGATGTTTTCACTGATCATAAGAGTCTGCCGTATGTGTTTACCTAGAGAGAATTTAATCTTAGGCAGAGACGATGGTTAGAATTGTTAAAGGACTATGATATGAGTGTGTTGTACCATTCGGGCAAGGCCAATGTTGTGGCAGAGGCCCTAAGTAAAGTGTCCATGGGTAGTGTTTTGCATGTGGTAGAAGGTAAGAAAGAGTTGGCTTGTGATGTACATCGTTTGGCTAGATTGAGGGTTAGGTTGTTTGACTCTGCTGAAGGTAGCATAGGGGTTCAGAGTAGTTTTGAATCTTCCTTGGTTTCGGAAGTGAAGGAATGGCAATACTTAGATGCTAGTATGGTTAGACTGAAGGAGTCAGTCAAGGATCAAAAAGTAGAGGTTTTCTACCAAGGGGGAGATGGTGTGTTGAGATTGCAGGGTAGATTGTGTGTCCCGAATGTTGATGATCTGAGATAGAGGATTATGGATGAAGTGCACGGGGCACGATCACTGAGGATTATGCTATATTGTATATTCGAGAGCTATTCAGACTGCATGGAGTTCCCTTGTCTATCATTTCGGATAGGGGTACTCAGTTCACTTCGCAATTTTGGAAAGCTTTTTAGAAGGGTCTTGGTACCCAAGTTCTTTTGAGTTCTGCATTTCATCCGTAGAACGATGGTCAGGATGAGCGGACCATCCAGACCTTAGAGGATATGTTAAGATCTTGTGCACTTGACTTTAAGGTAAGTTGGGATGATCACTTACCGTTGATAGAGTTAGCTTACAATAACAGTTTCCACTCTAGTATTGGCATAGATCCGCTTGAAGCCTTATATAGGAGGAAGTGTAGATCACCCATAGGTTTATTCGAGATGGGTGAAGTGGCTGTGAGTGGTCCTGATTCGGTATTTGAGGCAATGGAAAAGTTAAGTTGATTAGGTAGAGGTTGAAAATTGCGCAGAGTTGTCAAAAGTCATATGTGGATGTTAGAAGGAGAGACCTTGGGTTTGAAGTTGGTGACCTAGTGTATCTGAAAATTTCACCCATGAGGGGGGTGAAGAGATTCGGAAATAAGGGGAAGCTTAGTCCCCGTTATGTTGGTCCTTACAAAATTCTTAGCCGTGTTGGTAAGGTAGCTTATGAGGTCGAGTTTCCTTCCGAGTTGTCCTCTGTTCATCCAATATTCCATGTCTCCATGCTTAGAAAACATATTAGCAATGATGTGGTAGTGGATTCCTTTGTGAGTGCTGACATTCATGAAAATCTTTCTTTTGATGAGATTTCTGTTGAGATTCTTGATTTCAATGTCCGAAGACTAAGGAACAAAGAAGTTCCCTTGGTCAAGGTGTTGTCGCGAAACCAATCTGTTGAGGTTGCAACTGGGAAGCTGAGGCGACTATGCGATCCAAGTACCCTCACCTATTTTCTGCGAACTTCGATCAAACCGAAGGTACCATTCTTTCCTAAATCATGCACATTTGATAAAAGTTGCAGCAGTTCAGCTATCATTTATTATGTGTTCAGCTGTAGTTTCTTGAATTTATGCATTCTATGTTGCATTCGGAGTGAGAAATGATGTGGTGATGAGTATAACGAATGGTTTTAGATGTATTCTCTATTCCCTATCTAATCTTGGCATGTCTAGCATCATTCGAGGATGAATGTTTCCAAGGGGGGATGATGTAATACCCCGGGAAAATTTTCGTTGAAATTTTGTGCGTAAACGTGTTGGGTTCTATCTTCTAGAATGAACTATTAATTATCCGTGCGGAATGTCTTAGATTATGACCCACCATTGCGTAGAGTATCGAATAATATTTACAACGATATGTGGATCATCCAAAACGGACACCTGAAGGACGAGTTATGAACATTCCGATCGAACCGTGAATAGTAGTGAACAGTAAAACGTGCAGGAAAAAGTACTGAGGCCTGGCGTATTTTTTCTCCAACTTTAAACGATCATAACTCCTTGTACATAATGATCTGGATAATATAATATATATCAATGGAAATATATGCGAGTCCTCTTTCCGATGAAATTAGTTTCATCCAATTTTTTTATCGGAGCAAAAAGTTATGGTCGATCTACTTCAGCCTATCAAAAGTGAATTTTTGGGTCAATTTCAAACGACCATAACTCCTCGTACACAATGATATGGGTGAGATACTATATATCAACATAAATATATGAGAGTCCTCTTTCAAATGAAATTGGTTTCATCAAATTTGGATATCGGAGTAAAATATTATGGTTGATCTACTTCAGACTATCAAAACAGTCCACCAAAGGACAGATTCGAGAATTATTTGATTTTTAGGGGCGTTTTGGTCATCTCCCCTCACCCAAAATCCGTCCAAACCCTATATTAAAGCCTATTAGAAGCATTATATGTTATATTTCATCAAATTCCCTCAAAAAGAAAATCATAAGCTCCTACATCAAACTTTAAGAACCTCCAAATTTCACCATTAATTCTGAAAATTTATTCAAGATTCCAAGTTCCTTATTTAAGAACTCCAAGAACCATCATTCAAAGACACGATTAACATCTCAAAAATGAGTATCGATCTAAAGTTCATCATTCAAGGTATATGGGGGTTTTCAACAAGAACTCTCTTTCGTTCTTGTGCCCAAAAGTAATTTTCTTTACAAAGGCATGATTTTTATTTGATTTTTATGAATTTGAAGCATGAACCCATATATTATGATGATTATTATGAAATCTTGATGTTTATGATATTGAAATATGAATTTACATGTGTGGTGATATAAAGCATGAATCTTGAACGATATTTATCATGATTTTGATATTTGGGTAGTGAATTCCCATTGGAAATTGTGTTTTTTTTAGAAAGTGTGTTATAAGCACGTTGATATTGAGTATTTGAGATATTTTGACTGATTTGACCTTTTGGTCTTAATGGAGTTGTTTTGAACTCGAGTGTGAAAGAAATTCACAACGTGGTTGATTTTGATAGATGGGAAGCATAATGGCTCCCGATGTATATTTATATATTACTGAAATTGTTTTGTTGTGGATTGTCTTTGAAATGATCTGAGCTAAGTCCGGGAGAAATCTTTAGCACCTAGTGGGAGGTATAAAGAGACCTTACTTCCCTAGAACTACGGGCCCCCATAGGAGTGAGCCTGAGGCTGATTTATATAGTGATCACTAGTTTGTATGGATTTGATATCGATAGTCCTACTCCGATGGAAAGGATAGGATGACTCTCCCCAATGTGGGTTGTACATTTTACTCCATGTAGCTTACATGGTTTATGTCAGTTATAGGATCTCCCAGTGTGTGTGTGTTTCCTTGTGTCTATGGTGAATGGTGAAGTGTTTTTAAAGTGGAATTGTGAAAGTTATTCTTTCGAAAGATTTAAATAATATTTACATTATGAGAATTGATATTCTTGATGAACTGAAAGTGATTGACAAATTATGTGATGACTCACATGTGTTATTATACTTATTTCATCCTCTCATGATTATGATGATTTTCTTCGGGCTATGTGAGTCTTTCATACATCCTGCATATTTCTATAAATATTTATGATGATGATGCTTATACAACTGCATACACCCCCATATACTCAGTTCCTTTGCATGGTACTGACCCACATCTTCAGATGTGGGTTGCATTTTCTCGGAATGTAGGTTCAAGTGCTCAGTTATAGGTTCGACAGTGATTCTTTGGGCACGCTGTTCTTCATCCACTATTGTGGTGAGTCCTTATGTTCTGAGGACGTGATGTCTGATATTGGTTTCACGGAATTGTTTAAATCTTATAACTGAGTAAGAGTCAGTTGGGGCACGTATCAATGGCTCGCTGGTTTTATTAATTTTCTTAGAGGCTTTTCAGACTAGTATAGATGTTGGGAGTTGATAATAAGTCGTATTTTATTATCATTCTAAAATTCTTTTATTCTTGGATGATGATTACTCTGGTTATATTTGAGAGTTATTTATAGAAACCCCGTTGATTTGTGTTGAACTGAATGAAAATGGCTCAACAGGTTAGCTTGGGGCTACTCGTAGCCTCAAGCACCGTGTGACGCTCTGGGACCCATTTTCGAGGTGTTACAAACTTGGTATCAAAGCCTAAGGTTTTAAGGTGTCCTAGGGAGTCTGACATGCCGCATTAAGTAGAGTCTTGATCATCGGTGTGTAGCGCGCCACATCTACGAGCAAGAGGCTACAAGATGTTTTAGGAAAAAGTATGATTCTTTCTTTGAGAAGTCTATCGTGCTTAAAGTGTCTCTCTCTACTATTGATTCTTTCTCAAAGATAGACCTTCGTTCCGGCTATCATCAACTCAAAGTTAGGGAGTGTGACATCCCAAAAACCACTTTTTGAACTCGCTATGGCTCTTTTGAGTTTCTTGTTATATCTTTCGGGTTAACTAATGCCCCAGCAGCTTTCATAGACCTCGTGAATCGAGTGTTCAGACTATATCTGGATATGTTTGTCATAGTGGTCATCGATGATATACTGGTGTACTCCCATAGTGAAGATGAACATTCTGATCATCTTCGAATTGTCTTGCAAACTCTTAGATAGAACAAGTTGTTTGCAAATTTCAGTAAGTGTGAGTTTTGGCTAAGGTCAGTTGCTTTTTTGGGTCATATCATTTCTTTCGAAGGTATTAGAGTTGATCCCCAAAAGACCAAAGCTATTAGAAATTGGCCTAGACCTATTTCTCCGACTGATATCCGAATTACTTGGGTTTAGCTGGCTATTACCACTGTTTTGTTGAGGGTTTCGCATCTATAGAGTCTTCCATGACTCGGTTGACCCCAAAGAAAGTGAAGTTCTTATGGTCCGAATCTTGTGAGAAGAGTTTTCAGGAGTTGAAGACCCGACTCACTTCAGCCCCTGTTTTGACTTTGCCTGATGGTATTAATGGTTTTATTGTGTACTGTGATGCTTTAAGAGTTGGGTTGGGTTGGGTTGCGTATTGATGCAGAAGGGTAAGGTGATAGCTTATGCTTCTAGACAGTTGAAACCCCATGAGAAAAATTACCCCGCCCATGACCTTGAGTTGGCTGTTGTTGTCTTTGCTTTGAAAATCTGGAAACACTATTTGTATGGTGTCCATATTGATGTTTTCACTGATCATAAGAGTCTGCCGTATGTGTTTACCCAGAGAGAATTGAATCTTAGGCAGAGACTATGGTTAGAATTGTTAAAGGACTATGATATGAGTTTGCTGTACCATCCAGGCAAGGCCAATATTGTGGCGGATGCCCTATGTAAAGTGTCCATGGGTAGTATTTCGCATGTGATAAAAGGTAAGAAAGAGTTGGCTCGTGATGTACATCATTTGGCTAGATTGGGGGTTAGGTTGTTTGACTCTGCTGAAGGTTTATAGGGGTTCAGAGTAGTTTCAAATCCTCCTTGGTTTCGGAAGTGAAGAAAGGCAATACTTAGATGCTAGTTTGGTCAGACTGAAGGAGTCAGTCAAGGACCAAAAAGTAGAGGTTTTCTCCCAAGGGGGAGATGGTGTGTTGAGATTGCAGGGTAGATTGTGTATCCCGAATGTTGATGATCTAAGACAGAGGATTATGGATGAAGCGCACGGGGCGCGATATTCTATTCAACCTGGTGCCACCAAGATGTTCCAAGACTTGTGGGAAATCAATTGGTGGAGTGGCATGAAGAAAGATATAGCAGCATTTGTAGCTAAGTGTGCAACATGCCAACAGGTTAAGGTTGAACACCAAAGACCAGGTGGTATGATGCAAGAGTTTAGTATTCCCACCTGGAAGTGGGAAGAGATAAATATGGACTTCGTGATTGGTTTACCTCCTTCCCGACGCCATCATGATTCCATTTGGGTTGTGGTTGATAGATTGACTAAGTCTGCTCATTTCTTGCCTGTTCATACTTCATATACTGCTGAGGATTACGCTATATTGTATATCCGAAAGCTAGTTAGACTTCTTGGAGTTCCCTTGTCTATCATTAAGGATAGGGGTACTCAGTTCACTTCGTAATTTTGGAAAGCTTTTTAGAAGGGTCTTGGTACCCAAGTGCTTTTGAGTTCTACATTTCATCCGCAGACCGATGGTCAGGCTGAGCCGACCATCCAAACCTTAGAGGATATGTTGAGATCTTGTGCACTTGACTTTAAGGAAAGTTGGGATGATCACTTACCGTTGATAGAGTTTGCTTACAATAACAGTTTCCACTCTAGTATTGGTATGGCTCCATTTGAAGCCTTATATGGGAGGAAGTATAGATCACCCATAGGTTCGTTCGAGATGGGTAAAGCGGCTGTAAGTGGTCCTGATTTGGTATTTGAGGCTATGGAAAAGTTAAGTTGATTAGGGAAAGGTTGAAAATTGTGCAGAGTCGTCAGAAGTCATATGCGGATGTTAGAAGGAGTGACCTTGGGTTTGAAGTTGGTGACCTAGTGTATCTGAAAATTTCACCCATGAGGGGGGTGAAGAGTTTTGGAAAAAAAGGGAATCTTAGTCCTCGTTATGTTGGTCTTTACAAAATTCTTAGCCGTGTTGGTAAGGTAGCTTATGAGGTCGAGTTGCCTTCCGAGTTTTCCAGTGTTCATCCAATATTCCATGTCTCCATGCTTAGAAAACATATTAGCAATGTAGTGGTAGTGGATTCCTCTGTGAGTGCGACATTCAAGAAAATCATTCTTTTGATGAGATTCCTGTTGAGATTCTTGATTTCAGTGTCCGAAGACTAAGGAACAAAGAAGTTTCCTTGGTCAAGGTATTGTGGCGAAACCAATCTGTTCAGGGTGCAACTTGGGAAGCTGAGGCGAATATGCGATCCAAATACCCTCACCTATTTTCCACGAACTTCGATCAAATCGAAGGTACCGTTCTTTCCTAAATCATGAACTTTTGATAAAAGTTGCAGCAGTTCAGCTGTCATTTATTATGGGTTCAGCTGTAGTTTCTTAAATTTATGCATTCTATGTTGCATTCGGAGTGAGAAACGATGTGGTGATGATTCTAACGAATGGTTTCAGCTGTATGCTCTATTACATATCTAATCTTGTCATGTCTAGCATCATTCGAGGATGAATGTTTCCAAGGGGGGATGATGTAATACCCCAGGAAATTTTTTGTTGAAATTTTTAGCGTAAACGTGTTGGGTTCTATCTTCAAGAATGAACTATAAATTTTCCGTGCGGAATGTATTAGATTTTGACCCACATTTTACGTAGAGTATCGAATAAGCTTTACAACGATATGTGGATCATCCAAAGCGGACATCCGAGCGACGAGTTATGAACATTCCGATCGAACCGTCAATAGTAGTGAACAGTAAAACGTGCAAGAAAAAGTACTGAGGCTTGGCGTATTTTTTCTCCAACTTTAAACGATCATAACCCCTTGTACAAAATGATCTGGGTGATCTAATATATATCAACAGAAATCTATGCGAGTCCTCTTTCCGATGAAATTGGTTTCATCAAATTTTTCTATCGGAGCAAAAAGTTATGGTCGATCTATTTCATCCTATCAAAAGTGAATTTTTGGGCCAATTTCAAACGATCATAACTCCTCGTACACAATGATGCGGGTGAGATACTATATATCAACGGAAAGATATGATATTCTTCTTTCTAATGAAATTGGTTTCATCCAGTTTAGATATCGGAGTAAAATGATATGGTTGATCTAGTTCAGACTATCAAAACAGTCCACCAAAGGACAGATTCGAGAATTATTTGATTTTTAGGGGCAATTTGGTCAGTCCCCCTAACCCAAAATCCGTCCAAACCCTATATTAAAGCCTATTAGAATCATTATATGTTATATTTCATCAAATTCTCTCAAAAAGAAAACCCTAAGCTCCTACATCCAACTTCAAGAACCTCTAAAATTCACCATTAATTCTGCAAATTTATTCAAGATTCCAAGTTCCTAGTTCAAGAACTCCAAGAACCATCATTCAAAGGCACGATTAACATCTCAAAAATGAGTATCTATCTAAAGTTCATCATTCAAGGTATGTGGAGTTTTTCAACAAGAACTCTTTTTCGTTCTTGTTCCCAAAAGTAATTTTCTTTACAAAGGCATGATTTTTATTTGATTTTTATGAATTTGAAGCTTCAACCCATACCTTATGATGATTATTATGAAATTTTGATATTTATTATTTTGAAAGATTAATTTACATGTGTGGTGACATAAAGCATGAATATTGAATGATACTTATCATGATTTTGATATTTGGGTCGTGAATCCCCATTGGAAATTGTGTTTTTCTTTTAGAAAGTGTGTGTTATAAGCATGTTGATGTTGAATATTTGAGATATTTTGAATGATTTGACCTTTTGGTCTTAATGGAGTTGTTTTGAACTCAAGTGTGAAAGAAATTCACAACGTGGTTGATTTTGATAGATGGGAAGCATGATGGTTCCCGATGTATATTTATATATTATTGAAATTGTTTTGTTGTGGATTGTCTTTGAAATGATCTGAGCTAAGTCCGGGAGAAATCATTAGCACCGAGTGGGAGGTATAAATAGAACTTACTTCCCTAGAACTACGTGCCCCCGTAGGAGTGAGCCTGATGCTGATTTATATAGTGATCACTAGTTTGTGTGAATTTAATATCGATAGTCCTACTCCGATGACAAGGATAGGACGGCTCTCCCCAACGTGGGTTGTACGTTGGACTCCATGTAGCTCACATGGTTTATGTCGGTTATAGGATTTCCCAGTGTGTTTGTGTTTCCTTATGACTATGGTGAACAGTGAAGTGATTTGAAAGTGGAATTGTGAAAGTTATTCATTCAAAAGATTTAAATGATATTTACATTATGAGAATTGATATTCTTGATGAACTGAAAGTGATTGACAAATTATATGATGACTCACATGTGTTATTATACTTATTTCATCCTCTCATGATTATGATGATTTTCTTCGGGCTATGTGAGTCTTTAATACATCCTGTATATTTCTTATAAATATTAATGATGATGATGTTTATACAACTGCATACACCCCCATATACTCAGTTCCTTTCCATGGTACTGACCCACATCTTCGGATGTGGGCTGCATTTTCTCGGAATGTAGGTTCAGGTGCTCAGTTCCAGATTCGACAGTGATTCTTCGGGCACACTGTTCTACATCCTATGTTGTGGTGAGTCCTTATGTTCCAAGGACGTGATGTCTGATGTTGGTTTCACAAAATTTGTTACATCTGATAACTGAGTATGAGTCAGTTGGGGCTTGTCTCAATGGCTCGCTGGTTTTATTGATTTTCTTAGAGGCTTGTCAGACTAGTATAGATGTTGGGAGTTGACAAATATGTCGAATTTTGTTATCTTTCTGAAATTCTTTTATTCTTGGATGATGATTACTCTGTTGATATTTTAGGGTTATTTATGGAAACCCCATTGATTTGTGTTAAACTGAATGAAAATGTCTCAAAGGGTTAGCTTGGGGCTACTCGTAGCCTCAAGCACCGTGTGACGCTCTGGGACCCATTTTTGGGGCGTTACATTCTCGTACCCAAAACTAGTTTTTAATTACAAATTTACATGATCTTGTATGAATATACATGAGTTTCAAATTAGGGTTAATACCCATTATTGTTAATTGTAAGATTTAAAGTGATTTAGAAGTTCAAATTATATGTCTATTTTCATACGTATTGCAGTAAATTCCAGATTTGGAGTTGAAATATCAATATTTACATTATCAAGCATGAACATTATGACGTTTCAACATAAATTTGTTGCATGGGTCATTAAGACCTAATTGGATATTGCTATTCCAAGAAGATTTTGCTTTTAAGCATCCCATGGCTAGATTGTTTTCAGATTTTTGATAAAGATTTGATCTTTGATAGCAGCTTAGACATTGAATTCACTTTACAGTTTCAGATGACAGTTTAACTTAGCAAATATGCAGTTGGTTTTGTAATAAACCATTATACTAGATTTTAAAGTGAATTTCCAATAGAATAAGCATACAGATTAAAGGGAGTAGTATTTAGCACCGAGTTGGGTATTTCATATGCCCCAGAACTACAAGCCAACCTAGGTTCAGATTATCAGATTATTCCCATTTTTATATGGATGAAAGATACAGATGTGATCACTTAGATTAGATTATACTCCTTGGCTCCTCTCCCCAACGTGAGGTTTTCCCATAAGGGAACTAGACGTTGGATACTATGATAGCTCACATAGTGTATGTCGGTTAGAAGAACCTCCCTAATAGAAAAGTCTTACAGAAAGATTTTAAAAGAATTTCCTACAGAGAAGAGTAATCTTACAGAATGCTTTTTTTTAAAGAATTTTCCTACAACTTACCGAAAAGAGTAAAGAATAATAGAATAACTTTTAGAAACTAAGTGTAAAGGCTCACAGTTTTATTCAGATATTGCTTTATAGAAGCCTTTAGCTACAGATTTTAGCTTTCAGATTTTAGATATATTAGTGAGTCCTTTCTACACTTAGTCAGCATGATTTGCAAACAAAACACTAGAACAACTTTTAGAACTAAATGTTATGACTCAGTAGATTTATAAATTATGATTTTCTACTCATGATTATGATACTTAGATTTCATATATTCCAGTTTATGTGAGTCATCTACATTATCATCCATTGTTTTACAAATTATGATGATGTTGAGACATTGTTTTACTTATGCATTCACCCCTATATACTTAGTACATTCTCAAAGTAGTGATCCACATATAAGCCTTTGTCCTACATTGTCTCATAATGTAGGTTTACGTGCTCAGTTTCAGCAGCACGAGTGATTTCGAGCATCTTTATCTACATCCCAAAATTTAGTGAGTCCTCATAGTTTAGGAACTTAGTCTTTCAGTTTTACAGCTTATGAGTATAGATGATTTAGAAAGTTCGAATCAGCTGGGGGTTTGTCCCAGTGGCTCTGTAGTTATTAGTAGTAGAGGCTAGTCAGACTGTTAGTTATGATTCATTTTATTAGTTGCAGGTATAGGGAATTTAAAGCCTGAAGATTTTTTCAGTGTTGAGAGACTTAGTCTTATTTTAAGCCTCTTAATTTTAATGACTTTTAAATTGGTCTTCTCTACCCTGAGACGTAGATTTTTTAGTAAATTCATATTCAGGGGCATGTCTTGGGGGTGTTTCAGATTTTTCAAACAAAGATTGGGTCATGTTTGGATTTCAATTCCAGAACCTCACTGCGATTACATAACATTGCGGTGGGTATAGAGATGAGGGGTCCATCGTATTGCGGTAGCCGTATAATTGATATTTTAGTCACAAATTTAATTGCCAGAAGGGCAACATGGTCTTTTTCTCCCATTCCAATTCGTAAATGGATAATTAATAACGTAATCAAGATACAAAATTTCCCATTCTCTCCAAATTACTCTCAAACAAAACCCTTCGGTCTTCCCAACAATTAGGAATTTAATCCTTTCAATTTCAAGATTCTCAAGAAAGTGTCAAGATTAGGGTTCTATTCTGCAAACTTAGGAACCTATGGTACGTAGGGCTATCCCAAAAAAAAACTACATGGGCATGAGTTATTGTTTACTAAGTTTTTAAGACATATTATGATATTTATAAAAAATGTATGAACAATTATTTTGAATGGCTAAATCATGAAACCCCTTTTTCAATGATATAGAGTTTTGGTCTTGAGGCTTTCCTTTGAACTTGAATTATGCTCGTGTATACATGTATATGCACTTTTATTTTATTAAATTTGAATTGAGAGCATGAATAATTAAACGCCCTCTCTTGTTATGACACCTCTTGATTTTACACGTAATGGGTTATTTAATTGCATATTTAAAAGTATGAGATAAATATTTTTACTATTGTTTATGGTTTTGATATTGGTCATGAATTGAAGAGAGGGTGTTTTTATTGTTATAAATATTAAAGGTGATGATTGAAAGAATTGTTTGGGTTGCTACAAAGTAATGGACCACCACATGTTTAAGAATTGAAAAAGAGGATCTTTGCATAAGTTTTGGTGGTCCAATGATATATTTGGAATGGAAATACTATAACATGATATCGTAAGGCTTATACCACTATCAAGTCTTGATATGATGATACAAAATCAGACGAACACCAAAATAGACTCAGACCAGACTAGACTACAGATTTTTTGGACACTAAACCACTTTCCAGAAAGATGCATGATTTTAATAGGTTAGAAATAGGCTTAGTAAGAATTAGATGGTTACCCAAATAAGGTGTTTGTGTAAGGGATAATTGCTGGAAATCGAGTTTTGCTAATTTAGGAGACATGACTGGGTAAGGCTAATGTATACTTGTCCTTGAGACACTGGTACACTAGACTAGTATGTCGGACCCCTAACCTTGTGGTAAACTTGGATGTGGGGGCTTGGCCGATGAGTTAATGGTGTACCTATATATCCCATGGGTACTAGACTTATAGGGTGTACCATCTATCTCATAAGTAAGACAAAGGGTTGAAGTTAAATTCGTATGTAATCTTTGAAATGTACTAATTATGCCTATATATTTTCAAATAATGTACGATACCATGTTTTTATGAAATTCTCTCACATATATTGTATATCAGTATTTTGTTTTTGAATTGTTCTGCGTACCAGTACATTTGTATTGACCCCCTATATTTCAAGATCTTAGACTTAATCCCACGGTCTCACTAAGTAGTAGATCATTGTCAGACAGTTAAATTTAGTGAGCCTTTCTTACTTCGGAAGGACTTTGTTCGTTTTATGTTTCATTTGGTTTTAGTTTATGGTTCGATCGGGGGCCTTATCCCGGTTACAAATAGATTTTGTTTTCAGTTTAATTAAGATTTCTCAGACTTGTTTTAGATGTTTTTGGTTCTTTATGAATTGATGTCTTTATTGTTTAGTGAAATAATAAGATGACCATGGTTTTAGTTTACTTTGGTGTTTTTGATTGTTTGATGAATTGTGCATATGATTACAAGTTGAGAGGGATCTCAGGCCTTTACGGTTTAGGATGACTGTCGCGGTTAGGGTCTCTATTTGGATTGTGACAAACTTGGTATCAGAGCATGGTTCATGGTCCCAGGGTTTCTATGAAGTCCCGTCGGGTAGAGTCCTATTTATGGGTATGTAGTGCACCATATTATAAGGAGGAAGCTGCTAGATGTTTAGGAATGTCTTTGTTTTATTCATGTCTTAGTTCATTCTTTAGAGTCTAAATGTTCCCTAACTCATGATTTCCTATATTTCAGAGATTGATCATGCCTCCCCTAGATCAAATGAGCAGAATACCCATGTTGATGATGTTCGCCCCACTCATGGGATGCAGACCCAAAATAAAGCTCGTACTCCAAAATTTGTAGCTACTCTGGGAGTTTGTCCAATCCCAACTAGTCCACCTCGATATCCTCGGATCGGTGCTAACCGTAACTAGCCTCTTCAAGTAAAATTCTCAAATGTTAAGTTTTGGTAGTCCATCTATATGATTCCTCAACTTGTGGATTCTTAGTCCTATCGACTTGAAAATGTGAGTTTTGTGCCTGGTTCATCTAAATCTACTCGGTTTGGTCTCTTCATGAAGCTAAAACCACCCACCCTTACTGGCACAAAGGTTGAGGGAGACCTCCAAGGGTTCATTGATGAAATGGAGAAATGGTTTTAGAGTTATACATGCTAATAAAGTTGAAGGGGTTGAGTTGGAAGCTTATCAGTTGAAGGACGTAGCTAACCAGTGGTATAATGAGTGTGAGGATTTGAACGGGGGTGATTGAACCTTTTATGTGGGGTAAGTTTGTAAAAGATTTCCTGGACTATTTCTTTCCCCAGGAAATGAGGGAGGCAAAGGCCGACGAATTTGTGAATCTGAAACAAGGAAAACTGAGTATCAAAGAGTATACATTGAAGTTCACCTAGCTATCTTGTTATACTCATGAGTTAGTGGGAAACATAAAAGATCGCATGAGAAAGTTTGCATTTGGTCTCTCGAATGATTTCGTGTTAGAATGTAAGGGAGAAATGTTGAACAGGGACATGGATTTCTCTAGTTATCAGTGTATATGCAGTAGGTAGAAGAGGAGAAGAAGATGTTGGATGAGGTAAGGGAAAAAGAAAGGCAATCTAAGAGAGCTATGTCTTCAGATTAGAATGTTAGTCAGTATCAGGGTGGCAATTGGGGTAATAAGTGGTCTAAAAAAAAATTTGGAGCAATGCTCAGTCTTCAAATATCCCCCCGATGCCCAGAACTACAGCTGAGCTACGATTTCACAATTCCCAGTAGAATAGCAGGCCAAGGATGCAGGGTACTCAGCCCCAAGGAAGTGTGAACCAGAAATTCAGGCAATACCCTTCTTCTATGCATACGGGAAGAACTACTTAGGAAGATGTCAGTATGTGTAACACCCCATACTTTTACCTAGCTTAAATTCATCTAAATTTTTTTTAAATACTTTTGTTAAAGATGAATACACTTTTATACATGTATAATTTTCAAGATTTTGACTTTTTGTTGTGTGGGAAATTGAATAAGTTTTTCATCGATATAAAATTCATCCAAATCCAACACCCAGGCGAAGAGTTATGGCCATTTTAGTAAGATAGTGTATCACCTGAGACGTTAGTGTGTTACGGAGCCAGCCTAAATGGAAATCGTCAAAAACCAGTGAGCCTCCGTGATATTGGCGCATCGCACCTAGGTTTAATTTTGGAATCGTCCTTTTCAAGTGTTCCAGTGCGGTCCTGGCGCGTCACGCCAAAGGGAAAATTCACAACCAGTGAGGCTCCGCGATGGCGCCGCATTGCACCATTAGCCCAGTTCTCAATCATCAGTTTTCAGTTACACGACGCAATAGAACCGCATCGCGCCAGGGCCTAAAATTGAGATTTTTCAGTGACAATTTTTAAATCTACCCAGGGGTAAGTTGGTATTTTTCCACGGCCCTAGTCAGTCTAAACGCGAAATTTAATCCCTAAATTCCCCATTGTCTTATTATTTCTCACTTTCTCTAAGAAAAAATTAAAATATTCTCTCTCAAAAGGGCTAAACTCTAGTTCAAGAAATCAAGAACAAGCCTAAGGATTTCCTTCAAGAACCTTCAAGAAAGAATCTTCCAAGGTATGTTAGATGTTTATTCATGGATTCCTTTCACCCATGAAGTCCAAGAATCCTTTTTCAAAGTACAAAGATGATGTATTTATGATTTTCATATTTGAATTAGATTGAATTCATGTTTATAATATTAGTTGGGTTCCAATCAATGATTTAAATGCAAGTTCATGAAATTAAACAGCATGTATAACAAATATGTGATTATCTTGATAGACCCATAAATTTATAAAGTGATTAATGCATATATGATGTTTATTTGGTTTTCAATCCAAGATTATGATAAGATTCATGAAAACAATTAGAATAGTATTTAGGGGAAATTATATGAACTACATACTAAAACCTTGAATTTGAAATTATGTATTGTATTCATGATGTTATGTGATGACCGTTATCATGTGAAATACTCATGCTCCCCATGTATTTGCTAAAATGCCTATGTGAATTAGAAAGAGGAATCATGAGATCTTATTACAAGATCTTTATCATGTACAAGTTTATGCTCTACAAGTGTTTGATAAAATGCTTATGTGAATTGACTAGGGAAGGAATGATATGTTATTATGTGATCCCATTCATTTACAAGTTAATGCATTACAAGTGTTTGATGAAATGTCTCTATGAATGAATTATGACCAAGTGAACATTGTTATATTATTCAAGATTATTCTTTGATTTACTTCTCATGCTATCGAGTCCTGGGGGTATTTAATACCCAATAATTTAGTTGTTTACCTAGAGCCAGTGTCAGTTACAAAATAGTATCAGTCATGTTACGATCAGTACTCTGAGTCCGTTACAAAACTCAGTAGAACTCAGTCAATTATAGAACTTAGGAAAACTCAGTAAACTCAGTCTCAGTCCAATCCAATATAATAAGTTCACTGTATTTCAGTTGGGAGTAGGATTCAGCATGGAGCGAGAGCAGGGATGATGGCTTCCCTGTCAGATAGGAAGAGTCGTTAGTAGTAATCCCTATACTCCACAACTGTGTAGCCAGCGCAGAATGAGAAGTCACCCGTCAGACTAGGCTTGACTACCTCCCAGGAGTCACTCGTCAGATTAGGCTTGGCTCCGCTTAGGTGTCACCCAACAGTTAGGCTTCGCATCCTAGTTTTCTAGTATTAGTACCCATGGCATAGTATTATGACCCTTCCAGCAGGGGTTACAGGTTAGACCTCAATCAATTCAAAGAGAGGCATGTCGGTTAGATGATTACCTCCCACAGTTTCAGTCGCCAGTTCAGAACTCAGCTTAGTTTTACAAAATCAGGACTGCCAGATATAGTCAATCAGTATCAATTAATCAGTTATCAGAATTCAATTCTTAGCTTCAAAAAGCTCAATTACTGTTTATAGATGTATGTATATGTACAGATCACATTCTCAGTATTAACAGTATTCTCAGATTCTCCACATACTCTCATGTTCAGTTATTCTCATTCAGTCAGTTATATCCTCATTCATATGAACCCTTGCATTCAGACTTATCTCATCTAGCATATCAGTACATTCCCACGTACTGATGTATACTTTTCTATGCTATGATGTTTCATATTATAGGTTCGGACGATCAGGTTCCCAAACACGCATAGTAGATTCACGTTCAGCCAGCAGTAGTAGCTTTAGCAGTGATTCATCATCATTCAAGGATATTGTACTTTTTCATATTTTCATTACATATATTAGTTCAGTAGATGGAGTTAGTTGGGGGATTGTCCCATCAACTCCACTTTTAGACAGATTCAGTTAGAGGCTTTTCAGACAAGTTTTCATACAGTGTTCAATTTTTATCAGATGTTATTATTTATCAGTATTTCAGATATTTTAAACCTTATGGTTCTCATAGCAGATATCATTCAAGGTTTAGCTTATGGTTCTTTAGGGTCGTGACCATCGTATAATGACTAGGGAGGGTCCTGGGTTGTTATAGTATAGTACTCTTGTGTGTTATTGATGTAGGAAGACTGGTATTTTAAGAATGATTATCCCTCCGCAAAGGTGGCTTATGTGGATATTAGATTTCAATCTAATACCCCAGTCCCTCCAGGCTAAGGTTGCGGCATCTAGCACGAATGATGGTCGTAATTAGTTTTCTGCCTTGTCTACTTGTCAAGATTCAGAGGCTTTGACAGATATGGACATGGGTATGTTACAAATTTTCTCCCATGATGTATATGTGTTAATTGATCCCGGTTTTACCTTGTCCTATGTGACCCCTTATGTGGAAGTTAGTTTTGGTTTTGAGATGGAAAATATTTTGGAACCCTTTTTTGTTTCCACCCTTATTGGTAATTCTATTGTGGCCAGGAGGATTTAAAAAAATTGTGTGGTATCTATTTTTCATCATGATACTGTGGCTAATCTTGTAGAATTGGATATGATTGATTTTGATTCTATATTGGGAATGGACTGGCTTCATTCATGTTATGCTACATTAGATTGTAGAACCCGAAAGGTCACTTTCTTTTTTCTGAATGATCCAGTTATTGATTGGGAGGGATATTTTCTAGCACTTTAGGGTAATTCATATCTTATATTAGGTCCAGTAAGCTTATATCAAAGGGTTGTCTGAACCATCTTGTTCAGGTAAAAAATTCTAGTACTGAAAGTCCTTCCCTTCAGTCTGTTCCTATAGTTAATAAATTTCTAAGAGTTTTTCCTGATGACCTTCCCGGGATACCACTTTATAGGGAGATAGATTTTTTCATTGATTTGTTGTCAGGCACCCATCCTATTTTTATTCCGCCATATAGAATGGCTCCAGTAGAATTGAAAGAATTGAAACAATAGTTAAAAGACCTTCTTGAAAAGGGCTTTATTCATCCTAGTGTCTTTCCTTGGGGTGCTCCTGTACTCTTTGTGTGTAAGCAAGATGGATCCCTCCGTATGTGTATAGATTACCGTCAACTAAACAAAGTTACAGTAAAGAATGAATATCGTCTTCCTAGAATTAATGATCTCTTTGACCAACTTTAGGGTGCCAAATGTTTCTCTAAAATAGATATTCATTCGGGGTATCATCAGTTGAAGGGTAAGGAGGCTGATATTCCCAAAACAACTTTCCAAACCTGCTACGATCACTATGAATTCCTAGTTATGTCCTTCGGTTGACTAATTCCCCTGCAACCTTTATGGACATAATGAATAAGGTGTTTCATTTGTTTCTAGATCTATTCATCATAGTCTTTATCGATGACATCTTAATTTACTCTAAGAGTGAAGAGGATCATGCCAATCACCTTAGAATCATTCTTCAGACCCTTAGAGATCATGAGTTGTATGAAATGTTTTCTAAGTGTGAATTCTAGCGTAGTGACGTTGCTTTTTTGGGGCACATTATTTCTAGTGAGGGAATTAAAGTTAACCCTCAAAAGGTTGAGGTAGTGAGAAAATGGCCCAGACCCATGACTCCAATTGATATCTAGAGCTTCTTGGGTTTGGTAGGGCATTACTGAAGATTTGTAGAGATTTTTTCCCCTATATAATTTCTCTGATTACTAGATTGACTCAGAAAATGGTATAACGTTTGTAGTCTGACTCCTGTGAGAATAGTTTTGTAATGCCCCAGATTCTGAACCCCAGATGCTACACAGTGCTCTTAATCCTGAAGGACCATAAGCTAACCCTTTTTTGGTACCTTCTGTAATAACAGAATAATATACTATAAAAATTCAGAACACTGGCGGAAAAGTTGCCATAAGGTTCAAACTGAAATACAACTATATAAAATATATAAATACAATAACTAAAAAAACTCTCTAAACTTCTAGTCTGAAAGCCTCTAAACTGTCTGAACTTGGAGTTGATGGGACAATCCCCCGACTAACTCCGTCTACTAAAATACTAAATCTAATGCAATACTGAAATAAGTAACATCCTCAAATGATAAGGACTCACTGCTAAGTCTACTGCTGATGGAAGAGTTTGAAATGCTAAGGATGCTCTTGCTCTCGTGCTTCTTAACCTATGGGATAAGACACCATAGCACAAGAGAAAAGTATGCATCAATACATGAGAATTTACTAGTATTCTAGATGAGGTAAGGCTAAATGCAAGGGTTCATATGCATGACAAAACAGACTGAATACACGAGTATGTTGAATGAGGATACATGCATAATGCATAAACTATAACTGAAATCGTAGTAAAACTGATTACTGAGTTTAATAATACTGAGATACCGAATAACTGGGTCTACAGATAACTGATATCTGAGGATACTGATACTGCTTGATTATATCTGAGATTAGGCCTATCTAGAGGGTGATCTCTAAATCTATTGGTATTGATACTAATTGACTTTATCTAAGATCAGTACTATCTAGCGGGTGATCTCTGAATCTACAAATAGTTAATAAGATTGACCGACTATGAGATCAAGCCAATCTAATGGGTGATATCTGAATCTTTGAAACTATCTAAGTTCTTTACTGAGTTGAGTGACTGTATCTGATAGTCCTGATTTCTGTAATACTAATTTGAGTTCTATTATTGAGATTAAATCTGAAACTGAGACTGTGGGAGGTAGTCATCAAACCAACATGCCCCATATATGAACTATTGGGGTCCAACCTGTAACCCCAATAGAAGCGTGTGAGTACTGTGCCACAGGTAAAGACACTTCTATGGTCAATCCAGTCTAACGGGTGACCATAAATAGGATGTGAAACCTAATCTAACGGGTGACTCCTGGGAGGTAGCCAAGCCTTAGTCTAACAGGTGACTCCTCATCCTGCACTGGCTATGCAGTTCTTCAGTATAGGGGCTGCTACTAATGACTCTACCTAACTAACGGGGAAGCCTTCATCCCTTCCCTCGCTCAGTGCTGACTCCTACTCCCAACTGAATAAACTCTGAACTGATTCTTAGACTGTACTGGACTGAACTGAATTAGTTACTGATCATACTAATTAACTAAACTAGATTGAGTTTTCTGAGTTCCGTTGACTGGAGAAATACTTTTGAATTTTGTTAACTGACTAAATGTTATTGTTTCCTGAACTGAATATTTGTATATTACTGAGTCTAAAATGAATACTGAACTGGACTTGGAATGATACTGAGCTTACTGAATTTTTCTAAGTCATGTAACTAACTGTGTTCTACTGATCATGACATGACTGAGAGTACTATAACTGACAATGGATCTAGGCACACAGCTAAATTGTCGGGTATTAAATACCCCCAAGACTCGATAGCATACATAATACAAGATATGGCAACTCTTGAATAATAAGGCAATGGACTATCATTCAGAATACAATCAACGAAGCATCTCTTCAAGCACTAGGAAGTCTAAATCTTGCACATGTATAGGGATGAATACAACATCTCATAATTCATTCACTAAGACCTTTCAACTAACACTTGGCATGCATTAACTTATACACAATTAGGGATTTCTTATCAACATGCTATAATGTCTCTATTTGTTTCAAATAAGCATTTAATCAAACATATGTGGAGCATGCTTTGGTTATACAATAATTTCTACACCTAATTATCATGGATACATCAATCAATCTTGCATCTTGAAGGGTTTATCATGAACGTCACACAAGTCATCACATATTAGGATCAAACCTTAGCATTTGTAGCCTAAAGCATGAATTAATAACTCAACAAAACATGAACTTCAATTTTCAATTCACATAAATCATGAAAACTCATAAATATCAAATCTTTGAATTTAGAAAAGGATTCTTGAACTTCTTGGGTAGAAGGGACCCAAGAATCAACATCTAACATACCTTAACTAGAAGCTTCTTGAAGATTAACGGTGAAAATCCCTTGAATTTAGACCCTAAATTGAAAACCCTAAGTTTTTTCTTGAGGGATTTTGAGAGAAAACAATGTATTTAGGTGAATTAAGGATTGAATCTCATGTTATAGGCTTATATAAGGGTAGGAGAAAATACTAAAATAACCTTGAGGTCGCGACTATTTTAATGACTGAAACTAGGTGCTGATGCACTGGTCGACACAACGTATCGATGCCATCGATGCAATACCCGATAAGTTATGCCATGATTTTGCCAAGCCTCAGTACTTTTGACTGGCTGATAACGCCTAAACTACAACTCTCGTAAGAGTGTAAGCGGTCGCTGTCAAATATAGAACCCAACTGGGTTGGGTGTCGAATCCCACAAGGAATACTTGGTCACTAAGTGTTGCAATTATTAGTAGATTGTTGATCGAAAATTCCACGGAAAAGGGGGGATTGGATTGTGGCGTGAATTAATTCTATCAAAGTAACAACAAAATGCTTTGTTTAGTAAGATTTAATCACAGAGAAAAATAAGTTAGGGTTATGTCCACTTTATGAGTTCTACGTATCTATTAACTATGAGTAATACGGAATTCAGACATGCATGCATTTATAGAGATTCGTATTCTAATGGTAAATCCTAGTGTTTCTCAACCATCAAGGATTATTTCACTTTAACTCTCTCGAGCTTAAAGCATATAACTAATGGTACGAACTCTCCAAGAGATTAATCCGGTTAAGGTATTAATGTGTAAATAGGGGTTGGTAGCCCTATTTCCTTGTCACACTCTCTTTTCCAAACATGTAAATTTTCTCTCGAACAAGTTAATGCTATAATGGCGTATTCTATATGTTTGCAACCACAAGAATTTAATTAAAACAAAGAGAGTAATGATATAAGTAGCATACGCATCAAGAATACACAAACTCATAGTAATAGATAGTATATCAAAAGGCTTCCATAACCCTAACAGAGAAGTTTAGCTACACATGATTGTAAAGGAAAACAACGAAGACATCATCATCATCATACCAAAACTAGAACAATCTTCGCGAGAGGATGCTTTTAACGTCAAAGAGGGATGACGTTTTTCCTCTTAGCCGACTTCCCCAAATATGTAGCGTGTTTCTCTCTGTTAGACTTACAGAAATTGTAAACTGAATAAATAAAAAGTGTCGACTGAATTATAAAAAGCAATGAATTAAATTGCATGCTGAAAAATTCAGCAAATAGGGTTTTTTATAACATCCTTGTCCTAGTCCTATTAAGTTACTGCTGCACCCCTAAGTATTTAAAAATACTTCTTTTGCCCGGGACAATTTCTCCATGCGTCACATTCAGTCCATAAGCTTCCAAAAGCTGCCTTCCCTCTTCTGTGAAGTTTTCCTTTGCTGCCCAAAGGTCCACAAAGTGCTGAAATCTTCATCATTAATACCTGAAAACATGCTAATCACGTAGGTTAGCTCACTTACAGGAAAATGGACTAAAAGTGCAGGAATTATATATTTTATCCTCAAAACTTAGCTATAACATGGGTAAATTATGGTGTTTAGACGTGTAAATACACCCAACATCAACACCTCACACTTAAAGCTTTGTTCGTCCTCGAACAAAATATTACGTCCATGCAAACATCTAACTAGGATTTCACAGCTGTAACACAAAATATTCATCAAGACATGCACGACAATTATTAACAAAGAGTAGTTTTCTGGATCACTACTAGAAACCATTCAACCTCCAACATAGACTCGTGATGATGGCTAATTCGTATCCACAAGTTAAGTCACAATGAATCATATAACACTACCCAACAATCATCAACCATGTGTGTCTCACACAAGATATCACCCATAATCACTCATAAGTTTTGCATTTTTCGAAACATGGGTACAAGATTCTCCTTTCTCTCACTCTCACAAAGAATTCTTATGTTGCAACTGATGACCATAAGCTTGCCCTTAGTGTAATGCTCCACTAATATCAGAATGTTAAGCTTAGGATCAAGTAGGTCTTTACAGGTTGTAATGTAGGCTAAGGGATAGGTAGGACTATTTTGGCCAGAAATAGTGACTAGGTTCCCTAAGTGCTTTAATACACTACGTTATGTCATTAACACTCTCTTTTAAACAACCCTTCTACCGTTCTTTTCATCTAACACCCCTTTTTACCTATTTTGTTATTCAATTATAAACACAAAAATGAGAATATACAACTTATTTTTTTATTTTTTTTTTGTTATTTTTGTTTTTTTTTATTAAACACCTCTATGATAGCCACTCCTTTTCACAACAATTTGAAGTACCAATACACTCTGAGGCATCACTCTCACCCAATTTCCTCTTATTTTGTCACATGACTCTACAATTTAAAGCGCTTAGGAATTTGGATCAAATTATGGTCTTGAAAAAAATGGATTAGGCTACATATGAGGCTGTCAAAGAAAATAGCTAAAAGCTCAAAGGGGGTTAACTAGGATAATGTCCACGGGTAGGTAAAAAGAAGGTAAAACATCACAGGCTGCCAAAGAAATGCCTAAATCATCTCCTAAACTCACACTCTTTATTTCGCTTTACACACACACCAGGCAAGTTCTAGCATCAGTCACAACACAGAATATACTATAACCTCACACACACAAGGCACATGGTCAACTTTATTGGGAGCAGTATAGACTCTTGACCCAACAGGTGAATGAATTAAATCACATAATTATCACACAGTGAGTCACACTTAGAGCCTAAATGTCTCAATAGTAATGATTTTGGCACAAACTCTTGTCATAATACCATGCCGCCTATCAGAACAATTTCATGCAAAATCTAAAAAATCTAAAATTAAACTAACTAATTACGACTCATTAAAACAAATAAGAACTAGAATAAATGTAGGAAAAGAAGTACAAGAAGCATACAAATACCAGCACCCCACACTTAGACGGGACACACTGCCCTCAGTGGAAAATAAATAAGGAAAACCTGATTAGTCGGACTCCTCTTTCTATGTCTGGGGTCATACCCCCTACCTCGGAATCATCATCAGAGTCATCATCCTCAGAGTTTCCTCAAAATGTACCCCACTTGATCCCAAAAGTGCGTCGAGGTATTTATAGAGAGGAGGACTCAGCTTGCTCCGTTTTTTTTACCTTTTCTGTCCTTTCTGTGAGGTGGACGTTTTTTCTTTTACTTGTCATCCTTTTTAGGGACATTCTACCTCAGATTAAAATAGAGTCATGTTAGCTTCATCTCGGAAGATTCAATCGATAAACAAACAGTAGTGGCACCACCCCACACTTTATTTGTTGGCACCAACTAATTAAGTGAATGATATCGATTACTCAGACTTCATCGACATACATGTAGGCGATATGTTCCAACAATATGTTCCGTACAGTCATACTTTCATGAAACCTTAACTATTCTTTACAACTCTATTTCATGTAATCTTAACTACACTTTCATGTTTGGATTAATGCACCTTTTGAATAAGACTACTACATAGAGATCGTATCAAGTTATGGAAGAGAAATAATCACAACATCTCATGCTTGTATTCAATCATGATCTTTATCTCGATGAACGAGTCATTCAAACATTCAAGCTTTCATCTTACAAGATTATGTAATTAACTTTACCATTTCAATTCTGCAAAAAGATGACAGTGTATAACAATCAAATACATATCGGAACAAAGTCAAGAACACCCACACGTATTCTTTTACTCAACTAGATGTATCATAACGAACCATCCACATTCAAGTCACCAACACCACTTCAAGATTTAACAAATCATTATAGACGTAGTATTGTAATAACTACGGAATATAAAAGAAGAACTTACGTGGTGATGGATTCGGAAGATAAGCTTGCAAGATTAGATGAGCAAAAAGAAAGATTTTGAAAGAATGGGGAAGCTTGGGCGGCGCCTATATGGAGCAAACAATTTGATTGTGTCTTAAGGTTGAAGTTCTATTTATAGACCAAGGCGTGGGTCGGGTTTGACCCTTGAAAAATCGGGTTATGAGACCAAAAAGCATAATTAGGCGGTGCCTAATGCTTTGCCTATGCTTAGCATAGGCGGCGCCTATGGTATTGCCTAGTTTGGCATAGGCGGCGCCTATGCTATGGCCTAGTTGAACCAGTGAGCATAGGTAATGGCATAGGCGGCACCTTTAGCTTTGCCTAGTTGAACATAGGCGGCGCCTATGCTATGGCCTAGTTGGGCATAGGCGGCGCCTATGCTATGGCATTGTAGATTCAGAGAGCAAAGGCAATGGCATAGGCCTTTCCTTGTCCTTTGCCTAGATTTACATAGGCCTTGCTTTGTCCATTGCCTAGATTTGTATAGGCAATGCCTAAATGAAAGACTTTTTCTCCTTCATTACTCACTTACCACCTTTAACATTGCTCACTTTCAAATCAAAATTTGAGACCAAGCACCTCTTTTATACGTCTTCCCCTACACTTAATCAAAAATAACAAAAACGATTAGAAAGATGGGTTGCCTCCCACCAAGCACCTTAGTTTTGGTCGTGGCTCGACTCTTCTTTTTGGATTTTTATTTAACAAAACAAACTCCTAGGAAAACAAAACGACTAAAAACAATGGGTTGCCTCCCATGTAGCGCTTGATTTATCATCGCGGCACGACATAGTTACCTCGATTACTTAGACTTCGTCGAGATAGATGGTGCATCATTTTCTGAATGGATTCAGACGACGCTGATACTTACCTGAAGGCATGCAATCTTCTTTAAGATGACTCTTGTGCATACATATCCCAGGAGGGATACCAATTATATCATCAATAGTCTAACTCATAGCTCTGTTGTACCTCTTCAGATCAGAGATGAGAGCCTCTACGTGCTGTTCACCTAAATCAGCAGAAACACTCATCGAAAGTGTATTTCCACTTCCCAAGAACGCATACCTTAGGTGACTGGGGAGCTCTTTCAATTCTAGCACTGGTGGCTCTTCAATGGAAGTCTTCGCTGTTGGTGAAGGTCGATTCCTAAGATCAAGGTCCACCTTCTTAGTAGCATGAGAATAGGACTTTATTCCAGTTAGAGCACAAACAGTTTCTTCATATTCTTCAACATCCTCATGCTCAAAATTCAACAGCACAACAGATAATGTCTCAACAGTAAGCTGTTTCTCTACAGATAATCCTTTATCATCCTCATAGTAAACATCAACTACAGAGAACACATCCATATCTCTAGGCTGCTTCATCAATTTACATACATCAAAATGGACCACTTCGTCATTCAGCCGAAATAAAAGTTCATTAGCTCTTAAATCAATCAGCACACTTCCAGTTGCGAGGAAAGGATGCCCCAAGATTATGGGAACTTCAAAATCCACCTCGCAATCCAAAATAACAAAGTCTGCAGGAATGATGAAGGTGGAAACCTTCACCAACACATCATATAAGAGACCAACAGGCCTTTTTACCGACCTATCTTCCATCACGAGCCGCATATTGGTTGGTGTAGGATCGCCCAACCCCATCTTTTTGTAAATGGATAACGGCATCAAATTGATGCTAGCTCCCAAATCGCACAATGCCTTAGCAAAATCCAACGATCCAATCGTGCAAGGAATAGTGAAAGCACCAGGATCTGCCTTCTTCTGTACTAGCGATGTTGTAGAAATTGCGATGCAATGATGAACATTATCTGTCAGCTCATAACTTGCTGCCTGCTTCTTTGTCAACAGGTCCTTCATGAATTTAGCATACCCAGGCATTTGTTCCAGCACCTCCACCAACGGAACATTAATAGTCAGCTGCTTCAACATGGTGGAAGGGGAATCATTTTCTCCACCACTTTCTTTTTATCTTTCTTCCGATTATCAACCTTTTCAGGAGTGTCATCAGCCTTCTTCTTCAGTCTCTGAGGAAAAGGTGGTGGTGGAAGAGGAATCATTTTCTCCACCACTTCCTTTTTATCTTGATTCCGATTATTACTCTTTTCAGGATGGTGACGTCTGGGTGTAACATCACGAGCACTCACTTCATCTTCTACAGCATCTTCAAACTCTGCTTCATCAACATTCTCTGCTATATCATCAACCACCTTCTTTCCTTTGGATGGATTTTCCAACACTTTACCACTCCGGGTAGTAATAGTCATACATGATCCGTCATTCCTTGGATTTTGCATAGTATCACTGGGTAGCGTTCCAGCCTTTCTTTGGTTGAATACTGCTGATAATTGAATCAATTGTTGCTCCAGCTATTTTATTGCAGTAGAATGCGAGTCAACCAATTGATTTATTGATGACAAGTCATTCTTTACCTCAATAACGCCCATATTAGTTGCCTCCACTCCTTTCAACAGCTTAGCCATCATATAATCCATGGACATCTTTCCAGAGCCAGACTCCACAGCCTCACGGTTTCCAGGAGGAACATACAAACCACTCCTGTCAGTCTTATTCTTCCAACCACCTTGATCAAAGTCCTTGTATCCAGATTTATCATAATAGTTCCGACCTTGGTTTCCTTGGGCATTGCCTCGGAAACCCCTCTGATTATTCAAGTAATTTGCTTCCCCCTCAGAATCGGAATCATATCTTCCCTGTGATACAATGGCTTTAACCTTTTCGGTCTTCCCTGATAATAAATGCTTGGTAAGAAGATCCATCTGCGTTTTCATGTGAGCCATATCTTGGTCACGTTCCTCTTGTCTATGCCTCTGCTCTGCAGTCATGCCAACAGATAAAGTAGAGCTTTCTACCTCAGCATCCCTGGTATGCCAGGCTCTACTCTGCTTTGTCATACAGTCCAGCATATCACTTTCCTCAATAAAATTAAGGTCCATGAATGACCCACCTGCAGCATTATCAACCACTGGCTTTGTCACTTAGTTCAATGCCCTGTATAATATCTCCATCAAGTGGATGTTGGTCATCTGATGATTTAGGTACCGCATAAGCTTCTTCTTGAACCTCTCCCATGTTTCGTAGAGATCTTCAGTTGAAAGATGTCGGAAATTGCTGATTTCATCTCTTAACTGTTCTCTCTTGGATGGCGGAAAGAATCTTTCTAGGAAAGCGTCTTTCAGTTGCCTCCAATTAGTAATAGAATCAGGAGTTAGCCTGTTCAGCCATAGAGTTGCCTCCCCAGACAGAGACAATGGAAATAAGCGCAGCCGAATTACATTCGGCCCAACTCCTGGATTGTCAAACGACTTGCATGTTGAAATAAAATTGACCAGATGCATATTCGGATCATCGCCTGCAAGTCCTCCAAATAAACCTTTGAGATGCAATAGCTAAATCATGGTGCTAGTGATATTGAACTTGGCTCCAGGTGCCAAGGGAGGAGGAATAATAGCCCCTGTGGCACCAACTCCATCAAGATCGTCATCATCATCATCAAAAGGATCCTACACAGCTTGGCGTTCAGGTCTCATTCTAGCTTGATGATCTCTCCTGTTCACAGGCGCTGCCACCTCATCTGCACGTCGTGGATTAAGTAACTCATCATCACCCAGGTCCTCATCATCAGGATTAGTTGCCCGACCTGGGTTATAAATATTCTGTTGATGCACTTGAGCGGCTTCCAACGCAGCTAATCTAGCCTTCTCCTGTTGAGCCGCCCTTCTTTCAATGTCACATTGTGCATCCATTCTACCAATAAGTTGTGGTTTAGGATTTATGGGTAATAACGGTTGACCTGAACTTCGAGTGTTTGGCATACACTCAAACAAACCTGAATAAAACAAAAATAACAACTAAAACTAAAATCTGAGAATTTTTTACCAAAGGGTCTAGTAACTATCACAAACTTAGTTGACAACCGTATTCCCCGGCAACGGCTCCAAAATTTTATAATGCCCAAACTACAACTCTCGTAAGAGTGTAAGCGGTCGCTGTCAAATATAGAACCCAACTGGGTTGGGTGTCGAATCCCACAGAGAATACTTGGTCACTAAGTGTTGCAATTATTAGTAGAATATTGATCGAAAATTCCATGGAAAAGGGGGGATTGGATTGTGGCATGAATTAATGCTATCAAAGTAACAACAGAATGCTTTGATTAGTAAGATTTAATCACAGAGAAAAATAAGTTAGGGTTATGTCCACTTTATGAGTTCTACGTATCTATTAACTATGAGTAATGCAGAATTCAGATATGCATGCACTTATAGAGATTCGTATTCTAATGGTAAATCCTAGTGTTTCTCAACCATCAAGGATTATTTCACTTTAACTCTCTCGAGCTTAAAGCGTATAACTAATGGTACGAACTCTCCAAGAGATTAATTCGGTTAAGGCATTAATGTGTAAATAGGGGTTGGTAGCCCTATTTTCTTGTCACACTCTCTTTTCCAAACATGTAACTTTTCTCTCGAACAAGTTAATGCTATAATGGCGTATTATATATGTTTGCAACCACAAGAATTTAATTAAAATGAAGAGAGTAATGATATAAGTAGCATACACATCAAGAATTCACAAACTCATAGTAATAGATAGTATATCAAAAGGCTTCCATAACCCTAACAGAGAAGTTTAGCTACACATGATTGTAAAGGAAAACAACGAAGACATCATCATCATCATACCAAAACTAGAACAATCTTCGCGAGAGGATGCTTTTAACGTCAAAGAGGGATGACGTTTTTCCTCTTAGCCGACTTCCCCAAATATGTAGTGTGTTTCTCTCTGTTAGACTTACAGAAATTGTAAACTGAATAAATAAAAAGTGTCGACTGAATTATAAAAAGCAATGAATTAAATTGCATGCTGAAAAATTCAGCAAATAGGGTTTTTTATAACATCCTTGTCCTAGTCCTATTAAGTTACTGCTGCACCTCTAAGTATTTAAAAATACTGCTTTTGCCCGGGACAATTTCTTCATCCGTCACATTCAGTCCATAAGCTTCCAAAAGCTACCTTCCCTCTTCTGTGAAGTTTTCCTTTGCTGCCCAAAGGTCCACAAAGTGCTGAAATATTCATCATTAATACCTGAAAACATGCTAATCACGTAGGTTAGCTCACTTACAGGAAAATGGACTAAAAGTGCAGGAATTATATATTTTATCCTCAAAACTTAGCTATAACATGGGTAAATTATGGTGTTTAGGCGTGTAAATACACCCACCATCACTGGAAGCCTTGGAATAATATTGACCAACATGATAGACGACTCGGCGCGTTAAGATCGTGTTGGTCCACTATTTTGGAATTCCAAACGTGGTCTAAATGAGGTCCAAAAAATCTGAAACTCATCCGGGAACCTCTATTGACCTTTCTAATCATGGATATACTTAAATATAAAAAGTTTATGGACGTAATGGTCATGAAATAAGAACAAAAACTTTCGAAGGATAAAATAACACTAAGTTTAAATACTTAGCTAGGAGATTCTAAGTTTGGGACCTCTTTTCCTTAAAATTTTGCGGGGTCTTACAATATATCCCCCTTGGGAACATTCGTCCTCGAATGGGAGTGACTAAGCTGAGATTTATGATAGAATAAACTTACTTACTTGACATGAACATCTGAAACATGTCTATATGACTAGAACTAATGATATACTGAAATTTTATACTGAACATGCATATCCGATGCATGAATACTAGACTGATTTATTATACTGAGCATGCATATCTAATGCACGAAATACATGACTGAACTGACTCATGAATGCATGACTGAATATGCAATGATAACTGATACTAACTTTGTAATGAACATCTGAACGTGCAACTGAATGGGTTTAAGGACATGAAAGCATTGGATAAATATGGGGTATCTCCCCCTTGGGACACTATGTCCCTCTATGAACACCTACTTACTAAGATACTGGGGAAAACTAAGGCAATGCACAAGGATCCGACGAACTGGATTGTGACTGAATATCTGGGATCTGAAACTAATGCACGATTAACGAACTGAGCTGAACTTGCAACTACTAGGATGCTCTACCTAGGAATAGTTACACTCCTGAGATTCTTCATAATATGACTAGATGTAAAGATAGGGAAAATAAACCTTACGAATTTGACCGCTTGACTGCTAAACTAAATTACTGGCTTTACTGACCGACTTATACTGAAAACTTAAGCTCAAATGGGAGAAAAAGATCTAAAAATACATATGATGAAGATAAAAGGAGTTATAACGTACCCGAATCTATGTTAGGGGAACTTTCCTGATCATGACAAGTCTGAAGTGTATATAATCTATTCTGACGATGACCACTAGTGGTACTGGAAGTGGCACCCTGCTGACACAAACTATACCCCTATAAACCATTACTCTATACTCCCACAACCTGTATCTTGTCTTGCCACATCCAAAACATACCTCACTACTTGATCTACACATACCTAGGTAATTCTTACCATATTCTTTGCAAAGCGGATAGGTACAATTATTTCTCACACTACCCTGGGTTTTGGAGCCTGGTGCCCTATCATGGCTTCTATTCCCGAACTTTGGTACTAGTACACTAGCTGAAGATAGGGCTGAGACTAAAAACTTCTGACTGTGCTGAGAACAGTTACCACCCTGTGACCTTGGCTAAGAATAACTAAAACTACCTATTTTATCTTTGTTATTCACTCTCACTCTTTCCTTAGATTTCTTTGCCTCAGTCTTCTGAGCGTGCATCATCAACCTAGAAAGGTCCATGTATCTATTAAGCATAGTAGTCCTACACTCCTTAACCACCAACCCATACACACCGGTCATAAACTTAGTCATTCTTGAACTAGGGTCAACCATCTTCTCAGGGATATAATTACACAATTGATTGAACATGAGGAAGTACTCCTTCACAGACATAGATCCCTGCCCCAGTTTCATGAACTATTCTACCTTAGTTTCTCATATCTCAAGTTGGTAAAACTTATCTAAGAACTTATCCTGAAATACCTGCCAAGTCATGGGAGCAGCATTCTCTACTCTAGTCTTCTTCAAATAAACATCCTTCAACCAATAGGATACCAACTCAACACTCTCATCTTCAGAAACATGCATAAATTGGGTGATATTGTACACCTCATCAAGATAAATATAGGGGTTCTCACCTACTATTGACCCAAAGAAATTTGGCAGGTTCATTCTCACGAAATTTCTAATCCTGGCTGCGGCTAAATCCCTATCTTGCTGAGTTGGGGCTGCAGCCTAATGGTTACCCTAAAAATTAGCTGTCACAGCCTGGGATTGCGCCTAAAAAGCTGCCCAAAACACTACATGTAACACATTTTCATTCAAAGGATCTTTGGGCTAAGGTGGCTGGTAATCATTTCTATGGGTATTATCTCTGCGAGAAGGAATATTCTGTAAATGAAAGAAAGAAGTGGATTATATGGGATTTTAAGTTGTGCTCATGCTCACTCATACAACATGAATACTGAAAGAAGGGAAACTTTTCCTAAACCATCTCATAGCCACATGTCCATAAGTGTGGCACATAACACACCCATGCATAAAATTCTACTAGATGCAGCTTTTAGACTTCCTAGGAAAATGTTGAAGCTTAGGCTCGAATACCAAGTTTGTAATGCCCTAGATTCTGAACCTCGGGTGATACACGGTGCTCATAATCCCGAAGGACCATAAATAACCCTTTTCTGGTAATTGTTATAATAATTGAATAATATACTGTAAAAATACAAAAAACTGGCAGAAAACTTGCCATAAGGTTTAAAATAAAATACAACTATATAAAATATATCAGTACCAAAACTAAAAAAACTTTTCTGAACTTCTAGTATGATCATAGAGTTGATGGGATAATCCCTTAATTAACTCCATCTACTGAAATACTGAATCTAATGCAATACTAAAATAAGGAACATCCCCCATTAATGAGGACTCACTGTTCAGTCTACTGCTGCTGGATGAGTCTGAACTACTAAGGATCCTCTTGAGCTCATGCTTCTGAACCTATGGTATAAGATACCATAGAGCAAGAGAAAAGTATGCATCAGTACGTGAGAATGTACTGGTATGCTAGATAAGGTAAGGCTAAGGGAAACGGTTTGTAGGCATGAACAAATCTGACTAAATACACGAGTATGATGAATGAGGATAAATGCATAAATGCATAAACTATAACTGAAATAGTAGTAACACTGATTACTGAGTTTACTAATACTGAGATACTAAATAACTGGGTATACTAATAACTAATATCTGAGGTTACTGATACTGCTTGATTATATTTGAGATCAGAACTATCTAGTGGGTGATCTCTGAATCTATTGGTATTAATACCAATTGAGTTTATCTAAGATCAGGCCTATCTAGCGGGTGATCTCTGAATCTACTGATAGTGAATATGATTAACTTAATGTGAGAACAAGCTAATCTACTGGGTGATCTCTAAATCTATAAAACTATCTAAGTTTTTTACTGAAGTGAGTGACTGTATCTGACGTTCCTGATTTCTGTAATACAAATCTGAGTTCTATTACTAAGACTTAATCTGAAACTGACATTGTGGGAGGTAGTCATCTAACCAATATACCCCATATATGATCTAGTGGGTTCCAACCTATAAATCTAGACTGAAGGGTGTCAGTACCGTGCCACGGGTAAAAACACTTCTATGGTCAAGCCTGTCTAATGGGTGACCCTAAATAGGAAATGAAGCCTAATTTAATGGGTGACTCCTGGGAGGTAGCGAATCCTTAGTCTAACAGGTGACTCCTCATTCTTCTCTGGCTACGCAATTCTAGAGTACAGGGACTGCTACTAACAACTCTGCCTAATAAATGGGGAAGTCATCATCCCTACCCTCACTCGATGCTGAATCCTACTCTAATTGAATAGACTCTGAACTGATTCTCGGATGGTACTGGACTGAACTGAATTGGTTGCTTATCATACTGATTAACTAAACTAGACTGAGTTTATTGAGTTCCATTGATTGACAGAATACTACTGAATTCTCTTAACTGACTGAATCTTATTGCGTTCTGAAAAAAATATTTGAATATTACCGAGGTCTAAACTGAACACTGAACTGGACTTGGAATGATACCAAGATTACTGAATTTTCGTAAGTCATGTAAGTGACTGAGTTCTACTGATTGTGACATGACTGAGAGTACTATAACTGATACTGGCTCTAGGCACACAACTAAATTTTTGAATAATAAATACCCCCAAGACTCGATAGCATACATAATACAAGATATGGAAACTCTTGAATAATAAGACAATGGACTATCATTCACAATATAATCAACGAAGCATCTCTTTAGGAACTTGGAAGTCTTAATCTTGCACATGTATAGGGATGCATACAACATCTCATAATTCATTTACTAAGGCCTTTCAACAAACACTTGGCATTTATTAACTTATACACAATTAGCGATTTCTTGTCAACATGCTATAATGTCTGCTATAATGTCTCTATTGCTTTCACATAAGCATTTTAATAAATATATGGGGAGCATGCTTTGGTTATACAATAATTTATAAACCTAATTATCATGAATACATCAATCAATCTTGCATTTTTAAGGGTTGATCATGAACGTCACATAAGTCATCACATATTAGGATCAAACCTTACCACTTGTAGCCTAGAACATAAATTTATAACTCAACAACACATGAACTTAAATTTTTAATTCACATAAATCATAAGAACATATAAATATCAGATCTTTGAATTTAGAAAAGGATTCTTGAACTTCTTGGGTTGGGAACCAAGAATCAACATCTAACATACCTTAAATATAATTTTATTGAAGATTAACGGTGGAATTCCCTAGAATTTAGATCCTAAATTTAAAACCCCAAGCTTGTTCTTGAGGGATTTTGAGATAAAATAATGTATTTTGGTGAATTAAGGGTTGAATATCATGTTATAGGCTTATATAAGGGTGGGGAAAAAAATGAAATAACCCTGGGGTCATGACTGTTTTAACTACTGAAACTGGGTGCCGATGCGCTGGTCGATGCGGCGCGTCGATGCCATCGAGGCGATTCCCGACGTGTTGTGCCATGATCGTGCCCAGCCTTTGTACTTTTGACTGGCAGTCCTGGAACAATATTGACCAGCACGATAGGTGACGCAGCGCGCTAAGATCGTGTTGGTCCACTATTTTGGGATTCCAAACGTGGTCTAAACGAGGTCTGAAAAATCCAAAACTCATTCGGGAACAACTATTGACTTTTATGATAATGAATTTACTTATATATAAAAAATTTATGGATGTAAAGGTCATGAAATAAGAACGCAAATTTTCAAATGCTAAAACAACACTAAGTTTGAATAATTATCTAGGAGATTCTAAGTTTGGGACCTCTTTTCAAGCTTTAACGGACTGAGATAAGATTAAAATTTTGTGGGGTCTTACAATATCTCTCCCTTGGGAACATTCGTCCTCGAATGGGTCTGACTAATCTGAGATTTCTGATAGATTGAACTTACTTACTTGATATGAACATCTGAAACATGTCGATATGACTGAACCTACTGATATACTAAAATTTCATACTAAACATGCATATTTGATGCATAAATACTTGACTGAGTTATTATACTGAGCATTCATATCTAATGCATAAAATACATGACTAAACTGACTCGTGAATGCATGACTAAATATGCAATGATAACTGATACTGACATTGTAAGAAATATCTTAACATGCAACTGAATGGGTTTAACGACATGAAAGCATTGGGGAAATATAGGATATCTCCCCCTTGGGACACTATGTCCCTTTACGAACACCTACTCTAGTAAGATACTGGGGAAAATTGAGGTGATGCGCAAGGCTTCTACGAAACAGATTGTGAATGAACATATGGGATCTGAAACTAATGCATAATTGACGAACTGAACTATACTCGCAACAACTAGGATGCTCTATCTGGGAGTAGTTTCATTCCAGAGATTCTTGATAATATGACAAGATGGAAAGATGGGGAAAACAAACCCTACAAATTTAACCGTTTAACTGCTGAACTGAATTACTGGCTTTACTGACCGATTCATGCTGAAAACTTATGCTCAAATGGGAGCAAAGGATCTAAAAATGCATATCATGAAGATGAAGGGACTTATAATGTACCCGAATCTATGTAAGGGGAAATTTCCTGATCATGATGAGTTTGAAGTGCATAAAATCAATTCTGATGCTGACCACTAGTGGTACTGGAAGTGGCACCCTGCTAACGAAAATCTCTACCACTCTGAGAAATTACTCTACTCTCCTGCAACCCATGGTCGGGTTTGCCACATCCAAAACATACTTCTCTACCTGCTCTACATATACCTAGGTGATTCTTACCACATTCTTTGCAAAGAAAATAAGTACAATTATTTTTCACACTACCCTAAGTTTTGGAGCCTTGCGCTCTATCATGACTGTCATTACCAAACTTTGGCACTAGTGCACTAGCTGAAGATGGGGCTGGGACTGAAAACTTCTGACTGTGCTGACAATGGTTACCACTCAGTGACCCTGGATGAGAATAACTAAAACTACCTGTTCTGGTTTTCTTATTCACTCTCTCTCTTTTCTTAGATTTCTCTATCTCAATCTATTGAGCATGCATCATCAACCTAGAAAGGTCCATGTCTGTATTGAGCATTGCAGTTCTATACTCCTTAACCACCAACCCAGACACACCGGTCACAAACCTACTCATGCTTGACCTAGGGTCAGCCATCTGCTCAGGGATTTACTTAGACAACTAATTGAACTTGAGGCAATACTACTTCACTAACATAGAGCCTTGCCTAAGGTTCATGAAATCTTCTACCTTAGCTTCCCTTATCTCAAGTGGGAAAAACTTATCTAAGAACGCATTTTGAAATACCTTCCAAGTCATGGGAGCAGCATTCTCCCCTCTACTCTTTTTCCACATGACTACCCAATCATGAGAAACATCCTTCAACCTATAGGATGAAAACTCTACACTCTCCTCTATAGAAACTTGTATAACTTGGGTGATCTTTATAAGCTCATCAAGATAAAGATGGGGGTCCTCACCTGTTATTGATCCAAAGAATTTTGGCGGGTTCATTCTCATGAAATTTCTGATCCTGGCTGTGGTGAAATCCCCATCTGCTGAGGTAGGGCTGCAGCTTAACAGTTACCCTGAACATTAGTTGTCACAACCTTGGATAGAACCTAAAAAGCTAATTGAAACTCTGCATGTGACACATTCTTATTCAAAGGATCTATGGGCTGAGTTGGCTGGTATTTATTTTTATGGACGTTATCTCTGTGAGGAAGCTTGTTCTGTAAATGAAAGAAAGAAGTGGATTATACTGAGAGTTTAAATTTAGCTCATGCTTACTCGCATGACATAAATACTGAAAGAAGGAAAACTTTTCCAAAAATATCTCATAGCCTCTTGTCCATAAGTGTAGCACATAACACACCCATTCACAAGACTCTACTAGATGTGGATTTCTTACTTCCTAGGACACTATTAAACCGTAGGCTATGATACAAAGTTTGTAATGCCTCAGATTCTAAACCCCGGTTGCTACACGGTGATCATAATCTCAAAGGACCATAAGCTAACATTTTTCTAGTACCAGCTGCAATAACTGAATAATATACTATAAAAATGCAGAAAACTGGCAAAAAACATTCCATAAGGTTCAAACTAAAATAAAAATGTAAAAAATATATCAATACCAAAACTAAAACAACTGTCTGAACTTCTTTTCTGAGATCCTCTAAACTTTCTAAACTTAGAGTTGATGGGACAATCCCCTAACTAACTCTATCTAGTAAAATATTGAATCTAATGCAATACCAAAATAAGGAACATCCTCGAATGATGAAGACTCACTACTAAGTCTACTACTGTTGGATGAGTCTGAACTACTAAGGATGATCATGAGCTCATGCTTCTGAACCTATGGTATAAGACACCATAGAATAAGAGAAAAGTATGTGTTAATACATGAGAATGTATTGGTACGCTAGATGAGGTAAGGCTAAATGCAAGGGTTCATATGCATGAACAAATTTGACTGAATACACGAGTATGCTGAATGAGGATACATGCATAAATGCATAAACTATAATTTAAATCGTAGTAACACTGATTACTGAGTTTACTAATACTGAGATACTGAATAACTGGGTTAACTGATATCTTAGGTTATTGATACTGCTTGATTATATCTGAGAGTAGTCCTATCTAGTGAGTGATTTATGAATCTATTGGTATTGATACTAATTGACTTTATTTAAGATCAGGCCTATCTAGCGGGTGATCTCTGAATCTACTGATAGTGAATATGATTGACTGAATGTGAGATCAAGCCTATCTAATGGGTGATCTCTAAATCATTGGAACTATCTAAGTTCTTTACTGAGTTGAGTGACTATATCTGACACTCCTGATTTATGCAATACTGATCTTAGTTCTATTACTGAGACTGAATTTAAAACAAAGACTGTGGGAGGTAGTCATCTAATAGACATGCCCCAAATCTAATCTAGTGGGGTCCAACTTGTATCCCTAGATAGAAGGGTGTCAGTACCGTGCCATAGGTAAGGACACTTCTATGGCAAGCCTGTCTAATGGGTGACCCTAAATAAAAAGTCAAGACAAATCTAATTGGTGACTCCTGGGAGGTTGTCAAGCCTTAGACTAATGGGTGGATCCTCATCCTGCACTGGCTAAGCAGTTCTGGAGTACAGGGACTACTGCTAATGAATCTGCCTAACTAACGGGGAAGCCATCATCCCTTCCCTCGCTCGGTGATAAATCTGACTCCCAACTGAATAAACTCTGAACTGATTCTTAGACTTTACTGGACTAAACTGAATTAGTTGCTGATCATACTGATTAACTGAACTAGACTGAGTTTGCTAAGTTTCGTTGACTGGCGGAATACTGCTGAATTCTATTAACTGACTGAATGCTATTGTTTTCTAAACTGAATATTTGAGTATTACTGAGTCTAAACTGAATACTGAACTGGACTTTGAATGATACTGAGCTTACTAAATTTTCCTAAGTGATGTAACTGACTGAGTTCTACTGATCGTGACATGACTGAGAGTACTATAACTGAAAATGGCTCTAGGTACACAGCTAAATTGTTAGGTATTAAATACCCTCAAGACTCGATAACATACATAATACTAGATATGGCAACTCTTGAATAATAAGACAATGGACTATCATTGACAATACAATCAACGAAGAATCTCTTCAAGAACTTAGAAATCTTAACCTTGCACATGTATAGAGATGCATACAATATCTCATAAATCATTCACTAAGGGCTTTCAACAAATACTTGGCATGCATTAACTTATACACAATTAGGGATTTCTTGTCAACATGCTATAATGTCTCTATTTCTTTCACATAATCATTTTATCACACATATGGGGAGAATGCTTTGGTTATACAATAATTTCTACACCTAATTATCATGGATACATCAATAAATCTTGCATCTTGAAGGGTTTATCATGAACGTCACATAAGTCATCATATATTAGTATCAAACCTTAGCACTTGTAGCCTAGAACATGAATTAATAACTCAATAACACATGAACTTCAATTTTCAATTCACATATATTATGAAAACTCGTAAATATCAAATCATTGAATTTTGAAAAGGATTCTTGAACTTCTTAGGTGGAAGGGACCCAAGAATGAACATCTAACATACCTTAATTGGAAGATTCTTGAAGATTAACGGTGGAATTCCCTTAAATTTGGATTCTAAATTAAAAACCGTAATCTTGTTCTTGAGGGATTTTGAGAGAAAATAATGTATTTTGGTGAATTAAGGGTTGAATATCATGTTATAGGATTATATAAGGGTGGGATAAAATACTAAAATAGCCTTGGGGTCACGACTGTTTTAATGACTGAAACAGGGTGCCGATGCTTTGGTCGATGCGGCGCATCGATGCGACGCGTAGATAGTATCGACGCAATATCCAACGTGTTGTGCCATGATCACGCCAAGCCTCATTACTTTTGACTGGCAGTCTTGGAACAATATTGACCAACACGATAAGCGATGCGGTGCACAAAGATCGCATTGGTCCACTGTTTTGGGATTCCAAACGTGGTGTAAACGAGATCCGAAAAATCCAAAACTCATCTGGGAACCCCTATTGACCTTTTTGATCATGGATTTACTTAAATATAAAAAGATTATGGATGTAAAGGTCATGAAATAAGAACGCAAACTTCTGAAGGCTAAAATAGCACTAAGTTTGAATACTTAGCTAGGAGATTCTAAGTTTGGGACCTCTTTTCAATCTTTAACGTACTGAGTTAAGGTTAGAATTTTGTGGGGTCTTACAAGTTTTGAGAAACTAAAAGACAAGTTTACTACCACACCAATTTTGACCCTTTCTAAGGGCATAGAGGGCTTTGTTGTGTATTGTTATGCATCCTGGGTGGGACTTGGGTGTGTACTTATGAACATGGTAAGGTGGTGGATTACGCATTTAGACAGATGAAGGTGTATGAAAAGAATTATCCCATCCATGTTTTAGAATTAATGGTTGTGGTGTTTGCATTAAAGATTTGCCGACATTATTTTATGGGGTGTATGTTGATATATTTACTGATCACAAAAGTTTGCAGTATGTTTTGACGTAGAAAGAACTAAATCTCAGGAAGAGGTGGTGGATGGAATTGTTAAAAAAATTATGATATGAGCCTGCATTATCATTTGGGCGAGGCCAATATGGTTGTTGACACCCTTATCAGATTGTCAATGAGAAGTCTTTCTTATGTGGAGGAAGGAATGAGGCATATGGTGAATGATATTCACTGGCTTGCGAATTTGGGAGTTCGACACCTAGATTCTGAGGATGAAGAAGTATTTTTTAATCAGGTAGTAAAATCATCCTTATATTCTGAGGTTATGGAAAAACAAATCAGAGATCCCATTTTAATGTAGATTAAGGAAGATATTGGTCAATAGAAGGTAATGGCTTTTGAAATTGGAGGTAATGGGATTTTGAGGTATCAAGGAAGGATGTGTGTGCCGGATGTGGATGGGTTGCAAGAAAGAATTCTCGATGAAGCTTAGACTTCCAGGTTAGTTGTTCACCCCAACTCTGCTGATCTTAAGGAAATTTTGTAATAACCCAAATCTGGTGCCCAGAATGCTACACGGTGCTCATGACCCTGAAGGACCACAAGCTAACCCATGGATAATATTTGTACCTGTACACTACATAATATGACATAATAATGTAGAAATATACACTGAAAGGCCATAAGGTTCAATAATGAACATAATCTGAATAATACAACATCTGTGTGGGGTAATAGAATACCCAAAACAAAACTAAAAATACTGGAGTCTAAAATATGGTAGTCTAGAAAGCCTCTAACTGACTGAAACTGTCTGAGTGACAAGTTTTTGGGGCATGTTCCAAACTAACTCTAACTAATAAACTAACTAATGAGATAATAGAGAATAATTATGGTGTCAAAAGATGAGGACTCACTTCTAACTCTGACTACTGAGACTGGGATTTACTGCTGATCTGGAGCTCGTGTCTCTGAACTTATGGTATAAGACACCATAGCGCAAATGCTTCAGTACATTGAATGTACTGGTATGCATGTGAGGTAGGCTAAATGCATGGGGTTCATATGCATGAACAATAATAATAAATGACTAACTATCATGAGCGTTAGAATACATGCATGAGATATAACAAATGACTCTAATACCATGAAAACATGATTACTAAATATGAATAATGATGACATGACATACTGATAACTGATACGTTGATAACATAAGTGACTGTATCTGAATATAACTGATAACATGAGTGACTGTAGCTGACAGTCCTGAATCTGATGGAAATATCTGAGTTTTTTACTGTATCTAGGTTGATTGTATCTGACAGTCCTAAATCTAAAGAACTATCTGAGTTCTATTACTGAGACTGATTAACTGTATCTGATAGTCCTAATTCTGTAACATAAAACTGTGGGAAGTAGTTATCTAACCGACATGCCCCTAATACGCTATTATGGTTGAGTTCGGGTCCAATCTGTAACGCTAATTAGCAGGGTGTCAATACCGCGCCACTGGTAAGGACAACATATGAGTAGTCCTCGTATAATAGGTAAATCTAGTGAGAATGGTGGGAACCCTCACATAATAGGTTAAGATACCTCATCTACCCTCAAATAGAAGGCTATAATGTCTCAACCTATGCTGGCTATATAGTTTTGGAACACAAGGATTCCTCCTAAGAATCACACCCTCAAATAACAGGTGAATTCCCATCCTTGGGTTTACTTAGTGCTAATTTCTACTCCTATCTGAATAGACACTGAACATGATTTACTTAATAGAACATGGTCTCAGTTACTAAATTCCATTGACTGATGGAATACTACTGATATCTGACAACTGACTGAGTTCATGAAATCATGGAGATTTTTCCTGAGTCATAAGACTATCTGAGTCTAAGGATACATAACTTGACTGATAGTATCATGAAAACATGACATAGCTCTAGGCACACAACTAATATTTCGGGTACAAGTACCCCCAGGACTTGATAGAAGGAAATTGACCAAGCATATCTTACATGAACATATGACTAACATCATAATCCCAAATACATTTATAGAAGTATTTAATCAAACATGTGATAGGCATAAACTTGTACATACATGGGGATTTCATGATATCATTCTATCTAGGCAGTTTTCCTTCATCTAGGCATTTAATCGAACATATTGTAGGCATAGTACATGTAAACATCATTGTACAATAATTAAGCATCATGGTTCAATTCTAATTTCATCATTTAAAGGTTTAGTCATAGGTTTGCATGAATTTATATCTATAATAATTTAACCCACATAGAATTTATCACCCAACATGGAGTAGAATTCAATTTCTCATTATCCACATGAACAAGAGTATCCCAATCATCAAATTAAAAAGAAAAATCATAAACTTGAATCTAGAAAAGGGTTTCTTGGGCTTCATGGACGAAAAGAGTCCATGAATGAACATTATGCATACCTTAGTTCATGATTTCATGAAGATTGATGGAGGAAATTCTTGATTCTGAATCTTCTTTGAAAAACCCTAGGTTGTTCTTGAAAGGTTTTTGAGAGAAGAGAGTGTATTGTGGGTGAAAAGTGGCTTAATCACGTGTTAAAAGGCTTCAATAGGGGTGGGAAATTCACCTTTTTAACCCTAGACGGGTCTTGTAATTTTAGTAAAAAATTCTCAAATTGAAACCCTGGCGCACCGCGTCACTATCGCGTTGCGTCACTGGGATTTGATAATTGGGAATATGAGGGATGGCGCGATGCGAAGACATCACGTTGCCCCTTCTTTTGCATCCTGGAACTTTGGCACGACGTGGAGGAAATCATACTGAGACACTGGAAAAAGGACAATTTTGAATTTGAGCCATGGCGCGATACGCCATAATCGCGGGACCCTACTGGAATTTGACAAATTCCATTTCCTCTTGAGACGTGGTGCGCCACTGACTAATATGGCGCTGTTTTATGATAGGAACTTGAAACAGTCGTAACTTCTGACCCGGTTATTGGATTTGGGCGGATCTTATATCGATGGAAAGCTTATTAAATTTTTCTATATGACAAGAAGTGAAAATCTTTAAAATTCCTCATGGAATAATTATCATTCAATTTAGAAGCAAATACTATACATTCTTGAGAAGAAATTATCTAGGTAAAATATGGGGTATTACAATATCTCCCCCTTGAGAACATTCATCCTCGAATGAGACTGACTGAGAGGGAAGAAAAGACAACTGATGTACATACTAAACATGAATAACTAGAACATGATCTCATGGCTTCCTTGACTGATAATTGAACATATCATACTTAACATGCATATCTGATGCATGTGTAACTGATTCGTGAATGCATGACTGAGTATTCTGAGGAACTAAGTTTCTCACAATGAGAATGCATGTCTGATGCATAATTATATAACTGAGAAGATACATGAATGCATGACTGAATATGCAATGGTACTTGATACCAAATTTGTGATAAACACTAAACATGAAATTGAGTAAGCTTAAGGAGAACTATTACCTTGAGCTTGATCTGAGTTGGAATAGAAGAGGTGAGGATACTTGGTATGCATGTCTGCTTTTTCTTCCCATGTAGCTCGCTCAGCGGACTGATTTTGCCAAAGAACTTTAACTAGAGGGACTTCTTTGTTCCTCAGTCTACGAGTCTGATAGTCAAGGATTTCAACTGGAATCTCTTCATAAGAGAGGTTGTTCTGAACATTACTACTCTGAATAGGGACTATAACTAATGGGTCACTTATTCATTTATTGAGCAATGAGACATGGAAGACTAGATGAACTGAGGATAGATCTGAAGGCAATTAGAGATCGTAAGCTACCTTGCCTAAATGACTGAGAATCTTGATGGGACAAACATATAGGGGACTAAGCTTTCCCTTCTTGCTAAATATCTTCACTCCCTTTATTGGAGAGATCTTTAGGTAGACTTAATCACCAATCTCAAACTCGAGATCCTTTCTACGAATATCTGTATAAGATTTCTGTCGTCTATGAGCAGGCCGGAGTCTTTCTCTAATGAACTGGACATTTTCTTAGGCATCAAATACTATGTCAGGTCCTATGACTGAGGCCTCACTAACATTGAACCAATCGATTGGAGATCTATATCTCCTACCATAGAGATCTTCGAATGTAGCCATCTAAAAACTGGAATAATAGTTGTTGTTGTATGCAAACTCGATCAAAGGCAAGTGGTCATGCCAACTTCCCTTGAAATCAATTGTACACGCCCATAGAATATCTTCTAGATTTTGGATGGTCCTTTATGCTTGACCATCTGTCTAAGGATAAAAGGTTGTACTGAGATGAATTTGGGTACCAAGACCCTTTTTGAATGCTTTTTAGAAATGAGAGGTGAACTGGGTACATTTGTCTGAGATAATACATTGAGGAGCACCGTTCTATATGACCAACTCCCTGATGTAGAGTTTGGAATAATCCTTGGTTGAATAAGAGGTATGAACTAGAAGAAAATGAGATGATTTGGTCATTCTGTCTACAATGACCCAGACTGAATCATGGTGATGACTAGTTCGAGGCAAACCCGTCAGAAAGTTCATGTTCACTTCTTCCCACATCCAGGTAGGAATAATGAACTCCTGTGTAGGACCACTAGGCTTCAGATGCTCTATCTTAACCTGTTGACATATAGAACACTTAGCCACAAATTCTGCAACATTTCTTTTCATCCCACTCCACCAATATATTTCCCGTATGTCACGGTACATCGTTGTATCCCCTGGATAAATAGAGTAGCGCGCACCATGCGCTTCTACAAGAATTCATTGCATTAAGACATCTACACCTTGAACACAGAGACGACCCTGACAACGAAGAACACCATCTCCCCCTTGGGAGAAAACCTCTACTTTCTGATCCTTGACTGACTCTTTCAACTGGACAAGGCTGGGATCTTTATCTTTCTTTCCTTTTACCTCAGAAACTAGAGATGATTCTGAACTACTCTGAACCCATATATTACCCTCTTTTGTATCGACTAAGCGAACATCTAGTTTGGAAAGCTGATGGACCTCCTGAGCTAAGTTTTTCTTACTGTCCTTAACATGAGCGACACTACCTATAGACAGTCTACTGAGAGCGTCAGCCACTACATTAGCCTTACCCAAATGATAAAGGACACTCATGTCATAATATTTCAAGATCTCTAACTACCTTCTCTGACAAAGATTGTGAGCTTTCTGAGAAAAGACCTACTGAAGACTTTTATGATCTGTGAACACATCTACATAAACACCGTAGAGATAATGACTCCAAATCTTCAAGGAAAAAACTACGGCTGCTAACTCAAGATCATGAGTAGGATAATTCTTCTCATGGGGCTTAAGTTGTTTAGAGGTGTAGGCTATGACCTTACCATGTTTCATGAGGACACAACCCAAACCTACTCTTGATGCATCACAATACACTATGAACCCATCTGAACCATCTGGAAGAGCTAAGACTGGAGTTGAGGTTAGTTGAGTCTTTAACTCCTGAAAACTCTTCCCGCAAGGATCTGACCATAGAAACTTGACTTTCTTCTGAGTCAATATGGACATAGGGGATGCAATAAAAGTAAATCCTTCAATAAACCGTCTATAATAGCCAGCTAAATCCAAGAAACTCCTAATGTCTAATAGAGAGATAGGGCGAGGCCAATTTTTTATTTCTTTGGTCTTTTGAGGGTCTATTATAATGCCATCACCGAAAATGATATGACAAAGGAATACCACTGACCTTAGCCAAAATTAGCACTTACTGAATTTGGTGAATAGCTATGATTTCTGAGTGTCCAAAGTATGATTCTGAGATGCTCTGCATGATCACTCTCACTATGGGAATAGACCAGAATATCATCTATGAAGAATATGATGAACATGTCCAAGTACTGCTTGAACACATAGTTTATAAGGTCCATAAAAGTGGCTAGAGCATTGGTAAGACCAAAGGACATAACTAGAAATTCCTAGTGACCATACCGGGTTCAAAAAGTAATTTTTAGAATGTCACATTCTCTGACTCTGAGCTGATGATAGCCTGATATGAGATCTATCTTAGAGAAATAAATGGCACCCAAAAGTTGGTCAAACAAGTCATCAATTCTAGGAAGAGGATACTTGTTCTTGACTGTGACTTTATTGAGTTAACGGTAGTCTATACACATTTTGAGAGAACTGTCTTTCTTGCACACGAATAATACTGGCGCGCCGCACTGGGACACATTGGGCCTGATGAATCCCTTATCTAGGAGATCATTCAACTGTTCTTTCAATTCTCTGAGTTTTACTGGTGCCATTATATATGGTGAAATAGATATAGGTTGATTATCTAGTGGAAGATCAATATCGAAGACTATTTACCTTTCGGGAGGAATTCCTGGAAGATCTTCAGGAAAAACATTTGAATATTCATTTACAACTGGAACTGATTTAAGACTAGGAGTCTCAGAACTAGAGTCCTTAACTTGAAAAGGATGATATACACATCCCTTATATATTATTTTCCTTGGTCGAAGGCAAGAAACAAGTTTACCTCTGAAAGTGGATACACTACCCTTCCACTCTAGGATGAGTTTATTCGAAAACTAAAACTGGACTATTCTGTTTCTGCAGTAGACTCATGCATAGCAAGACTGAAGCCAATCCATGCCGAGAAATACATCAAAATCAGTCATCTCTAATTTGTCAAAGTCTCCTGAGGTGAATTTCTGAAATATCATAACCGGATAGTTCCTGTATACCCGTCGGGCTATGATGGTTTTATCCACTGAGGTAGAGACTGAAAAGGGATCTGCTAGAATTTTAGGACTGACTTTAAAATCAACTTCTATATAAGGAATAACAAAATTCAAAGAAGCTCCTGGATCTAGCAAAGTGTAAACATGCGTATGAAAGATCTATAACGTACCAGTAACTACATCAGGAGAAATTTCCTGATCTAGTCTAGTGTGAAGAGCATATAGATGATTTGGATAGTAGAACTGGAGGTGGTACCGTGCTTATTTGGGCGATCGGACTAAGCTGAGGAACGGTTCTGCTGACCGTAAGGACCTAGCTGAGGACAGTCTCTGACTCTATGGTCTGGGTTGCCACATCCAAAACAAATACCACTGTCGTCTCTGCAAATACCCTGGTGGTGCTTGCCATAAGTCTGGCAAAGAGGATAGGTATGGGCACTGATAAAACTGCCTTGAGACTTAGGGCCTGGCGCCCTATCTTTGTTACCCTCTCGAAACTTAAGAACTGGAGCACTAGCTGAAGATGGAGATGGAACTGATTATTTAGGATGAAACTGAGAATGGTTTCCTCCTTCTGATTTATGCTGAGAAAAGTTAAAACTACCTGTCTTCTCTCTCTTATTTTGCTTCTCCATCATCTTAATCTTTTTCTCCTCTATCTGCTGAGCATGATTCATAAGCCTAGGTAAAGTTATGTCACTATTCAGCATGTCAGATCTTCACTCATTAACCACGCTATCATTCAACTCTGAAATGAACTTACTCATCTTGGCCCTTCTATTTGCAACCACATGAGGGTCATATCTGGCTAATTGAGTAAACTTAAGAGAATACTATTTTACCGTCATTTTTCCCTGCCTAAGGATGATGAATTCTAACACCTTAGCTTCTCTAAGCTCTAAGGGAAAGAACCTATAAAGGAAAGCCGAAGCAAACTCTTCCCATTCAACTAGCCCTGTATCATCGGCCTTTTCTGACTTCCACTGTTTTAACAAAGTATGAGAAACATCCTACAACTGATATGCAGCTAGCTTAGCACTCTCAATAGTAGTCACCCCCATGATGTCTGTCACCTTCTGCACCTGATCTAGGAATTCTTGAGGGTCCTCAACTGTCTTAGACCCGAGAAAGGTTGGAGGATTCATTTGGGTGAAGTCCCGAATCTTAGCTACAATTGAATTGGATAGTGGGTTGTCCAGAACAACCGTGGTCATTCATTCTGGGTAGAAACTAATAGAGAAAGAGTGGTGAATGGGGCCCTGAACTCCGCATGAGAAACATGTTTGCCCAAAGGTTCTTCGGGATGAGGGGCTGTCTAATTCCCATTTCTTCTTTTAGGAGGCACGTCCTGTAGAAGAAAAGGAGAAACAGATTAGATAGAGAGATTGGCTTAAGATTATGCTCAGGGAATGACATGAATACTGAAAGAAGGGAAACTGTTCCTAAATATCTCATAGCCTCCTGCACATAAATGTGGTGTACAAGACTCTACTAGATGTGGCTATCAGACTTCCTAGGACTCTATTGAACCTTAGGCTCTGATACCAAGTTTGTAACAACCTGAATCTGGTACTCGGAATGCTAGATGGTGCTCATAACCCCGAGGGCCACAAGCTAACCCATGGTTGATATCTGTACCTGTACACTGCATAATATGACATAATAATTTGGAAACAAGCACTGAAAGGCTATAAGGTTCAATACTAAACATAATCTAAATAATATAACATCTGTGTGGGGTAATAGAATACCCAAAACAAAACTAAAAATACTATAGTTTGAAACATGATAGTATAGAAAGATTCTAACTAACTGAAATTGTCTGAGTGAGGAGTTGATGGGATATGTTCCCAACTAACTCCAACTAATAAACTAAATAATGAGATAATAAAGAATAATAATATCCTCGAAAGATGAGGACTTACTTCTAACTCTGACTGCTAAGACTGGGATCTACTGTTGCTATAGCGCAAATGCATTAGTACTTTGAATATAATGGTATACATGTATGGTACGCTGAATGTATGCGGTTCATATACATGAACAATATTAATAACTGACTAACTATCATGAGCGTGAGAATACATGCATGAGATATAACAACTGACATTAATACTGTGAAAAAATGATTATTGATGACATGACATACTGATAACTAATATGACTGATAACATGAGTGACTGTATTTGAATATAACTGATAACATGAGTGACTATATCTAACAGTCCTATTTCTGTAACATAAAACTATGGGAAGTAGTTATCTTACCGACATGCCCCTAATACGCCATTATAGTTTAGTTGGGGTCCAATTTATAACCCTAATTGGAAGGATGTCAATACCGTGCCACTGGTAAGGACAACATTTGAGTAAACCTCGTATAACAGGTAACTCTAGTAAGAATGGTGGGAACCCTCATATAACAAGTTAAGCCACCTCATCTACCCTCATATAGCAGGCTACGATGTCTAAACCTATGTTGGCTACATAGTTCTGGAATGCAAGGATTGCTCCTAAGATTCACACCCTCATATAATAGGTGAGTTCCCATCCTTGGGTTCACTCGATGCTAATTTCTAATCCCATCTGAATAGACACTGAACATGATCTACTGAACTAAAATTGGTCTGAGTTACTGAATTCCATTGACTGATGGAATACTACTGATATCTGATAACTGATTGAGTTCATGAGATCATGGATATTTTTCCCGAGTCATAAAACTGTCTAAGTCTAAGTATTAATAGCTTGACTAAGAGTATCGTGAATACATGACATGGATCTAGGTACACAACTAATAATTTGGGTACAAGTACCCCCCAGGACTCAATAGAAGGAAATTGACAAACCATATCTTACATGAACATATAACTAACATCATAATCCCAAATACATTTATAGAAGCATTTCATCAAACACGTGATAGGCATGAACTTGTACATACATGGGGATTTCATGATATAATTCTAGATAGGTACTTTTCCTTCATCTAGGCATTTAATCAAACATATTGTAGGCATAGTACATGTAAAGATCATGGTACAATAATTAAACATCATGGTTCAACTCTAATTTCATCATTCATGGTTTTAGTCATAGGTTTTCATGAATCTATATCTATAATAATTTAACCCACATATAATTTATCACCCAACATGGAGTAGAATTTAATTTCTCATTATCCACATGAACAAGAGCAGCCCAATGATGAAATTCATAAGAAAATTCATAAACATGAATTTAGAAAAGGGGTTCTTGGGCTTCATGGACGAAAAGATTCCATGAATGAACACTATGCATACCTTAGTTCATGATTTCGTGAAGATTGATGGAGGAAATTCTTGATTTTGAATCTTCTATGAAAAGCCCTTGATCGTTCTTGAGAGGTTTTTGAGAGAACAAAGTGTATTTTGCGTGAAAAGTGGATGAATCACGTGTTAAAGGGCTTAAATAGGGGTGGGAAATCGACCCTTTTAACCCTGGACGCGTCTTAAAATTTTAGTAAAAATTTCCAAAATTGAACCCCTGGCACGACGCGGCGCTATCGCATTGTGTCACTGGAATTTGACAATTGGGAAACTGAGGGATGGAGATACATGGAGCCATCGCATTGCCCCTTCTTTTGCGACCTGAAAATATGGCGCAACATGGAGAAAATCGCGTTGAGACACTGGAAAAAGGACAATTCTGAATTTTAACCCTAGCGCGATGCGCCATAATCGTGGTGCCCTACTAGAATTTGTCAAATTACATTTACTTTTGTGGCGCGGTGCGCCACTGACTAATATGGCTCTATTTTACGATGGGAACTTTAAATAGTCATAACTTCTGACCTAGTTATCGAATTTGGGCAAATCTTATATCGATGGAAAGCTTATTAAATTTTCCCATATAACAAGAAGTGAAAATCTTGAAAATTCTTCATGGAATAATAATCATTCAATTTAGAATCTAATACTAGATATTTTTTTATATGAAATTATCTAGGAAAAATATGGGGTATTACAGATTTATTGGTGGAATAACATGAAGAGAAATATTGCTAACTTTGAGTCAAACTGTTTGAATTGTCAACATGTTAAGGTAGAACATTTGAGACCAAGTGGTACTTCCAAAGAGATAGATTTGACTATATGGAAATGGGAGATAATTAACATGGCCTTCTTTATAGGACTTCCGAGATCCCGAAACCAATTGACTCCATTTGGGTGATTATAGATAGAATGACTAAGTCTGCTCATTTTCTTCAAGTGAGGACCAATATTTTATGTGATGATTATGCTAAACTGTACATTCAGGAAATAGTTCATTTTCATGGGACTCTAGTGTCTATTATATCTAACTGAGGTACACATTTCTCTACTCAATTTTGTCATTCTTTTTAGAGGGGTCTAGGAACCTTAGTAAACTGTAGTACTGCCTTTCTCCCTTAAACGGATGAACAAAAAGATCACACCATTTATGCCCTTAATGATATATTGAGGGCTTGCGTAATTAACTTCAAGAGTAGTTGGGTGGATCACTTTCCGTTTATAGAGTTCTCTTATAATGATAACTACTATTCTAGTATCCAGATGGCTCTTTTTAAAGATCTTTATGGGAGAAGAAGTAGATCCCCAATTGGGTGGTATGAAGTTGGTGAAAGTTGTTTGTTTGGGACTGAACTTATCCATCAAGCGATGGAGAAAGTAAATGTCATTAGGGAGTGACTTAAGATAGGTCAAAGCTGCCAGAAGTCCTATGCCAATGTTAGAAGGGAATTGGAATTTGAGGTTGATGATTGGATGTTTCTATAATTCTCCCTTATAAAGGTAGTCATGCGATTTCTAAAGAAAGGGAATCTCAACCCTCATTATATAGGACCACATCAGATTTTGAGAAGGATCGGTGGAGTTTCTTAAGATTTAGATTTTCCCGCGAGCCTGGATTCTATAAATCCTATGTTTCATGTATCCATGTTAAAGAAATGTATTGGAGATCATTCTCTTGTGCTTCCTGTGGAATATATCAATGTAAAAAACTCTTTGTCATATGAAGAAGAAGCCATTGCCATTTTAGATCATCAAGTTTTAAAGTTGAGGAGTAAGGAGATAATTTTATTTAAGGTGTTATGGAAGAATCGAAAAGCAGTAGAAGCTACTAGGGAGTTGGAGAATGACATATGTACGAGGTACCCAACTATCTTTGAAACTTTGGATGATGCAATGGAAGGTACAAATCATATACACCTCTTTTCTTTCATTGTAGTTCTTGAAATCATGCTTGCTATGTCAAGAGTTATCATTCGGGGATGAATATAACGACCCGAGACTACCCCCTAATCGTCACACGGTGCTTGGAACGACAAGTGATCCCAAGCTAACCTATGTACTGGCATACTATTAAGCAACTAAATTATAACATAATAAATAGTTGTTCTACTGTGCGGAAACATAGTCATACTTGAAATAAAAAATAGATACTATACTGATAAAGCTTTACAATCTGAAAACTCTGAAAGATGAAACTGAAATTACATGACTGACTCTGACTAATATCTATGAAGCGCCTACTCTACTTACTATAGATAGCTGGGACATGACTCAAACTTCTACAAATCAATACACATGAAAGTAAATGAACTATACATGAACTAAAACTGTCTGGAGTTCTCGAAGTAGGAGAACTCATCACCTGCTGGCTAGAATCTACAAATGTCTTATCATGATGCGTAGGTTATAACTGATACGTACATTATGAGACAATGTAGCACATAAACATATATGTGGACCAGTACTTCTGGAATGTACTGAGTATGCAGGGGTGAATGTAATAAGTAAAATTGATTTCATACGTTATCGTAAAACATATATCCTAAGTGTAAGTAGACTCACCAATAGGCTGGAAAAAATGAAAACTAAAATATCTTAAAGCATGAGTGATAAACATTCTCTGGTAAGATGGTGAATCTCTACATGTAGTTTCTATAAACTTTACTTTAATGATATAAGCATAACTGAAGCTGGGATATGATAGAACATAGATACTATATGAATACTCAGTCTTTAACTACATGATGGAGACTGACATGAATCGAGGATCTAAATATACAATCATACTGAGCACAAATGCATAAACATACTAACTTATCTAATTAACTGAAAGTATGATAGCTGAATACTGGGCATGTAAGATTGAATTGCACTTAGTCTGAATAACTAGACTAAAACTATAGAGTATTATGTATATAGGTAAGGACTGACTGAGTAACATGAGATAACTGAGCATGAATTTGTGAAAACTATATTATTTGATAATGCAAGGCCAAGCGTATAACAAGATTCAGAAATAGTCTGTAAACTGAGGTACTAAAACATTGATAATTGAATAACTGATAATTGTACTCTATGGTCAAGAAAACCTAAAACTAAATTGAGTTACTAATCTGATTACTAGACTGAGACCGTGACTGAGATGATAACTTAGACTATAATTGAGACTGTAACAGGGACTAAAACTGAAACTGTAACTAAGACTGTAACTTAAACTTATACTAGAACTGAATACTGAGTCTGGATAACTGATTAACAGATAGTTGTGATTACTGATAACTAGGTGACTATTTCTGATAGTCCTAATTCTGTAGAACTAAAAAGAGTTCTAGACTGAGTTGGGTGACTGTGTTTGCCAGTCCTGATTCTGTCAAACTAAACTGAGTTCCATATGTAATGCCCCAATTATTTGAACCAAAATTCTACACGGTGCTTATGATCCCGAAGGACCAGTAGCTAACCCATGACTGATATATGTACCTGTATACTACAATTCATGACATAATAATGCGGAAAACATGCATAATAGGCCATAAGGTTCAACTAAATAAAGAATTTGTCAAAACATAATATCCATATGGGTGAAAGATACCCAAAACAGTTGAAAACTAAATTAAATATGAACATAAGTCTTAATACTAAATCTGAAAGCCTCTAAGTACTGTATGAATAAGGATTTGAAGGAACATGTCTCCAACTAACTCCGTCTAGAAAAACTGAGCTAAAATAATAAATGACTTAAAATAATATCACCCTCAAATGGATGAGGACTCACTGCAACTCTGCAACTGGATGCTACTGCTAATCTGGAGCTCGTGTCTCTTAACCTATGGTGTAACATGAAAGAAAGCACCATAGAGCAAATGCGTCAGTACAACTGAAGTACTAAGTATACGAGTAAGGCAAACTAATGCAAAAGGGTTTACATGCATGAACAATGCTAACTGACTGACTGATATGAACGTGAGAGTGTAAACATACATACATAGTAACTAAGATCGTGAGTACGTAATGGCTAAATCTGTATGCTAATACATTGCTAGAACCATGATTCTGATAACATGGATGACTGTATCTGACATCCCTAAATGTTGTTGAACTCTCTGAGTTCCATGCTATAACTGAATTTAACCGTATCTAACAGTCCTGGTATACTTCTATGTGAAGAACTGTCTAAGTTCTTTTATTGAGACTGATATTGAAACTGTGGGAGGTAGTTGATTAACCGACATTCCCCATGTATACCATTATTGCTAAGCTGGGGTCCAATATTTGCCCCGACTGGAGGGGTGTCAATATCGCGCCACTGGTAAGGACAGTTATGAGTGACCCTTATCTGGAAGGTACTTAAAGTGAGAACGGTGGGACCCTAAACTGACAGGTTAAGCCACCTCATCAACCCTAATCTGACAGGCTAAGATGTCTCAACCTACGCTGGCTACGTAGTTCTGGAACACAAGGATGACTGCTAAGAAACACACCCTAAAATGGTAGGTGAGACCCCATCCTTGGGTTCACTCGGTGATAACTTCTACTCCCATCTGAAGAGACTAAACATGATTCAACTGATTGTACATGGACAAATTAACTGACTTCCGTTGACTGATGGAGTAGTACTATTATCTGAGAGTTAACTGAGATCATGAGATTTTTGAGGTTTCCTGAGTCACATGACTGACTGAGTTCTATAGATTATAGATTAACTGAGATTATCGTGACAACATGACGTGGCTCTAGGAACACAGCTATGTTTTCGGATACGAATACCCCCAGGACTCGATAGAAGGAAACTTACACATATGACATGACTTGATGACAAGATTTGAGTCCACAATTCATATTATCTTAAGTAGGGGATATCATATTTCATATAGTTATTCAACATCTTTAAAATTGTAGGGAATGCATGGATATATTTCATGTACATATTCTATATCTCTATTATCTTACATGTTTCAGACCACCACAATAGCAACACATGAAAAGCATGGGATTCATATTAAAGTATATAGCTAACATGGACTTGTCATTTAGAAATCATAGAACCATACAAACATGAATTTGTAGCATCCTAAGTATTTTATCAAACACCTTGCATGCATTCTTTAAGGAATAGGTGAGTTTCACACTTGCACCACTTTAAACCACCTAAAGTTCATGGGTTTCAAATAACAAACATATATATTCCATGAATACACCTTTAGACATCACTTTGAAACTTAAACAACAATCTTCAATATGTACATACTCATATCACCATAAAAAGTTTACAAAATAATAGTTAAAACATGGTTCTTGAGCTCTATGAACGGATTGGATCCATAGATGAACACTACGCATACCTTAGTGATTGAATCTTGAAAGAGATCTAATGTTTTTGAAGGTTCTTGAAGAATTCCTTAGGCTTGCCCTTGATTTTTATTGACTAGGGTTTAACCCCTTTGGGAAATAATGCACTTGTTCCTAAGGAGATGATCTTGAGAGAAAACCCTAATCTTATGGTTGAAAGTGTATGAGAGAGCTTTTTGAGATGTTTTAACTAAAGAGAATGGGATATAATACATTCCTTGAAGGTTATAAGTCATGGGAAGTGAAGGAAAAGACCAAAATACCTTTATGAAATAAATTCTCAGTTGCTGAAAATAATAGCTGACGACATTTGTGATAAGGCGTCAAAAATATGGTAATCCGTCAATAATGTCGTCACACAGAAGCTGGACTCAGCCTAAGGATGACGACATTTGTGAAATGGAACCAAAAATGTGTTAAGACATCAAAAATATCATCACACAACAGCTGGATATTTCCTAGGTCTGATGACCTTCGTGATAGGGCGTCACAAATGTGGTAAGCTACCACGAATGTCGTCACTTAGGAGATAGTTTCTTCCTAAGGATGATGACCTTCGTGGTAGGGCGTCACAAGTGTGGTAATCCACCAAGAATATCATCACTTATGATCTGGTTTCTTCCTATGTATGATGACCTTCATGGTAGGGCATCACAAATGTGGTAAGCTACCACGAATGTCGTCACACTATTTCCAGCCTGACATGCTAGAGTAAAATAGGAATATCTCTTTGCTCCGACATAAGATTTAGGATAAATTGGTATTTTTGGAAAGATAATTCAATTATATATCTATTGATAGGTCATTAGCTCAACAATTCCAAGTATAATGAAAGATATGATTGTTTGAATCTGACTATGGCAATATCTTTCTCAAGAATTCGATCGGTAAGGAATGTTTTAATTCGTTTGATAGCTGGGAGTTACTTGAAGCCTTAATATACATCTAACCTACTCATAAAATTATAAAAGAACCATGATATACTATGCATGAGCTTGGTACATCGCTATAATATTGGTTTGGATTTTTTTTGGGGTATTACAATATCTCCCCCGTGGAAACATTCATCCTCGAATGATGAATGCTTGAGAGGGGAGAAAAGATAAAACGATATATACACTGATCATGCTCAACTGGCACATGATTTTAGGACTGAATTGAATTCTAAACTAAATATAGACCAACTGAACATGCATATCTGATGCATAACTGATAAGATGAACTCATGAATGCATGAAAAGATATGCACTGATACTTAATACCAATTTTATACTGGAATTTTGAACATGTAACTGAATAAGCTTAAGAAAAATGGTTACCTTAATCTAAGTATGAATTAGAGGAGAAAATATGAGGGTATTTGGTTCGTATGTCTTCTTCTGCTTCCCAAGAAGCTCCCTCCATGGACTGATTCCGCCAAAGAACCTTGACTAAGGGGACTTCTTTGTTCCTCAGCCTACGAGTTTGATAGTCGAGGATTTCGACTGTAACCTCTTTATAAGTGAGGCTATTCTAAATGTCAACGCTCTTAATAGGGACTAAAACTGTTGGGTCACCTATGCACTTCTTGAGCAAAGAGACATGGAAAACTAGATGAACTGAGGCTAGATCTGAAGGCAATTCGAGCTCATAGTCTACCTTGCCGAAGTGACTGAGAATCTTGAAGGGACCGACATATCGGGCACTGAGCTTTACATTCTTGAAAAATCTCTTCACTCCTTTCATGAGAGAGATCTTGAGATAGACATAGTCATCAACCTCGAATTCGAGATCCTTTCTACAAACATCCGCATAAGACTTCTGTCGGCTCTGAGCATCCCGGAGTCTTTCTCTGATCAACTGAACTTTCTCTAAGGCATCAAATACTAGATCAGGCCCTATGACTATGGTCTTACTAACTTCAAACCAACTAATCGGAGACCTATATCTCCTACCATAGAGAGCTTTGAATAGAGTTATCTTAATACTGGAGTGATAGCTGTTGTTGTATGCAAACTCAATCAAAGGAAAGTGGTCATCCCAGATTCCCTTGAAATCAATATCACACACCCTTAGCATATCTTTTATAGTCTGAATTGTCCTTTCTACTTGGCCATCTGTCTGAGGATGAAACGTTGTACTGAGATGAACTTGGGTACCAAAACCCTTTTGGAACACTTTCCAGAAGTGAGAGGTGAACTGGGTACCTCTTCCTAAGATGATAGATAGTGTAACACCGTGTAATCTAACCAACTCTCTAATATAGAGTTTTAAATAATCCTCGGCTGAGTAAGAGGTACGAACTGAAAGGAAATGAGTTTCCTTGGTCATTCTATCTACAATGACCCAAACTGAATTATGCTGATAACGTGTTCTAGGAAAACCTATCACGAAGTACATGTTCACTTCTTCACACTTCCAAGTAGGAATAGTGAACTCCTACATGGAACCACTAGGTTTCAGTTGCTCTATCTTAACCTGCTGATTTGTAGAGCACTTAGCCACAAACTCTGCAACGTCCCTCTTCATCCCACTCCACTAATAGATCTCCCGCAAGTTGTGGTACATCATAGTGTCCCCTGGATGAATAGAGTATCTTGCACCGTAAGCTTCTACAAGAATTCACTGCCTCAAGTAATCTACATCGGGAACACACAGACGACCCTGACAATGAAGAACACCATCTCCCCCGTGGGAGAAAACCTCTACTTCCTGACTCTGAACTGACTCTTTTATCTTGATAAGGCTAGGATCCCTGTCTTGCATCTCTTTTACCTCGTAAACTAGAGATGACTCTGTACTACTCTGAACACATACACCACTCTCTGAAGAGTCGACTAAGCGAATGCCAGTTTGGCAAGATGATGAATCTCCTGAGCTAATTTCTTCTTACCACCCTCAACATGGGAAACACTACCCATGGACAGTCTACTGAGTGTGTCGGCGACTACATTGGCCTTGATAGGATGATAAAGGACACTCATGTCATAATCCTTCAAGAGCTCTAACCACCTTCTCAGACGAAGATTGAGATCTTTCTGGGAAAAGACATACTGAAGGCTCTTATGATCTATTAAGACGTCTATATAAACACCGTATAGATAATGCCTCCAAATCTTTAAGGCAAAGACAACTGCTTCTAACTCAAGGTCATGAGTAGGATAATTCTTCTCATGGGGTTTTAACTGTCTGTAGGCGTAGTCTATGACTCTACCATGCTGCATAAGGATACAACCTAAACCTACTCTGGATGCATCACAATATACTACGAATCCATCAGAACCGTTGGGAAGGGCTAAAATTAGAGATGAGGTGAGTCGAGTATTCAACTCCTGAAAACTCTTCTCCCAAGGTTCTGACCACTGGAACTTGACCTTCTTCTGAGTTAATCAAGACATAGGAGATGCAATAGAATAAAATCCCTTGACAAATCATCCGTAATAGCCAGCCAAACCCAAGAAACTCCTGATATCTGATGGAGAGACAGGGCGAGGACAGTTTCTTACCACTTCAGTTTTCTGAGGATCTACTCTAATTCCATCACCGGAAACAATGTGGCCAAGGAATGCTACTGAACTTAGCAAAAATTCACACTTACTAAACTTGGAGAACAACTGGTATCCTTGAGAGTCTGAAGAGCAATTATCAGATGGTCTGAATGATCATGCTCTGTGCGATAATAGACCAGAATATCATCTATGAAGACTATGATGAATGTTTCCAAGTACTGCTTGAACACCCGGTTCATCAAGTCCATGAAAGCTGCAGGGGCATTGGTAAAACCAAAGGACATGACTAGAAATTCAAAGTGACCATATCGAGTATGAAAAACTGTATTCAAAATGTCACATTCTCTAACTCTGAGCTGATGATAGCCTAATTTTAGGTCTATCTTGGAGAAATAATTGGGACCCTGAAGTTGGTCAAATAAGTCATCTATCCTAGGCAGTGAAAACCTATTCTTGACCCTGACTTTATTGAGCTGACGGTAATAAATATACATTCTGAGAGAACCATCTTTCTTGTGCACGAATAAGACTGGCGTACCATATGGGGATACACTGTGCCTGATGAATCCCTTATCTAAGAGATCCTTTAACTGATCTTTCAGTTCCTTGAGTTCTACTAGTGCCATTCTGTATGGTGGAATAAAAATAGGCTGAGTATCTGGGAGAAGGTCTATGCCAAAGTCTATTTCCCTTTCGGGAGAAATGCCTGGAAGATCTTCGGGAAAGACGTCTGAATATTCATTAACCACTGGGATTGATTTGAGACTGGGAGATTCGGAAATGGAATCCTTAACATGCATGAGATGATACACATATCTTTTAGAAATCATTTTCCTTGCCCGAAGATTGGAAACAATATGACCCCTGAAAGACGAAGTGCTACCCTTCCACTCTAGGACGGGCTCATTCGGGAACTGAAACTAAACTATCCTATTTCTTCAGTCAACTATGGCATAGCAGGAATGAAGCCAATCCATTCTGAGAATGACATCAAAATCAGTCATCTCTAACTCGACTAAATCTGCTGACGTGGATTTCTGAAATATCATAAGCGGGAAGTTCCTGTATACCCACTGAGCTATGATGATTTTCCTCACTGGGGTAGAGACTGAAAAGGCATCTGCTAAAATTTTGGGACTGATTTCAAAATCGCCTGCTATGTATGGAGTGACAAAAGACAAGGATTCACCTGGGTCTAGTAAAACATAAACATTAACATGGAAAATCTTTAACGTACCAGTAACAGGAGAATTTTCCTGATCCTGTTGGGTCTGAAGAGCATAGAGTCTTTTGGGCGTTACCCACTAGTAGCACTGGAAGTGGCACCCTATTAGTTCGGGCGACCGGATTGGGCTGTGGATCGATTCTACTGACCCTGAGGGCCTGACAGAGGACACTCCCTAATCCTGTGGCCTGTATTACCAAAACCAAAACAAACATCACTACCGTCTCTGCAAATACCCTTGTGGTTCTTACCATAAGTCAGAAAAAAAGGGGTTTGTTCGAGCACTGCTAACACTGCCCTGAGATTTAGAGCCTGGTGCTCTGTATCTATTGCCGTCCATGAACTTTGGTACTGGGGTACTAGCAGAGGAAAGGGATGGAACTTCTGATTTAGGACAAACCTGCGAACGATTTCCTCCCTCTGATTTGGGCTGAGCAAAACTAAAACTGCCTACTCTTGTTCTCTTGTTCTGCCTCTCCCTAGATTTAACTTTTCACTCCTCTATCTGTTGAGTGTGGGTCATGATCCTGGATAAATTCATATTTCTATTCAGCATCGCAGACCTACACTCATTTACCACGCTATCATTCACCCCTGACACGAACTTGCTCATCTTAGACCTGTTGTCTGTAACCACATGAGGGGCATATCTGGATAGCTGAGTAAATATAAGAGAATACTCTCTAACTATCATATTTCCCTACCTGAGATTGATGAACTCAAGAAATTTGGCCTCTCTCAGCTCTTGGGGAAAGAATATGTCTAAGAAAGCCGTGAAAAATTCTTCCCACTCAATCGGACTTGCATCCTCTAACCTTACTGCTACCCACTTCTTGTACCAAGTGTGAGCGATATCCTACAATTGGTATGCGGCTAACTCGGTAATCTGAGAAGATGTGACTCCCAGATATCAATGACCTTCTGGACTTGGTTAATGAATTATTGAGGATCCTCATCTGGCTTAGACCCAAAGAAGGAAGGAGGGTTCATTCGGGTGAAGTCCTAAATCCTAGCTGCTGCTGAATTAGCCACCGGGTTGGCCGGAACGACTGCTTGTCATTCATTCTGAGCAGCTACAGACTGAGAAAGAGTGGTAAATACGGTCCTGAACTCCACATAAGAAACATGTTCGCCCAAAGGATCTTTGGGATGAGGAGCTGGATGATTTCTTCTCTTTGGAGGCATGTTTCTGAAATAAGAGAAGAGCGGATTAGACTGAGAGACTGACTTGAAATTATGCTTACTAGCACGACATGAATACTGAAGAAAAGGAACTGTTCCTAAAACATCTCATAACCTCCTGTACATAAATGTGGCGCGCAACACACCCATGTACAAGACTCTACTAGATGTGGATTTCAGACTTCCTAGGACTCTATTGAACCTTAGGCTCTGATACCAAGTTTGTAACACCCCAATTTTCAAAACCGGAATGCTACACGGAGCTTATGACCCTGAAGGACCACAAGCTAACCCATGACTGATATCTATACCTGTATATTGCAATTCATGACATAATAATGCAGAAAACATGCATAATAGGCCATAAGGTTCAACTGAATAAAGAATTTGTCAAAACATAATATCCATATGGGTGAAAGATACCCAAAACAGTTGAAAACTGAATCAAATCTGAACATAAGTCTGAATACTGAATTTGAAAGCCTCTAAGTACTTTCTGAATAAGGAGTTGAAGGAACATCTCTCCAACTAACTTCGTCTAGCAATATTGAGCTGAAATAATAAATAAAATAAAATAATATCGCCCTCGAATGGATGAGGACTCACTGCAATTTTGCGGCTGAATGCTACTGCTGATCTGGAGCTCGTGTCTCTGAACCTATGGTGTAACATGAAATAAAGAAAAATAGTGCAAATGCGTCATTACAACAAAAGTACTAAGTATACGAGTGAGGCAGGCTAATAGAAAAGGGTTTACAAGCATGAACAATGCTAACTGACTGATATGAACGTGAGAGCGTAAACATACATACATAGTAACTAAGATCGTGAGTATGTAATGGATAAATATGTATTCTAATACATAGATAGAACTGTGGTTATGATAACATGGATGACTATATCTGACAACCCTAAATCTGGTTGAACTTTCTGAGTTCTGTGCTATAACTGAATTTGACCGTATCTAACAGTCCTGGTATACTGCTATCTGAAGAACAGTCTAAATTCTTTTACTGAGACTGATACTGAAACTATGGGAGGTAGTTATTTAATCGACATTCCCCATGTATTCCATTATGTCTAAGCTGGGGTCCAATCTCTGCCCCGACTGGAGGGGTGTCAATACCGCACTACTGGTAAGGACAGTTGTAGTGAACCTTATCTGGAAGGTACTGAAAGTGATAATGGTAGGACCTTAAACTAACAGGTTAAGAGACCTCTTCAACCTTAATCTTATAGGCTAAGATGTCTCAACCTACGCTGGCTACGTAATTCTGGAACACAAGGATAACTGCTAAGAAACACACCCTAAACTGGTAGGTGAGTCCCCATCCTTGGGTTCACTCGGTGCTAACTTCTACTCCCATCTAAAGATACTAAACATGATTCAACTAACTGTACATGGATAGATTAATCGACTTCCATTAACTGACGGAGTAGTACTATTATCTGAGAGTTAACTGAGATCATGAGATTTCTGATGTTTCCTGAGTCACATGACTGAATGAGTTCTATAGATTATATCTTAACTGATATTATCATGAAAACATGACGTGGATCTATGCACACATCTATGTTTTTTGGGTACGAATACCCCCAAGACTTCATAGAAGGAAACTACACACATGACATAACTTGATCACAAGATTTGTGTCCACAATTCATAATATCATAAGTAGGGGATATCATATTTCATATAGTTATTCAACATCTTAAACATTGTAGGGAAAGCATGGATATATTTCATGTACATATTGTATATCTCTATTATCTTACATGATTCATACCACCACAATAGCAACACATGAAAAGCATGGGATTCATATTGAAGTATATAGCTAACATGGACTTGTCATTCAGACATCATAGAACCATACAAACCTGAATTTGTAGCATTCTAACTATTTTATCAAACACCTTGCATGCATTCTTTAAGGCATAGGTGAGTTTCATACTTGCACCATATTAAACCACCTAAAGTTTATGGTTTTCAAATAACAAACATATATATTCCATGAAAACACCTTTAGACATCACATTGAAACTTAAACAACAATTTTCAACATGTAAATACTCATATCACCACAAAAAGTTTACAAAATAATATTTAAAACATGGTTCTTGAGCTCTATGAACGGATTGGATCCATAGATGAACACTACGCATACCTTAGTAATTGAATCTTGAAAGAGATCTAATGTTTCTGAAGGTTCTTGAAGAATTCCTTCGGCTTGCCCTTGATTTTTCTTGACTAGATTTTAACCCCTTTGGGAAAGAATGCTCTTGTTCCTGAGGAGATGATCTTGAGAGGAAACCCTAATCTTATGGTTGAAAGTGTATGGAGAGCTTTTTGTGATCTTTTAACTAAAGAGAATAGAATATAATACATTTCTCGAGGGTTAGAAGTCGTGGGGAGTGAAAGTAAAAGACCAAAATACCCTTATGAAATAAATTCCCATTTGCTGAAAATAATAGCTGACGACATTTGTGACAAGGCATCAAAAATGTGGTAAGCCGTAAAAAAATGACGTCACACAGAAGCTGGACTCTGCCTAAGGATGACAAAATTTGTGACATGGCATCAAAAATGTGATAATCCGTCAAAAATATCATCATACAGAAGCTTGATACTGCCTAGGGCTGACGACCTTCATGATAGGGCATCACAAATGTTGTAAGCTACAACGAATGTCGGCACTTAGGAGCTAGTTTCTGCCTAAGGTTGACGAGCTTCGTGGTAGGGCATCACAAGTGTGGTAAGATACCACGAATGTCATTACTTAGGAGCTGGTTTTTGCCTAGGGCTGACGACCTTCGTGGTAGGGCGTCACAAATGTGGTACACTACCACGAATGTTGTCACACTATTTCCAACCTGACTATGCTGGAGTAAAATAGAAATAACTCTTTTCTCTAATATCGGATTTAGGCAAAATTGGTATCTTTGGAAAGCTGATTCAATTATATATTTGTTTATAGGTCATGAGCTCAAAAATTCCAAGTATAATGAGAGATATTCTTATTTGAATCTGACCATGGCAATATCTTTCTCAAGAATTCAATCGGTGAGGAACGTTTTGATTCGTCTGATAGATGGGAGTTATTTGAAGCCTTAATATACATCTAACCAACTCATAAAACTATAAAAGAACCATGATATACAATATACAAGCTTTGTATATGGCTCTAATATTGGTTTGGATTTTTTTGGGGGTATTATACCATACTGAGTCTAAAATTGAAACTTTAGGAGGTAATCATCTAACCGACATGACCCTCTTTGAATGGATTCGGGTTCAACCTATAACCCTAGTTGGAAGGGTATCAATATCGTGCCATGGGTAAAGACAAGATGAAGAGTCACCCTCAATCTGGCAAGTGCTCTGAATGAGAACAGTGGTACCCTTAACTGGCAGGTAAGACACCTCATCAACCCTCAATCTGGAAGATTGATGTATAAACCTCTGCTGGCTATGTAGTTCTGGAAAACAAGAACTATTTCTAAGGACCACACCCTCTGCTAGCAGGTGAGTCCCCATCCTTGGGTTCACTCGGTGCTGAATCCTACTCCCAACTAAAATAAATATTGAAATGATTTCTAAACTGTACTAAGTTGGACTAAACTATTACTAATCATGTTAACTAACTGAACTAGACTGAGTTCTATTAATTGAATACACTAAGTTTTATAACTGACTGAGTACTACTGTACATGACATCACTAAAACTATTCTGAAGCTACTGTAATTCTAGGTAAACAGCTAGATTTTGGGTATTGAATACCCCCAAGACTCGATAACATTGAAAGTAAAACATGGCATGGTTATCATAACACAACAATAGTAGCTTTTTAACAATGCTTTTATTTCGACATTTTGTCAAACATTTGAGAGGCATAAACTTGTACATGAATAGGGCCACATGTTAACATGTCATGATCATGAACTTAAACATGGGAATGGGTTAAACATGTGAGCATAGCAGGATAACATAACTAAGATCATAAATTGTAGAATTCATATGTAATTCATTTGAAATAGGACATGAGCGTTTCATCAAAACATGTAAAGTTCATAGCTTGAACGTAAGAATGTCTTAAACATGAGGAAACAATAGAGTTACATGGTAAAGTACATATCTTGGAGATTCATCTTGAAATTAACATAACATGATCTGGGAATTTCATCAAAATATTGCTAAACATTATGAATTTAGGATCTATCATGGAATTTACATGACTAAATCATGGTAAATTCAAATTCACAGAATGAGGAATTTAAAATCTTGCAAGGAATAATACATACGCTGAATTGAATTAAAAACATCATGAAAACATGAAATTCAACCTTTCTTGAACATACAAATTACCATAATAATGGAAAATTCATTCTTTACTTAAGTAAAAAGGGTTTTTGGGCTCCATGGGTGAAAGAGGACCCATGGATGAACTCCCACATACCTTAAAGCTTTAATCTTGAAGTAGAAGCACAACCTTGAAAGAATTCTTGAATTAGGAAACTTGAGTTCTTGCTTTACTTGAAGAAAATTGATGAAGTTTTTGGTGTTCTTGGGGAGGCTAGGGTTTTTCTTTAAACGAAAAGATGAATAATTGAGTGTATATTGCTTTTGGGGGATGAAATTAAGTGTTATGGGTAGGTTTGGGTAAGGGAAAGTGACTAAAGTTCCCCTAGACCCTTTAAAAACTGAATTAGCATATGAAATAGTTCCATAACGCGTAGGCCGGCGTGTCATGCTCTATCACGTCGGTTTACATCCTCACATGGAAAATGCCATAACTTTTCTTTGGGTATTGGATTTTGGCGAAATTGGTATCATTGGAAAACTAATTCAATTATCTATAATTTGGTTGGTATTTAGCTGAAAAATTCTACTTATATAAGAAGTTATACACGTTTAAATTAGACCCTTGTAGAATCAAATACAAAACTTTGGACGAATCAAAGGCTCTAAGCTCAACTTTGTTCTAAGTGATTCTTTTGAACATTTTTCACTAAAAAGAAAATCAAACATGAAGATAAAGATCATATTTTCATGGGAATCATTTAGATTATTACTTATACACGTAGGAATGACAGTTCAAAGACTAGCCCATAAATGTGGGGTATTACATTATCTCCTCCTTGGGAATATTCATCCTCGAATGAGACTGTTTAGATTGAGAGTACTGTACGAAGGTCACTGAGGTCATATTATGAACATGATTGACTTGGAACAAATTGCATAATTAATTCTAAAATATGATACATCAACTGAACTGATTTCCTAAATACATGCAATGACATAAGAATGATTGTAAGGCTGGGATAGAAATGAGAGAGTCAACTAATTAGTAACCATTACTTCAAGTTAGATTCTATTTTGTGAAGAAAAATGAAAGGTTTAGGACATGAATACTCGAGGTATTACTATACATCTCCCCCTTGGGATACTTCATCCCCTGAATGATACTGACTTGACTAAGATTCTAAGAAAAGACTTAGATGATGCACCGAAACTTATGGATTGAATCATGACTGAAAATCTTTAATCTAAAATTGATGCCTGACGCATGAAATGAACTGGATTTTATGACTTTCATGGTCGTGAATGAATTACCTCATAAATTTGAATGAGGCGAAACCATAGAAACTTATCTGTTGACTGCTAGACTGGATTGCTGGTTATACGGATAGAATTACATTGAAAGCTTATACTTAACTACACATTCCACTTGTACACCAACTTGACATTCAATATTATCTTCATAACCACACATGATCTTCTAGGAAAACCACCACAAAAGCATATTTCACATTTTCTCTGAAACTCTACCCTAAAAAATTTCATGCACTAGCCCAAGAAAACATACATAGAATTTTAACTAATCATGATATAAGGAGAGTTCACTGAAAGTTAGAACACGAGGACCTGAAATATGAAAGAATAACTTTGACACCCAAATGAGGACTGAGGAATAAAAAATCGATGTCATGAATTCGTCAGAGAGGTCTAAACTGAGTACATACATAGTATAAATGGAATTTCATTGATCATTATGAGTGTAACACGAGTATCTAGATCTAAACATACTGTAAAACACGAGTACATGAGTCATGATCTGCATGAACTGAGTTTAGAATTCATGATTTCATAGAACATAATTTATACTGCTGAGTTAACTGGAACTCCACATACTAGAAACTAAAAGCGTATATAGTTTTTCTATTATGTTCATTAATATGAGCTGTGATGAGGGAGATGACATGTTAGGCATGAGTAGATATCATGATGGCTGAAAAACTTTCCACTGAGATAAGAATAGGTTGGGAATCATACTCCCTTACTACTTTTCTTCTCACACTGGCACTACTACTAGAATATGAGAGACTGACTTGGTTACTGGTTCTATCATCACATACTCACACTCTTTTTGACACATACTTGCCTCACTAAACACATCATCTACTTTTTTTTATTCATAGACTACTAATATCACATCTCTTAACTCACATCTGCACCATCATACTTACTTTCAAATTAATAAACTTAAATTCGTACATGCACTATTCAAGCCTACTAATTCATCTTTCATACAACTAGCCCCTTGAATCAATAACACTATCCCAACTCTACTACTGCAAAACTTCTGGGTTCATGATTCTAACTCTAGATCACATGCTATCATAGAATTTTGAGAAGGAATCTAAAAACACATCTGACTTTGGCTTAATGCATGATTTTCATGAACATGAATGAAATATTTCAAAATTTATTACATAAGGGCACTGATGGGATAATTTTTGAGCCAACATACAATCCCGTAATTATCTGTACGGACTGGCTGAGGAAACACTATATGTAAGGACTTAAGCTTCACTATTTTTTTTGCCTCAAAACTAAGGGAGAGTTAGCATGAATAGAGAAAGATACTTCTACTGCACGATCTGATACTTGAAAGAAGGGAAATATTTCCTAAATGACTTATAGCCACTTAAAGAAAAATACAGATGTCTCTGTACCATTCCGCAAGACTCTACTACACATGAATTCATAGTCACCCTAGGACACTTGAACTATGTTCTCAGATACCAAGTTTGTAACGACCCAAAACTACCCCTAGTCATCACACGGTGCTTGGAACCACAAGTGATCCCAAGCTAACCCATGAACTGGCACAGTATTAAGAAACTAAATTATAACATAATAAATAATTATTCAATTGCGGGAAAATATAATCATACTAAAAATCTAAAATAGATACAATACTGATAAAACTTTACAATCTGATAAATCTGAAAAATAAAACTAAAATTACATGAATGACTCTAACTAACATCCATGAAGCCTCTATTATACTGACTATAAATAGTTGGTACATGCTTCCAACAACCACTAGTCAATACACATGAAAGTAAATTAACTATACATGAACTAAAACTGTCTGGATTTCCCGAATTAGGAGAACTCATCACCTGCTGGCTAGAACTGCAACTGTCTGATCATGATGCAGAGTCTATAATTGATACCTACATTATGAGACAATGTAGGACATAGACACATATGTGGATCAATACTTTAGGAATGTACTGAGTATGCAGGGGTGAATGCAATAAGTAAAACTGATATCATACATAACTGTAAAACATGCATGCTAAGTTTAAGTAGATTCACCAATACGATGGAATAAACTAAAAACTGAAATATCTTAAAGCATGAGTGACAAAAATTCTCTGATAAGATGGTGAATCTCTACACTTAGTTTCTGTAAAATTTACTTTTATTAAATAAGCATTAATGAAGCTGGGATATGATAGAACATGAATACAGTATGAATACTGAGTCTTTAACTACGTGGTGGATACTGACATAAATTGAGGACCTAAATATACATTCACACTAAGCACAAATGCATAAATATACTAACTTATCTGGTTAACTAAAAATCTGATAGCTGAATACTGGGCATGTAAGACTGAACTGAACTTAGTCTGAATAATTAGACTAAAACTATAGAGTATTATGTATATGAGGTAAAGATTGACTGAGTAACGTGAGATAACTGAGCATGAATTCATGAAAATTGTACTATTTGAGAATGAAAGACCAAGCATATAACATGATTCTGAAATAGTCTGTAAACTGGGGTACTGAAATACTATTAATTGAATAACTAATAATTGTATGCTATGGTCTAGAAAACCTAAAACTGAACCGAGTTACTAATCTGATTACTGGACTAAGACTATGACTGAGATGGTAACTGAGACTATAACTGAGACTGTAACTGGGACTGTAACTGAGACTATAACTAAGAATATAACTGAAGCCCATACTGGAACTGGATACTAAGCTTTTATTACCGAGTAACTGATAGCTGCGATTACTGATAATTGAGTTACTGATAACTGGGTGACTGTTTCTAAGTGTCCTAAATCTGTAGAACTGAACTGAGCTCTATACTGAGATGGGTGACTGTGTCTGATAGTCCTAATTCTATCGAACTGAATTGAGTTCTATACTGTGTCTGAAAATGAAATTATGGGAGGTAATTATCTAACTGACATGCCTCTCTCTAAATGTATTGGGGTTCAACCTATAACCCTAGTTGGATGGGTGTCATTACTGTGCCACGGGTAAAGACAAGTTGAAGAGTCACCCTTAATCTGGCAGGTGTTCTAAATAAGAATGGTGGTACCCTCAACTGGCAGGTAAGATACCTCATTAACCCTCAATCTAGCAGGTTGAAGTCTCAACCTACGTTGGCTACATAGTTCTAGAACACAAGGACTGCTTTTAAGGATCAGACCCTCTACTGGAAGGTGAGTCCCCATCCTTGGGTTCACTCAATGTTGCATCCTACTCCTAACTAAAATAGACATTGAACTGATTTCTAAACCATTCTTGGCATGACTGAATTTTTATTGATAGGGTTAAATGATTGAACTAGACTAAGTTCACTGATTTCTATTAACTGACAGAATACACTAAGTTCTGTAACAATTCGAGTACTACAGTACATGACATCACTGAGACTATTCTGAAGCTACTGTAATTCTAGGTAAATAGCTAGATTTTGGGTATTGAATACCCCCAGGATTTGATAACATTGAAAGTAAAACATGGCATGGTTATCATAGCACAACAATAGTAGCTTGTTAACAATGCTTTCATTTAGACATTTTGTCAAACACTTGAGAGGCATGAACTTGTACATAAATGGGACGACATGATAACATGTCACAATCATAAACTTTAACATAGGAATATCTTAAACATAGGATCACAACATGATTACATAACTAAGATCATGAATTGGAGAATTCATATGTAATTCTCTTGAAATAGGACATGAGCGTTTTATCAAAACATGTAAAGTTCGTAGCTTAAACGTAAGAATGTCTTAAATATGAGGAAACAATAGAGTTACATGGAAAAGTTCATAGTTTGGGGGTTTATTTTGAAATTGACTTAACATGATATGGGAATTTCTTCAAACATATGGAAGGCATGGATTTAAAACATGGGGATATTGCTAAAAATCATGGATTTAGGATCTATCATGGAATTTACTTGACTAAAGCATGGGAAATTCAAATTCACAGCATGAGGATTTTAAAATCTTTAATGGAATCATACATGGGCTGAATTGAATTAAAATCATCGTGAAAACATTAAATTCAACCTTTCTTGAACATAATAATTACCCTAATAATAGAAAATTCATTATTTACTTAAGTAAAAAGGGTTTTGGGGCTCCATGGGTGAAAGAGGACCCATGGATGAACTCCCACATACCTTCAAGCTTTAATCTTGAAGGAGAAACAGAATCTTGAAAGCATTCTTGAATTAGGAAACTTGAGTTCTTGCTTTTCTTGAAGAAAAATTGAGGAAGTTTTTGGTGTTCTTGAGGATGCTAGGGTTTTTCTTTGAGAGAAAAGATGAATAATTGAGTGTATATTGCATTTGGGTACTGAAATTAAGTGTTATGGGCGGATTTGGGTGAGGAGAAGTTACTAAAGTGCCCCTAGACCCTTTAATAACTGAATTAGCGTGTGAAGCAGTTCCGTAATGCGAAGGCTGATGCGTTGCGTCGCTATCACGTCGGCTTACTGCCTCACACGGAAAATGCCATAATTTTTTGCTCGGGTATCGAATTTTTGAAAAATTGGTATCGTTGGAAAACTAATTCAATTATCTAAAATTTTGTGGGTCTTGAGCTGCAAAATTCTACTTATATAAAATGTTATACACGTTTAAAGTAGACCCTTGTAGAATCAAATATCAAACTTTGGACGAATAAAAGGCTCTAAGCTCAACTTTGTTCTAAGTGATTCTTATAAACACTTTTCACCTCAAAAGAAAATCAAACATGAGGATAAAGATCGTAAAAATAATATTTTCATGAGAATCATTTATATTATAGCTTATACGTGTAGGAACGATGGTTCAAAGAATATCCCAAAAATGCGGAGTATTACAATGAATGATCCCAAGGGGGTTTGATGTAACACCCCGTATAATTATTGACTTGATTTCACTCTTAGGTTCATGTATAGGGAATTTAAAGCCTAAAAATTTTCCAAGTGTTGAGAGAATTAGTCATATTTTAAGCCTCTTAATTTCAATGAATTTTAAAATAGTCTTCCCGACCCTGACATGTAGTTTTTTTAGTTAATTTATATTCAGGGTTGTAAGGGGCATGTCTCAGGAGAGTTTTATATTTTTTGAAAGAGGATTGGGTTGCGTTTGGATTTCAATTCTAGAACCTCACCGTGATTGCATAGTGTCACGGTGGTTATAGCGTTGAGGGGTCCATCATGTCACAGTAGACTTATAATTGATGTTCCAGTCACGAATTTAATTTCTAGAAAGGCAACGTGGTATTTTCCATTCATTCCAATTCATAAATGGTCGATTAATAACGTAATTAGGGCACGAAATTGCCTTTTCTCTCAAACTTAATCTCAAATAAAACCCTTTCCTCTTCCCCAACTATCAAGAACTTAATCCTTTCAATTTTAAGATTCTCAAGAAAGTGTCAAGATTAGGGTTCCATTCTTCAAACTAAGGAACCTAAGGTACATAGGACTATTAAAAAAAAATTGGGCATGAGTTATTATTTACTAAGTTTTGAAGGCATATTATGATATTTATAAAAAGGGTTTGAACAATTATTTTGAATGGCCAAATCATGAATCCCTTTTTTCAATGATATAGAGTTTTGTTCTTGAAGCTTTCCTTTGAACTTGAATTATGCTCGTGTATACATGTATATGCACTTTTAGTTTATTAAATTTGAATTGATAACATGAATAATTAAACCCTCTCTCTTGTTATGACACCTATTGATCTTACACATTATGGATTGTTCAATTGCATATTTAGAAGCATCTGATAAATATTTTTGATATTATTTATGGTTTTGATATTGGTTATGAATTGAAGAGAGGGTGTTTTCCTTGTTATAAATTTTAAAGGTGATGATTGAAAGAATTTCTTGGGTTGCAACAAAGTAATGGACCACCACATATTTAAGAATTAAAAGAGAGGATCTTTGCATAAGTTTTCTTATATTTTGAAATACGAATTCTATTGTATTGTTTTAGTGTTTTGGTGGTCCAATGATATATTTTGAATGAAAAGACTGTAACACGATATCGTATGGCTAATACGACTTGCAAGTCTTGGTATGATGCTACCAAATTAGACAAAGACCATAACAGACTCAGACCAGACTAGACTACATATTTTTCAGACACTAAACCATTTTCCAAAAAGATGCATGATTTTAATAGGTTAAAATTGTCTTAAAGAGAGTTAGATAATTACCGGAAGAAGTCATTTGGGTTTAAAGGATCATAGACGAAAACCGAATTTTGCCGATTCGGGAGACATGATGAGATAAGAAAAATGTATATTTGTCCTTGAGACACTGGTATACTGTGCTATTATATAGGACCCCCATCTAACTCAGAAGTAAGACAAAGGGTCTAATTGAAATTCATACGTATTCTTTGAAACCTACTGATTATGCCCATGTATTTCAAATATTTTACGATGCCATGTTTTTATGAAATTCTCTCACATATGTTGTATATCAGTATTTTCTTTTTGAATTGTTTTGCATATCAGTACATTTGTATTGACCCCTTATATTTCAGGATCTAAGGCTTAATCCCATGATCCCACTAAGCAGTAGATCCTTGTTAGACAGTTGGAGTTGGTGAGCCTTCCGTAGGAAGGCCTTGGTTCATATGATGTTTCATTTGATTGTTTTATGAATTATGCATATGATTACAAGTTGAGAGGGCTCTCAGGACTTTACGATTTGGGATTCCCATTGCGGTCAGGGCCTCAGTTTGGGTCATGACATATAAATCATGGGTTGGGATTTTAAAGGGGATAAAAGACCAAAAATACCCTTAGAATCCTTCTGGAAATTTCCTGGAAGCCATCCTGATGTGTTCGGGTATGACTTGTATCTTTTGGGTACGGGTCGTACCTTGAGTCAAAACCAAGAGCCCAAACTTTGACCCCTACTGTTTTGGGTATGACTCCCCCTTACGACTCGTATGGCCTGGGTATGAGTCGTACCCTAGTGGCACCTTTGACAGTGCTTCAATAATTTGGCTATAACCCTTCACACCGATATCGGATTAATACAAAATTGCTATCATTGGAAATTTAATTATATTATCTATTTTTTGGTGGTTCTTGAGCTTAAAAACTCATAGTATAACAAAATTTATGATTATTTGAAGATGACTATAGTTATGTACATCCCTATAAATTGTATTGCAAAGGGAGGTTTTGACTTGTTCATGAGATAGGAGATATTTCCGGACTTTATATATATCTAAGTAACTTACAACGGTATCAAAACACGAGGCTTCATTCCTAGATCATCTATGGGTCAAATCTTATGACTCTTACCTTAGCATATGACTATTATCCATGAATCGTATCTTAGACAAAACCTCAAGGAGTCTACACTGATGTCCTTACGACTTGGGTTCATACGACTCATACCCCTCTTGACGATTCTCAGGGGTCAAGTCATTCCTGGAATAGAATGTCAACTCAAACTCACTATCTTGAATACGACTTCTATTTACGACTCATAAGAGTCTTTACAACTTGAAGAATGAGTCGTAAACATTGTAGAAACTGAGAGTAATACGGGGTATTACAGTTAATTTCTTCCCAAATCCAGAAAATCTTTATATATATTAATTTAGTCTTTTTGTACAATCTTTAATATATATCTCAAATATTTATAAGTGTATTCTACCCTATTAGGAATATATCTCTTTGTTATTTTGTACCTTAATTAGATTTCTAACTTATTTAGAATGTTGAAGTCGATTTAGTTTTACTTTTGTTTAGGTTAATTTCATTATTTTACTTGTATAAATAGGAAATTGTGCAACAGTTGTATTCATTCAATAACATTCAATAATATTTCAATTATTCAATAATTCAATAAACATTTAGTTTTATTATTGAATCAATCAAGGTTCAATATTCATTCAATTCAATTATTCTTTCAATTCTCGTTTAATTTTCCATATTCACCTTCAAATTTCTTTCAATATCAAATTCAATTTTTTAATTTTTTAATTTTTTAATTTTTTAATTTTTTAATTTTTTAATTTTTTAATTTTTTAATTTTTTAATTTTTAAATTTTTTAATTTTTAAATTTTTAAATTTTTAATTTTTTAAATTTTTTAATTTTTTAATTTTTTAATTTTTTAATTTTTTAATTTTTTAATTTTTTAATTTTTTAATTTTTTAATTTTTTAATTTTTTAATTTTTTAATTTTTTAATTTTTTAATTTTTTAATTTTTTAATTTTTTAATTTTTTTCCCAATTTGGTCATATTCATCATAAAGTTCAATCCTCTTCTCTCCGGTCCTCTTCATTACAATATATTGTGCAAGTTGGGGGGTCTTTCGTACCCTCTAACTTAAGGGGGGACATTGGATTATTTCTGTATTTTCTCAATGGGAAGGGTTGATTCACCTATTTCATCTCACTCTATATTCATCTATCATAGTACAAACCTTGGGCCAGCCTTGATTTCAGCCATCTCAGCATGTTAATTTCGGCCCTAATCCAAAAAATCTTTATATATAGATTATTTTTTTCCATTTGTACATCAAAGTTAAATATTTAGTATATCTCTCTAATATTTTGTACCTTATTTAGAAGTGTATCTCTAGGTTATTTTGTACCATAACTAGACTTCTATCTTAATTTGTAATACCACATATGCTTCTAAGCTAGAAATCAAACCTTCATTCCTATGAGTGTAGACTCTAGTCCTGTGATTCATACTTGAATAAATGTTTCATGGTCATTAACCTAGTGCAAAGAAATATTATAAGGTGGGAAAGATGGTCATAAGTGTCACTTAGAGCCAAGTTAGCTAAGAGCATTTGATTTGACAAATTTTTGGTGTTCGATTTCACAAGAGTCATCTTTAAATAAGTATAACTTTATGTAAAAGTGTAATTTGTCAGTTTAAGACCCACCAAATTGTACATAATCGAATTAGATTTCCAACGATACCAATTTTTCCTTAATTCGATACCCGACCGAAAAGTTATGCCCATTTTCGTGAGAAGTCGTAAGGGTGTGCGACTGGTTAGGCACTGCCCAACGAAATTTAGGAGATTGAAAATGTATCTCCCACCTTGACTTTGGCGATTGACTGGGCGCCATCTAACTCATTGCCAAGTGCCAAAAATAATCTGTTTTGACCTAGATCAAAGGAGTTGAAGACATTTCACACCCCTAAATAGTCCCTAATCACATTAAAATGTTTTTATGAGATATTAAAAATATAAATTCCTCTCTCTTAACCCTAAAAATCAGTAAACAAATCAAAATTCCTCCTCCATTCCCAAGAACAAAAATCCAAGTGTCGTCTTTCAAGAATAAAGAAGTTAAGTTACAAATTCAAATTTCTCTCTAACGATTATCTCATACAAGGTATGTGGGTTATGAAAAAGGATATTCCTTTCATTCTTTTGCCAAAAACTATATTTTAAATTTGAATTTATATGAGTTTTAATTTAATGTTCATACCCAATTATCATTATTTGAAGATTATAATATTACAAGTCATTTGAGTGTTGAATTTCATGACTATTTTCACATACTTATGCGTGTGATTTGATTTTGTATATTGAGCATTGAATTTCATTATATTGACTAGAATTGTTAATGCATTTCAAGATTTTCATTGTTTAACATGGATTGTGATGATTTGATATGCGTTCAAGAAAGGGTTTTCAAGCCCTAAGTTTTAGTCATGATATTTCAAGAAAGATAATGTTTAGACATTCTTTGAAGAGAATTTATTCAGATTTTAAGCAAGATTTTAATCTTATGATCCTTAACTAAGATATGGAATCCATAAAGTTAGTTTTGATTACAGTTTAAAATAGATAGACGCATAACTGTTTTTTCATTATAAACCCTTATGCTAGTTTTAAGGTGGATTTCCTATAGAATGAGCATACAGATTAAGGGGAGTAGTATTTAGCACCGAGTTGGGTATGATTTCAAGGTCTCATGCCCCAGAATTATGCGCTATCATAGGTTTTAACACCCCTAGTGGGTTCAGTATTATGATCACTCTAGCTAGGTTCTCTTCTGATGGAAAGGGTAGAATAACTCTACCAAAGTGGGTAAAAGACGTTGGACTCCATGATTGTTCACATGGTTTATGTCGGTTAGAAGAAACTCCCACTAGAAAGAGTAAAGATATATCTTTTAGAACTAAGTGTTATGTCTTACAAAGTTATTCTTATGCTTCATTACTCATATTTATGATTTTATAGTTTTTTTTTAGTTAAGCCCAAATGAGTCATTTACACTTAGCATGCATTGTTTAAAAGTTTATATGTACATTAAATCATTGTTTTACTTATGCATTCAACCCTATATGCTCAGTACATTCCAAAAGTACTAATTCACATATCAATTTATATACTACATTATTTAATAATGTAGGTACTGGATCAGTTGTAGTCCATATACAATGATCAGACAATTGCAGATTCCAGCTAGCAAGTGATGGGTCCTCCAACTTCAGGGACTTTAGTTAGATGTTATTCATGTACTTTACCTTCTTACTCATATGTATTGATTCCTGGTAGTTGAAGTCGTGTCCCATCTATCTATAGTCAGTATAACAGAGGCTTCATAGATGTCAGTTAGAGTCTGTCAGTTTTACATACATTTAAATCAGTTTCTTAACATTATCTAGATTTCAGCATGATTATGTTTTTGCATAGTAAACTTAGTTATTTTACATATATTTAAATCAGTTTCTTAACAGTATGCTAGTTCATGGGTTAGCTTGGGATCACTTGTGGTCCTTAGCACCATATGATGTCTAGGGGTAGTCTTGGGTGTTATAAACTTGGTATGAAAGCAAAGGTTAAAGTTTCCTAGGGTGTCTGTGTAGCCGTGTCTAGTAGCGTATTTCGGAATGGTACGATGATGTCTGTACTTTTCTTTGAGAGGCTATTGATACGCCCAAATTACAACTCTCGTTAGAAAGTTTAAGCAGTCGCTTTCAAATAGAGAACCCAACTGGGTTGGTTGTCGAATCCCACAGGGAATACTCTGGTCACTAAGTGTTGCAATTATTAGTAGACTGTTGGTCGAAAATTCCAAGGAAAAAGGGGGGTTTGTTTTAGGCGTGAACTAATATTATCAAAGTAACAATGGAACAATTTGCGTAGTAAGATTTAATCACAGAGATTGATAAGTTAGGGTTATGTCCACCTTATAAGTTCTACTTCTCTATTAACTATGAGTAACACGGAATTTAGACATGCATGCACTTATAGAGAATCATATTCTAATTCTAAATCCAAGTGTTTCCCAACCATCAAGGATTTATTTCACTTTAGCTCTCTCAAGCCTAAAGTGTATAACAAATGGTACAAATTCTCCAAGAAGTTAATCCGGTTAAAGCATTAACGTGTAAATAGGGGTTGGAAACCCTATTTCCTTGTCACACTCTCTTTTCCAAACATGTAACTTTTCTCTCGAACAAGTTAATGCTATAATGGCGTATTCTCTATGTTTTCAACCATAAGAATTCAATCAAAACGAAGAGAGTAATGATATAAGTAGCATAACACATCAAGAATTCACAAACTCATAGCAATAGATAGTATCTTACAAGGTTTCCATAACCCTAACAGATAAGTTTAGCTACTCATGAATACAATGGAAATCAAAGTAGACATCATCATCATACCAAAACTTAGAGAAATCTTGGCTATGGAGATGAAACATGTTTTCTTTCTCCGTTGCTCAAGTGAACCATTTTCTGCTCTCAAAACTCGTACAAAACCTTCAAACATGAATAATGAATAATGTCGAATGATAATGCTTAATGATAAATTCAGCAATAAGGATTTTAATAGCATCCTTGTCTAATAAGTTGCTACTGCATCCTTAAGTATTTAAAAATACTGGGTTTGCCCGGGAAAAAGTTCCCATGCATCTCTTTCAGTCCAAAAGCTGCCTTCCCTCTTATGTGAAGTTTTCCTTTGCTGCCCACAGGTCCACAAAGTGCTGAAATCTTCATCATTAGTACCTGAAAACATGCTAATCACATAGGTCAGCTCACTTATATGAAAATGGACTAAAAGTGCAAGAATTATATATTTTATCCTCAAAACTTAGCTGAAACATGGGTAAATTATGTTGCTTAGGCGTGTAAATACGCCCAACATCACCACCCCACACTTAAAGTTTTGTTTGTCCTTGAACAAAATATTACATCCATGCAAACACCTAACTAGAATTTTACAATAGCAACACGAAATTTTCAACAAGACATGCACAACAATCATTAACAAAGAGTAGGTTTCTCGATCACTACTAGAAACAACTCAACCTCCAACATAGACTCATTAGGATGGTTAATTCGTATCCACACGTTAAGCCACAAATAAACATATAAAACTACCCAACAACCATCAACCATGTGTGCTCACACAAGATATCACCCATAATCACTCATAGTTTTGCATTTTTTGAAACATGGGTATAAGACCCTCCTTGCTCTCGCTCTCACAAGGAATTCTTATATTGCAACTGATGACCATAGGCTTGACCTTAGTGTAATGCTCTACTAATATCAGACTGCTAAGTTTAGGATCAAATAGGTCTTTACAGGTTGTAATGTAGGCTAAGGGACAGGTAGGACTATTTTGGCTAGAAATAGTGACTATGTTCCCTAAGCGCTTTAATACACTACAATATACCATTTACACTATCTTTTAACAACCACTCTACCTCTCTTTCATCTACCAACCCCTTTTCACCCATTTTGTTATTCAATCATAAACACAACTATCTTTCTTTTTTTCTAAATTTTTTATTATTTTTTATTTTATATTAAGCAAGCATCCCTATAATAGCCACTCTTTTTCACAACAATTTCAAGTACCAATACACCTTGAGGCATCACTTTCACCATTCTCTTTTTATTTTTCCACATGATTCTACAATTTTAAAGCACTTAGGAGTTTGGATCAAATTATGGTCTTGAAAAAAAATGGATTAGGCTACATATGAGGCTGCCAAAGAAAATAGCTAAAAGCTCAAAGGGGGTTCACTAGGACAATGTACAAAGGTAGGTCAAAAGAAGGTAAACAATTTCAGGGCTACCAAAGAAATGCCTAAATCATCTCCTACACTCACAATCTTTATTTCGCTTCACACACACACCAGGCAAGTTCTAGCATCAGTCACAACAAAGAATATACAATATCCTCACACACACAAGGCACATGGCCAACTTCATTGGGAGCATTATAGATTCTTGACCCAACAGATGAATGAATTAAACCACAACAATTTATCACACAGTGAGTCACAACTTAGATCCTAAGCGTCTCAATAGTAATAATTTAGCACAAACTCTTGTTATAATATACCATGCCGTCTATCAGAACAATTTCATGCAAAATCTAAAATCTAACTAACTAATTACGACTAACTAACTACGACTAATTCAAACAAACAAGAATAAATATAGGCAAAGAAACACAATACAGCAGACATATACCCGCACCCCACACTTAGACGGGACACACTGTCCTCAGTGGAAATAAATAAGGAAAACCTGATTAGTCGGACTCCTCTTCTATGTCTGGGGTCATACCTCCTGCGTCAGAATTATCATCAGAGTCATCGTCGTCAGAGTTGTCCTCAACGTCTGAGTCTGGCAGTCGGTGATCATCGTCAGTCGGCACGTCATCATCGAGAGGTTCCTCAAAATGTACCCCCACTCCACACATGGCCTGCGCATGCTCATTAAGCGGGTAATAATAGTCCAACTGCTGAAGCTCTACATCAGTCAGAACACGACCCCCATTTATCAGTGTAAATCTAGTCATGCCATACAGATGGCGGAAAAAGCTTTCATCTCGAGCATGCCTCTCTGCAGTGGTGAGGTTGATGCCTTGACCAGTTTCTAGCTCTTTAACCTTCGTGAGATCAACTTTCTTCGGGTTGTGTGGTAGCTTATGATCCGCGGGTTCCTCTTTAATGTGTTCTTTCCTTAAGATCGTAGTCAACAAGTTGCCGAAACTGAAATGGGACCTTTTGTGCAGCCTAGCCTTACACATTGACGATCGTATAACCGCACAAATGTTGATGGGAATATTCTTCATTAAAGCGTACACCAAGCAGACTCGATCACGTGTGATCTTAGTATATTGTGTCCCAGGAATCAAGCAAGAGTTGACTATCCTTAACCATATGCAATCTTCCCTGTTCAAAGAGGCATACGGGTAGGTATTGTGGAGACCATTATTCTTGTGCCGAATCCACCGTGCCATTGACCTTGATCCGCACAGTGTATGTCTGATGGCCCTGTAGGGAGGTCTATGACAAAGCTCCTTGAGAGGTGATAGATCCATATATGGAAGGCCCAGAAAAGAGTTGAAGAACTCCGTATTCAGTTGCAAGACTTGTCCCCTAATCTTGACTTCACTTCCTGTAGTCTTTGGGGACCAATTGGCATAAAACTCTCGCGTTAGATCAAGATTGCATTCCCCCATATCTCGGAAAATGAAATCAAGATTTAGTGCCATGATTTTAGCCAAAATGTGGGGGTCTCTCTTTGCTAGACTCTCCTTCTGCATCAAATCCACATGAACATATTTTTTTACTTTGTTGTTCTTGTACCACTCCTTCCCTTCCTCCTCTAGGACCCACTTTATCCCGAAAGTGCATCGAGGTACTTGCAAAGAGGAGGACTCAACCTGATCTTTTCTTGCCCTTTTCTGACCTTTTTGGGAGGTGGACACTTTTTCTTTTCCTTGTCGTCCTTTTGGGTCCATTCTACCTGAGATCACAATAAAGTTACGTTAGTTTCATCATGGAAGATTTACTATAGTCGGAAAAGAAAATCGTAATGATACCACCCGACACTTAATCTGTTTGCACAATGTTAATAATCATGTAATCTTAACTATCCTTTCTGACTTTATTTCATTGGATTAAGGCAATGTTTGAACAAGACTACCACATAGCAATCTTATTAGGTTTTTGCATCAAAATATCCAAACCATGTTATACTTGTGGTCAATCATGATCAATACCTTCGATGAATGAGTCATTCAAACATTCAAGATTACAACTTTCAAGATTATGCATTAACTTCACAATTTCGACTTCATAAAAATATGACAGTGAATACCAATCAAATACAAGTCGGAGCAAAGTCAAGAACACCCACACGAATTCTTTCACTCAACTAGATGCATCATAACAAACCAACCATATTCTCATCACCAAACACCACTTCACAATCTAATAAATCATTATAAGCGGAGTAGTGCAACAACTACGGAATATAAAAGAGTAACTTACGTGGTGATGGATCCGAAATATGAACTTGCAAGATTAGATGAGAAAAAAGAAAAACTTTGAGAGAATTTGGGAGCTTAGGCATCGCCTACCTTGAGTAAACAATGGAATTGTGTTCTAAGGTTGAGGATCTATTTAAAGACTAAGCCATGGGTCGGGTTTGATCCATGTACAATCGGGTTAGGAGGCAAAAAAAATATAAGTAGGCGGCGCCTAATGCTTTGCCTAGATAGGCATAGGCGACGCCTTGCCTATCGCCTAGATTGGCATAGGTGGTGCCTTACCTATCGCCTAGATTGGCATAGGCGGCGCCTATGGCATTGCCTATGGGAGGCAGTGAGCATAGGCAATGGCATAGGCGGCGCCTATAGCATTGCTTACATTGGTATAGGCCTTGCCTTGTCCATTGCCTATGTGAGGCAGTGATCATAGGCAATGGCATAGGCATTGCCTTGTCCGTTGCCTAGATTTGCATAGGCATTGCCTTGTTCGTTGCCTAGATTGGCATAGGCATTGCCTTGTTCGTTGCCTAGATTGGCATAGGCAATGCCTAACCTATAGCCTTTTCTCCATCATTCCTCACTTACCACCATTAGCATGGCTCACTTTCAAATAAAAATTTGGGACTAATCTTTTCCTTTGTATATCTTGCACCTACACTTAATCAAAAACAACAAAAATGATTAGATGGATGGGTTGCCTCCCACCGAGCGCCTTAGTTTTGGTCGTGGCTCGACTCTTCTTTTTGAACTTTTATTTATCAAAAACAAAATCCTAACAAAACAAACTCCTAATGATGGGTTGCCTCCCATGTAGCGCTTGATTTATTGTCGCGGCACGACATAGTTATCTCGATTACTCAGACTTCGTCAAGATATCTGGTGGCTTCGCCGGTGGTGAGGGTCGATTCTTAAGGTCAAGGTCCAGCTTCTTGGGGTCATATGATTACGACCCCATTTCTGTCAAAGCACGGATAGTTTCTTCGTTCTCTTCAACATCCTCACGCTCAAAGTTCAAAAGCACAACAGCCAATGGCTCAACAGTAAGCTGCTTATCTAAAGATAATTCCTTCTCATCCTCATAATGAACATCATCTATAGAGAACACATTCATATCTTTGGGCTGCTTCATTGATTTACTTACATCAAAACGTACCACTTCGTCATTCATCCGAAATAAAATCTCATTTGCTCGTAAATCAATAAGCACACTTCCTGTTGTGAGGAAAGGTCGACCCAAGATTATGGGCACCTCAAAATCCACCTCGCAATCCAAAATAACAAAGTCTGCAAGAAAAATAAAGGTAGAAACCTTCATTAATACATCATGTAAGATACCAACAGGTCGTTTTACCAACCTATCTTCCATCATGAGCCGTATATTAGTTGGTGTAGGATCGCCCAACCCCAACTGTTTATAAATAGATAGCGGCATCAAATTGATGCTAGCCCCCAAATCGCACAATGCCTTAGCAAAATCCAAGGATCCAACCGTGCAAGGAATAGTGAAAGCACCAGGATACGCCTTTTTCTGTACTAAAGATCTCGTGGAAATTGCACTGCAATGATGAACATTATCTGTCAGTTCATAACTTGCTGCCCTTTTCTTTGTCAAAAGGTCCTTCATGAATTTGGCGTACCCTGGCATCTACTCCAGTGCCTCCACCAAAGGCACATTAATAGTCAGCTGCTTCAGCATGGTCATGAATTTACTAAACCTGGTGTCATCAGCCTTCTTCTTCAGTCTTTGAGGAAAAGCTGGTGGTGGATTTGGAAGAGTCTTTTCCACCACTTCCTTTTGTTTTTTCTTTCGATTATCAATCTTTTCAGGCTGGTGACATCTAGGTGTAGTGTCATGAACGTTCTCATTATGATTTTCATCTTCTACAGAATCATCACAATCTTCTTCAATAACATTCTCTTCTGTATTATCAACCACCTGTTTTCCTTTGGATGGATTTTCTAACACCTTACCACTCCTGGTAGTAATAGCCATACATAATCCATCATTTCATGGATTTTGCACAGTGTTACTAGGTAAACTGCCAGCTTTTCTTTGATTGAATGCCGCTGATAGTTGACTCATTTGTTGTTCCAGCTATTTTATTACAGTGGAATGCGAGTCAACCAATTGATTTATTGAGGAAAAATCATTTTTTACCTCAGCTAGTCCCGTGTTGGTTGCCTCCACTCCTTTCAAAAGCTTGGCCATCATGTCCTCCATGGACATCTTCCCATAACTAGTTGCAACAGCTTCACGATTTCCAGGAGGGACGTACAAACCACTCCTGTCAGTCTTATTCTTGAATCTGGATTTTTTATAATAGTTTCGACCTTGGTTTCCTTGGGCATTGCCTCTGAAACCCCCCTGATTATTCAAATAATTCGCTTCCTCCTACGAATCGGATTCATATCTACCCTGTGATACAACAGCCTTGACTTTTTTTGTCTTCTCTGATAATAAATGCATGGTAAGAAGGTCCATCTGCATTTTCATGTGAGCCATATCTTGGTCACGTTTCTCTTCTATTCGCCTCTATTTTGCTGTCATGCCAGTAGATACAGTAGAGCTTGCTACCTTAGAATCCCTAGTATGCCAAGCTCTACTCTGCTTTGTCATACGATACAGCATATCACCAGCCTCAATAAAAGCAAGGTCCATGAATGACCCACCTACAGCATTATCAACCACTGGCTTAGTCACCGAGTTCAAAGCCCTATATAATATTTCCATCAAGTGGATATTGGTCATCTGATGATTTGGGCACCGCGTAAGCTTCTTCTTGAACCTCTCCCATGTTTCGTGGAGAGCTTCAGTTGGAAGCTTTCTAAAATTGCTTATCTCATCTCTCAATTGTGCCCTCTTGGATGGCAGAAAGAATCTTTCTAGGAAAGCGTCTTTTAGTTGCCTCCAATTGGTAATAGAGTCAGGAGTTAGCCCGTTTAACCATAGAGTTGCCTCTCCAGATAGAGACAATGGAAATAAGCGCAGCCGGATCGCATTCTGTCCAACTTATGGATTGTCAAATGACTTGCATGTTGAGATAAAGTTGATCAGATGCATATTCGGATCATCGCCTGCAAGTTCACGAAATAACCCTTTGAGTTGCAATAGCTGGATCATGGTTCTAGTGATATTGAACTTGGCTTCGGGTGCCAAGGGTGGAGGAATAATAGCCCTTGTGGCACCAGCCCCGTCCAAGTCGTCATCATCATCATCAAAAGCGATTTGCACAGCTCGGCGTTCAGGTCTCATTCTCGCTTGACGATATCTGTTGACATTCCTATTCACTGGTGCATCCACATCATCTGCACGCCTTGGATTTAAAAACTCATCATCACCCAGGTCCTCTTCATCAAGATTTGTTACCCGACCTGGGTTATCAATATTCTGTTGATGCACTTGAGCAGCTGCCAATGCAGCTAATCTTTCCTTCTCCTGTTGAGCAGCCATTCGTTCAAGGTTTCATTGCACATCCATTCTGCCAATAAGATGTGGTTCAGGATTTATAGGTAACAACTGTTGACCAGAACTTCGTGTATTTGGCATGCACTCCAATAAACCTGAACAAAACAAAAACAACAAACAAAAAGTAAAATTCGAGAATCTTTGACCAAAGGGTCTATTAACTATCACAAACTTAGTTGACAGCTGTATTCCCCGGCAGCGGCGCCAAAATTTGATACGCCCAAATTACAACTCTTGTTAGAAAGTGTAAGCGGTCGCTATCAAATATAGAACACAACTGGGTTGGGTGTCGAATCCCACAGGGAATACTCTGGTCACTAAGTGTTGCAATTATTAGTAGACTGTTGGTCAAAAATTCCAAGGAAGAAGGGGGTTTGGTTTAGGCGTGAACTAATATTATCAAAGTAACAATGGAACGATTTGCGTAGTAAGATTTAATCACAGAGATTGATAAGTTAGGGTTATGTCCACCTTATAAGTTCTACTTCTCTATTAACTATGAGTAACGTGGAATTTAGACATGCATTCACTTATAGAGAATCGTATTCTAATTCTAAATCCAAGTGTTTCCCAACCATCAAGGATTTATTTCGCTTTAGCTCTCTCGAGCCTAAAGTGTATAACAAATGGTACAAATTCTCCAAGAAGTTAATCCGGTTAAAGCATTAACGTGTAAATAGGGGTTGGAAACCCTATTTTCTTGTCACACTCTCTTTTCCAAACATGTAACTTTTCTCTCGAACAAGTTAATGCTATAATGGCGTATTCTGTATTTTTGCAACCATAAAAATTCAATCAAAATGAAGAGAGTAATGATATAAGTAGAATAACACATCAAGAATTCACAAACTCATAGCAATAGATAGTATCTTACAAGGTTTCCATAACCCTAACAGATAAGTTTAGCTACTCATGAATACAACGGAAATCAAAGTAGACATCATCATCATACCAAAACTTAAAGAAATCTCGGTTATGGAGATGAAACGTGTTTTTTTTCTCCGTTGCTCAAGTGAACCGTTTTCTTCTCTCAAAACTCGTACAAAACCTTCAAACGTGAATAATGAATAATGTCGAATGATAATGCTTAATGACAAATTCAGCAATAAGGTTTTTAATAGCATCCTTGTCTAATAAGTTTCTACTGCATCCTTAAGTATTTAAAAATAGTGGGTTTGCCCGGGAAAAAGTTCCCATGCATCTCTTTCAGTCCAAAAGTTGCCTTCCCTCTTATGTGAAGTTTTCCTTTGCTGCCCACAGGTCCATAAAGTGCTGAAATCTTCATCATTAGTACCTGAAAACTTGCTAATCACATAGGTCAGCTCACTTAAAGGAAAATGGACTAAAAGTGCAAGAATTATATATTTTATCCTCAAAACTTAGCTGAAACATGGTAAATTATGGTGCTTAGGCGTGTAAATACGCCCAACATCAGCTATGGGGCATTTAAGAAGAGTTTCTTTTATTTCATACTCTTGATCGTGCAGTAAAGTTATTCTTTTAGAAACTTTTATTGATTCGTGTGTTACTCCATAATTCTCTATCTATGACTTTTCGAGATAACCCGAGTACTAGATTCCAATTCATCCCAAGATGTTGCTCACAAATTGACTATCAATAACTTCAGAAGTCACACAAGGGGCTAGAGAGGAGCTCATTAGTATGATATAAGTTCCTCAAGTTGAAATTTTATGTCCTTATCCGTATGAGTTATTCAGTTAAGATAAAATAATATATGTATTCAGATTCCTCATTATTCCTTCAATACAGATAGTGCTCATAAGAGGAGATAGTATAAACCAAGATTATTAAATAGAGTTTGCATTCAAGGGATATTTCAACCTAGACTGTTATGATTTATAAGTAGTAGAACCTTCTTATAGTTGGATGTATGGGTTTAGAAGTGTAGTGAAAAGAAATATGGAAATGTCGATTTATTAGAAGTATATAGATGAACTTATGCATGATATCGAGTTTTTGTTAAGATAATATGTCCTTGTGTGTTAGTTTAGTGGAAGGTAGAGAAAGAGATATTGGTTAAGGTGAGTTTTTTTTTCTTGAAGTAGGAAAAGAGTTATTGATGATATTTATTGTGTTAAGAAAGTATACGTTATTAATGAAGAATTTAGTGGTTTAGTATTATTAATTTAGGCTACCCTTGAGGTTGCAAAAAAGAGTTAAGTTGATACTTATAGATCTATAAAAGTAATGTAAGTGTAGAGGTGGGTAAATAGTTGTAATGTGTAGAAGGAGGATGTGATAACGGATTTTTATAAGGTAGACCATAGGATTATAATCAATTATGGTTGTTATGAGGTTCTAGAGGATTAGCATTGCTTGGTGTTTATTTTATAGCTTTCGAATGAGAATAGTATGTGAGGTTGTATTGTTCATCATGCCTAGCACTAGGCACTAAGTTTGAACAGCGAGTGGTCATCAAGGTGGATATAATGATTTCTTGGTTATGATGCTAGTTATATGGAGGTGAACCAATAGGATTGAAACAATAAATGCAAGAATTTAAGTTTATTGATTTGAGATTAAGTGTGATGTTGTAGGTATGATGTAGAGGTGTACCCAAGGTGATATGGGGTTGCATTATTTGGCTAAGGTTATTAAGTGTTGTGTGTAGTTAGTAATAACCTTGAGTTGCTAAGTGGAAGAAGGCTAGTTATATAGTACTTGGTGTTCAAAATAGCTAAGTTAAGAAGTTATGGATAGATAGTGTTGAGTTTTTTTAAGTATGATTTTGATTCTTATGTTTTGGGGAGAATATAAGTATAGAAGTGTGATCTTGGTCGGCTATGATTATGTGTTTAGTGAGTCAAGTATGTTTGTCAAGTTAATAGGGCATAAGTATTTGATGATGACTATTAAAGATAAAGGGAGTTAAGGGTTGTTCAAGAATGAAGATAGTAAGTTTGAAATATAGTTTACTTGTTTGAGTTTAGAATTTATGTGAAGACCATTAAAGCAAGGAAATTATGGCTCAGTCTCAAGGATATGGACTAGACCCATAAGCTTAGAATGTTAGCTTTGATCTAAGAGAGAGATGGTAGAGTGAGTTACCAAATTAAATTTTAAGAATTAGACTGTGTTACATATAAATAAGAGTTGAAATAAGATACTGATTCCTTCTTACTCTAGAGTATTACTTGGATTTCAATAATTATAACACCAAATCTACGTCTTGCGTGAGAAATCCTTGCCAAAGTCCAATGCTCCTACACTTCATGCGCACTCAAGTCTATTCTCAGCTTCTAGCAAGCAAGCAACAGCTTCACTCTGTGATTTGAGTCATCCCTCATAAATCTATGAAATCAAATCTTATGTTGAATAGCTTATTCTAAGAATGAACTCATGTTTCAGAGTATGATCAGTTCTTAGAAACTCATGATCCTAGTGAAATTCAGTTTATGTCATGCATGCTCTCAATTTAGACCTCCTTGGTGAATCCATGATGTTGATACTCTATTCCTCAGGCCTCAGTAAGGTGTCCAGTTATACTTAGTGACCCTTCACGTTTCAGGTCCTCATGTTCTAACCTTTCAGTGACCTTTTCTTATGTCAATATAGTGATGATGAATAGTTGTTTAGATGGGAGAGAGTAAATATTTCTTATTGACAAAGTATTGTTGTATGCTCATTTTGATAAGGATATTAGTGTGAAGTAAGATTGAGGCCAAGTATCTGATACATATCATGGTTAATTGAAAATTTGTGTGTATGTTCTTAAGAATAGTGTAAGAAAGTTGTTGTTGATAATGGTTTAGAGAATATGACAAGTATACCTCTATGGTTGTTTTCCTTGAAGTTCATATGTTGTTATAATGGTATGCTTGAATGTCATGTTGTGATGTAAGTGGAGGAATGCAATATGCGCTAGTGAATCCATAGTAAGAGTTTAGAGTTAGTCATTGAAGTGGTAAGACATGTTATGCTTAGGGTGTGAGCTCTCTAAGAGACATAGATGATTGAATCATGTGTTTTAGACTAGTATTATGGTGTAGCGTGTTGTACATTGTGATTTTGAGTTAGGCTTGATCATGGTCAGAGAATTTAGTTCAGTATAGACTTTAGTAGATGGATTTTTCAATGCCCATGTGAGAATTATAAGTTTAATCAAATGAGTTTGGTATTTAAGAGGAATAGTATAGTTGAGGGAGTATTTGAGAAGTGTTGCTAAGCTTGAAGGTAAGAAGTTGAATTTCCTAAGGCCTAGTAATTCTATCCTAGATTATGATCTATAGGTATATGTTCCATGCTATAGAGTTGTAGCAATGTTGTAATTTCTTATTCAAATGTCTTGTTCAAATGATGCCCAAAGTTCTTTGCTCCCTAAGATCATTAGAACATCTTAGAAAAGTGTTGAAGAAATACTCCATTTAGATATTAGCATTCAGTATGATCCAGTCCATGTAGCCTGCAATCCAGTTTAGCAATCAACCAGATAAGCTCATATAGATTTCCAACTTTCCATCTAGTCGTAATACCCAATGTTTCGCGAGTAAGGCCATTCCATGAGGTAAAATGGTTGCATTTGTGGAAATTATGAATTCCGCTCAGTCCATGCAATAGGCATCAGTTTAATATTCAGATATTTAGTCATGATTCAATTCCTAAGTGTTTAATGAATGATCTTAGTTTTCCACGTATTCCAGCTTATACAGTGTAATACCCATTGTATGATTTTAGTTTCATTTTCTTATGATTCGTTCCAGCATAATTTATCACTTCGCAGTTCTATATGTATGAATGTATCATGAACACTTCAAGAAAATTCTAAACTCTCAGCATGAATTAGCTCCTTATGGTAGGAAAAGGAAAGTTAGCATAGAAATTAGTTTTATGATAGAGATTTTTAATGTTTCAGATTTAGTCATGTAAGTATGTTCTGAGATGTGCATGTTCAGTATGTGATCTCAGTTGCCTTAGTTCAGAACTCTCAGTCCAATCAGTCTCATTTGAGGCCAAATGTTCCCAAGGGGGAGATATTATAATACCCTATATGCTTCTAAGCTAGAAATCAGACCATTATTCCTATGAGTGTAAACTCTAGTCCCGTGATTCATACTTGAATCCATGTTTCATGATCATTAACCCTATAATGAAGAAATATTATGAGGTTGTAAAGATGTTCATAAGTGTCACTTAATGCCAAGTGAGCTAAGAGCCATTGATTCGGTAAATTTTTGGGGTTCGATTTCACAAGGTTCATCTTTGAACGAGTATAACTTTATATATATGTGGAATTCAGTATCTTAAGACCCATCAAATTGTAGATAATTGAATTATATTTCCAACGATACCAATTTTGCCTTAATCCGATACCCGAGCGAAAAGTCATGCCCATTTTCGTGAGAGGCAGTAAGGGCGTGCGATTGGTTAGGAGCCACCCAACAAAACTTAGGAGATTGACAAGGCGTCTCCCACCTTGACTTTGTAAATTGAATGGTCTCCATCTTACTCATTTCCAAGTGCCAAAAACACTCTGTTTTGACCTAGATCAAGGGTGTTGAAGACATTTCACACCCCTAAATAGTCACTAATCACATCAAAATATTTTTATGAGATATTAAAAACATAAACTCCTCTCTCTTAACCCTAAGAAATCAGTGAACAAATCAAAGGCCCTCCAATATTCCAAGAACAAAAATCCAAGTGTCATCTCTCAAGAATCAAGAAGTTAAGTTCCAAATTCAAAGTTCTCTCCAAAGATTATCTCAAATAAGGTATGTGGGTTATGAACAAGGATATTCCTCTCATTCTTGTGTCCAAAATAAGATTTTAAGGTTGAATTTACATGAGTTTTAATTTAATGTTCATACCCAACTATCATTATTTGAAGATTATGATGTTACAAGTGATTTAAGTGTTGAATTGCATGACTATTTTCACATACTTATGTGTGTGACTTGATTTTGTACATTGAGGATTGAATTTCATTATGTTGACTAGAATTGTTAAGGCATTTCAAGATTTTCATTGTTTAACATGGATTGTGATGATTTGATATGAGTTCAAGAAAGGGTTTTCAAGCCCTAAGTTTAGTCTTGATATTTCAAGAATGATGATGTTTAGGCATTCTTTGAAAAGAATGTATTCAGATTTTAAGAAAGATTTTAATCTTATGATCCCCAGCTAAGATAAGGAATCCACACAATTGGTTTTTATTACATTTTAAAAAAGATAACCGCATAACTAGTTTTTCATTATAAAACCTTATGCTAGTTTAATATGGATTTCCTATAGAATGAGCATACAAATTAAGGGGAGTAGTATTTAGCACCGAGTTGGGTATGATATCAAGGTCTCATGCCCCAGAATTTCGCGCTATCATAGGTTTAAACACCTCTAGTGGGTTTAGTATTATGATCACTCTTTCTAGGTTCTATTCCTATGGCAAGGGTAGAATAACTCTACCAACGTGGGTAAGAGACGTTGGAATCCATGATAGTTCGCATGGTTTATGTCGGTTAGAAGAAACTCCCACTAGAAAGTGTAAAGATATATCTTTTAGAACTAAGTGTTATGGCTCACAAAGTTATTATTATGCTTCATTACACATGTTTATGATTTTACAGCTTTGTTTTAGTCAAGCCCAAGGTGATTCATTTACATTTAGCATGCACAGTTAAAAAGTTTATATGTACATTAAATCATTATTTTACTTATGCATTCAACCCCATATGTTCAGTACATTCCAAAAGTACTGATTTAGATATCCGTTTATATACTACATTGTTTAATAATGTAGGTACTGGATCATTTGTAGTCCATATATCACTATCAGACAATAGCAGATTCCAGCCAGCAAGTGATAGGTCCTTCTACTTCGGGGACTTCAGTTAGATGTTATTCATCTACTTTACCTTCTTACTTATATGTATTGATTAGTGGTAGTTGGAGTCGCATCCTAGATATCTATAGTTAGTATAGAAGAGGCTTCATAGATGTCAGTTAGAGTCAGTCATGTAATTTCGATTCCTCTCTTTAGTTTTATCAGAGTGTAAAATTGTATCAGTATTGTATTTTTCCCAGATTTCATCATGATTATGTTTTCGCACAGTATACTCAGTTATTTTATACATGTTTTAATCAGTTGCTTAATAGTATGCCAATTCATGAGTAAGCTAGGGATCACTTATGGTCCTAAGCACCGTGTGACATTCAGGAGGTAGTTTCGGGGCGTTACATATTTAAATTGTGGAAGTTGGTTTAGTGTTACTTTTGTTTAGGTTAATTTCATTCTTTTACTTGTATAAATAGGGCATTGTATAGCAGATGTATTCATTCAATTATAATCGATAATATTTTTAATCATTCAATAATTCAATAAACATTCAATTTTTATTATTGAATCAATCAAGGTTCAATATTCATTCAATTCAATTCCATTATTCTTTCAATTTTCATTAAATTTTTCGCATTCACCTTCAAACTTTAATTTAATTTTTAACAGTATTCATACTCCTTGAGTTGTAGGGATGAATTTTAGTTGAGGATTTATGGCACACATATGAACCACATAGACTTAACCATCCTAGACCCCACAACGCATGTTTTTGCTATGTTGTTGTATCCAAATTAAAGTTGGAACCCATCGGCAGACTCCTAAAGTTGGCAACGACTTTTCACTTAGGCGCCAAAAGTGAGCCTGGTACATTTTGAACACTTAGTGTGTTTGGTATGAAGGAAAATATTTTCTGAAAAATGATTTCCAAGTTTCTCGTATTTGGTTGACTTAAATATTTTGGAAAATATTTTTCCAAATCAACTTATTTTCCTCAAATCTAAGGAAAATGACTTCCCTTCAAAACGTAAGTAAAATATTTTCCAAAACTCTCTTTTAACCTCAAATAAAAGTTGAAATGTTCATACAATTCTCAAAATCACCGGACCCTTAATCCCCTACCCCTATCCCACCCCTATCGCTCCCATCCAAAAGAAATATTTTAAATATTTTTACCTCATCCCCTTCCCAGAAACCAAACCACTACCCTCTTCCTCCCCTCCAAAAAAATATTTAATTTTTAAAAAAAAAATTAAAAATTTTTACGATCCCCCTTCCTACCCAACCCCCAACTCCTATCAACCCTTCCCCCCCCCCCATAGAAAAAATTAATTTTTGAGAATTAAGTTTTTTTTAAATTTCAATTTTTTCCTTACCCCACCCCCACTTCCATATCCCCAACCCCACCCTACCACCCTAATTAAAAAATATATTTCAAATTTTTTTCGTACCTCATCTCCTACCCCAAACCTCAGACCCCTTTTCCCTTCAAAAAAATATTTAATTTTTTTTAAAAAAAATCAAAATTGTTTCTTAACCAGCCCCCCTCCCCCAACCTCCCCCCTCTCTCCTAAAAAGAATTAAAATTTTAAAATATACTTTTTCAAAATTTTAAAAAAAGATTTAATTCACTGCCACTCCTCTATCCCAACCCAACCCCTACTAGCCCCCCCAGCCCCTAACAAAAAAATTGATTTTAAAAATATAATTTTTTTCTTATCCCACCCCTACCACCTATTTAGTCAACCCCAACCCCTACCTACCAGCCTCCTTCCCAAAAAATAAAATTATTTTTTTATTTTATTCTTTTAAAAAAATCAAAACTTTTTTCATCTCCCGCCCTTCTTATTCTATTCATTCTCCTTTTTTGGTTAAATATCTACAAATAATTTTAGAAAGAATATACATGCCCAATTCGCACAACGAACATAGGAATATTGGGCAATTTAGCTAAAAGTTATAAATGAATTTGAAAATAATATGTAAGTGACTCAAGTTTTAGCAATTGAGTATAGGTGACAAAGTAACGACCCGAATCTGGTACCTGAAATGCTATACGGTGCTCATGACTCCGAAGGACCACAAGCTAATCCATGGCTGATATCTGTACCTGTACACTGCATAATATAACATAATAATGCAAAAACATGCACTGAAATGCCATAAGGTTCAATACTGAACATAATCTGAATAATATAACATCTTTGAGGGGTAATAGAATACCCAAAACAAAATTGAAAATACTGAAGTCTGAAACATGATAGTCTAGAAAGCCTTTAACTTACTAAAACTGTCTGAGTGAGAAATTGATGGAACATGTTCCCAACTAACTCCAACTAATAAACTAACTAATGAGATAATAGATAATAATCATGACCTCGAAAGATGAGGACTCACTTCAAACTCTGACTGCTGAGACTGGGATCTATTACTTCTCTAGATGTAGTGCCTCTGAACCTATGGTATAAGACACCATAGAGCAAATTTGTCAGTACTTTGAATGTACTGGTATGCATGTAAGGTAGGATAAATGCATGGGGTTCATATGCATGAACAATAATAATAACTGACTAACTATCATGAGTGTGAGAATGCATGCATGAGATATAACAACTGACACTAATATCGTGAAAACATGATTACTGAATATGAATACTGATGACATGACATACTTATAACTAATACGAATGATAACATGAGTGACTATATCTGACAGTCCTGAATCTAATGGAACTATCTGAGTTCCGTACTGTATCTGGGTTGACTATATCTGACAGTCCAAAATCTGAAGAACTATCTGAGTTCTATTAATGAGACTGATTGACTATATCTAACAATCCTATTTTTGTAATATGAAACTATGGAAAGTAGTTATCTAATCGACATGCCCGTAATATGTCATTATGCCTAAGTTTGGGTCCAATCTGTAACCCCAATTGGAAGGTGTCAATAACATGCCACTGGTAAGGACAACATGTGAGTAACCCTCGTATAACAGGTAACTCTAGTGATAATGGTGGGAACCCTCATATAACAGGTTAATACACCTCATCTACCCTCATATAGGAGGCTACAATCTCTCAACCTATGTTGGCTACATAGTTCTGGAATACAAGGATTGCTCCTAAGAATCACACCCTCATATAATAGGTGAGTTCCCATCCTTGGGTTCACTCGGTGCTAATTTCTACTCCCATATGAATATACAGTAAATATAATTTACTGAACTGAACATGGTCTTAGTTACTGAATTCCGTTGATTGATAGAATACTACTGATATCTGACAACTGATTGAGTTCATGAGATCATGGAGATTTTTCGTGAGTCATAAGACTGTCTGAGTCTAAGGATTCATAGCTTGACTGAGAGTATCATGAAAACATGACATGGCTCTATGCACACAGCTAACATTTCAGATACAAGTACCCCCAGGACTCGATAAAAAGAAACTGACGAAGCATATCTTACATGAACATATAACTAACATCATAATCCATAATTCATTTATAGAAGCATTTCATCAAACATGTGATAGGCATAAACTTGTACATACATGGGCATTTCATGATATCATGCTTTCTAGGCACTTTTCCTTCATTTAGGCATTTAATCAAGCATATTATCGGCATAGTACATATAAACATCATTGTACAACAATTAAACATCATAGTTCAATTCTAGTTTCATCATTCAAGGGTTTAGTCATAGATTTGTATTAATCTATATATATAATAATTAAACCCACATAGAAATTATCACCCTACATGGAGTAGAATTCAATTTTTCATTTATCAACATGAACAAAAACAGCCCAATCATGAAATCATAGAGAAAATCCATAACTGTAAGTTGGAAAAAGGGATTCTTGGACTTTATGGATGAAAGGAGTTCATGAATAAACACTATGCATATCTTAGTTCGTGATTTTGTAAATATTGATGGTGAAACCTTCTTGAATTTGAATCCCCAATAGAAACCCTAGCTTGGTATTGAGAGAAACTTGAGAGAAAATAGTATACTTTGGGTTAAGAATGGATAAATCGCGTGTTAAAGGGCTTAAATAGGGATGGGAAGTTGACCCTTTTAACCTTGGACGCGTCATTTAATTTCAGTAAAATTTTCCTGAGTTGGACCCTTGGCGCGACTCGGCGCTATCACGCTGTGTCACAGGATTTTGACAGTTGGGAAATGAAGGGATGGCGCGATGTGAAACCATCACGTTACCCCTTCCTTTGTGACCTGGAACTTTGACGCGACACGGGGGAAATCACACTTAGACATTGGAAAAAAGACAGTTCTAAATTTGAGTCCTGGCGCGACATGGTATAATCGCAGACACCTACTAGAATTTTCCAAATGCCATTTCCTCTTGTGGTGCGGTGTGCCACTGACTAATATGGTGTTGTTTTATGACCTAAACTTGAAGTAGTTGTAACTTATGACCCGATTATCAGATTTGGGCGAATCTTATTTCGATGGAAAGCTTATTGAATTTCCCATATGACAAGAAGAAAAAATCTTGAAAATTCCTCATAGAATAATCATCATACAATTTAGAAGATAACGCTAGACATTCTTGAGATGAAATTAGCTAGGAAAAATATGGGGTATTACAATATCTCCCCCTTGAGAACATTCATCCTCGAATGAGACTGACTGACAGGGGAGAAAATACAACGGACATACATAATGAACATGAATAAATGGAACATGATCTCATGGATGAATTAACTGATAACTGAGCATATCATACTGAACATGCATATCTGATGCATGTGTAACTGATTCGTGAATGCATGACTGAGTTTTCTGAGAAACTAAGTTTCTCACAATGAGAATGCATGTCTGATGCATAATTATATAACAAAGATGATACATCTATGCATGACTAAATCTGCAATGGTACTTGATACCAAGTTTGTGATAAACATTGAACATGAAACTGAGTAATCTTAAGAAGAACTATCACCTTGAGCTTGATCTGAGTTGGCGGAGAAGAGGTGAGGATACTTGGTACGCATGTCTATGATTTCAACTGGAATCTCTTCATAAAAGAGGTTGTTCTAAACATCGATGCTTTAAATAGGGACTACAACTGATGGGTCACCAATGTATTTATTGAGCAAAGAGTCATGGAAAATTGGATGAACTGAGGCTTGATCTAAAGGCAATTCGAGCATATAAGCTACCTTGCCGAAACGACTGAGAATCTTGATGGGACAGACATATCGGGGACTGAGATTTACCTTATTGCTGAATCTCTTCACTCCCTTCATAGGAGAGATCTTTAGGTAGACAAAATCACTAATCTCGAACTCGAGATCCTTTCTGTGAACATCTGCATAAGACTTCTATCGGTTCTGAGCAGCCCAGAGTCTTTCTTTAATCAACTAGACTTTTTCTTAGGCATCAAATACTAAGTCAGGCCCTATGAGTGAGGCCTCACTAACTTCAAACCAATTGATTGGAGATCTACATCTCCTACCATAGAGAGCTTCGAATAGAGACATCTTAATACTGGAATAATAGTTGTTATTATATTCAAACTCGATCAAAGGCAAGTGGTCATCCCAACTACCTTTGAAATAAATTTCACACGCCCGTAGCATATCTTCTAGAGTCTAGATGGTCATTTCTGCTTGACCATCATTTTGAGAATGAAAGGTTGTACTGAGATGAATTTGGGTACCAAGACCCTTTTGGAATTCTTTCTAGAAATGAGAGATGAACTGGGTACCTCTATTCGAGATAATAGATAGTAGAACACCATACAATCTGACCAACTCCCTGATGTAGAATTTGGCATAATCCTCAGTTGAATAAGAGGTATGAACTAGAAGAAAATGAGATGATTTGGTCATTCTGTCTACAATGACCCAGACTGAATCATGGTAATGACTAGTTTGAGGCAAACCCTTCAGGAAGTCCATGTTCACTTTTTCCCACTTCAAGGTAGGAATAATGAACTCCTATATAGGACCACTAGGCTTCAGATGCTCTATCTTAACCTGCTGACATGTAGAAGATTTAGCCACAAATTCTGCAATATTTCTCTTCATCCCACTCCACCAATAGATTTCCTGCACACCGTGGTACATCTTTGTGGCCCTGGATGAATAGAGTAGGGTGCACCATGCGCTTCTGCAAGAATTCACTGCCTTAAGTCATCTACACCTGGAACATAGAGACGACCCTGACAACGAAGAACACTATTTCCTCTTTGGGAGAAAACCTCTACTTTCTGATCCTTGACTGACTCTTTCAACTGGATAAGGTTGGGATCTTTATATTTCTTTTCTATCACCTCAAAAACTAGAGATGATTTTGAACTACTCTGAACGCATATATTACCCTCTTCTGTATCGACTAAGAGAACACCTAGACTGGAATGCTGATGAACCTCCTGAGCTAACTTTTTCTTACTATTCTCAACATGAATGACACTACCCATACACAGTCTACTGAGAGCGTCGGTCACTACGTTGGCCTTACTCGAATGATAAAGGACACTAATGTCATAATCTTTCAAGAGCTCTAACTCCCTTCTATGATGAACATTGAGATCATTCTGAGAAAAGACATACTGAAGACTTTTATGATCTGTGAACATATCTACATGAATACCTTAGATATAATGCCTCCAAATCTTCAAGGAAAAGACTACGGTTACTAACTCAAGATCATGAATAGGATAATTCTTCTCATGGGGTTTAAGTTGTCTAGAGGCGTAGGGTATGACCTTACCATGCTACATGAGTATACAACCCAAACCTACTTTGGATGCATCACAATACACTACGAACCCATCTGAACCATCTGGAAGAGCTAAGACTGGAGCTGAGGTGAGTTGAGTCTTCAACTCCTGAAAACTCTTCTCTTAATAATCAGACCACTGAAACTTGACTTTCTTCTGAGTCAATCTTTACATAGGGGATGCAATATAATAAAATCCTTCAACAAACCATCTGTAATAGCCAACCAAACCCAAGAAACTACTGATATCTAATAGAGAGATAGGGTGAGACCAGTTTCTTATTTCTTCGGTCTTTTGAGGATCTATTCTAATGCCATCACCGAAAATAATATGACCAAGGAATGCTACTGACCTTATCCAAAATTTGCACTTACTGAATTTGGCGATTAGTTGATGATTTTTTATAGTCTAAAGTATGATTCTGAGATGGTCAGCATGATTATGCTCACTATAGGAATAGACCATAATATCATCTATGAATACTATGATGAACATGTCCAAGTACTGCTTTAACACATAGATCATCAGGTCCATGAAAGCGGCTAGAGCATTGGTAAGAAAAAAGGACATAACTAGAAATTCGAAGTGACCATACCGGGTTTGGAAAGCTATTTTTGGAATGTCACATTCTCTGACTCTGAGTTGATGATAGCCTAATCTAAGATCTATCTTAGAGAAATAATTTTCACCCTAAAGTTGGTCAAACAAGTCATCAATTCTGGGAAGAGGATACTTGTTCTTAATCGTGACTTGATTGAGTTGACGATAGTCTATACACATTCTGAGAGAACCTTCTTTCTTGCGCACAAATAATACTGGCGCACCCCATGGGGAAATATTGGGCCTGATGAATCCCTTATTTAGGAGATCATTCAACTGTTCTTTCTATTCTTTGAGTTCGTCTGGTGCCATTCTGTATGGTGAAATAGATATAGGTTGAATATCTGGTAGAAGATCAATACCGAAGTCTATTTCCATTTCAAGAGGAATTCCTAGAAGATCTTCGTGAAAAACATCCAAATATTTGTTTACAACTGGAACTTATTCAAGACTAGGAGTCTCGGAACTCGAAAAATATGCTAGACACATCCCTTAGATATCATTTTCCTTGCCCGAAGATAGGAAACAAGTTGACCTATGAAAGAGAATATACAACCCTTCCAATTTAGGATGGGTTTATTCAGAAACTGAAATTGGACTATTCTGTTTCGGTAGTCGACTGTGGCATAGTAGGAATGAAGCCAATCCATGCCGAGAATGACATCAAAATCAGTCATCTCTAATTTGACTAAGTCTGCTGAAGAGAATTTCTAAAATATCATAACCGGGTAGTTCCTGTATACCCACCGGGCTATAATGGTTTTACCCACTGGGTAGAGACTGAAAAGGGCTCTCCTAGAATTTAAGGACTGACTTCAAAATCAACTGCTATATAAGGAATGATAAAATACAAAGAACCTCCTGGAGATAGAAAAGTGTAAACATGGACATGAAAGATCTATAATGTACCAGTAACTACATCAGGAGAATTTTCCTGATCTTTAAGAGTTTGAAGAGCATATGGACGATTTGGGTGTTTCCCACTAGTAGCACTGGAGGTGGCACCCTACTAATTTGGGTGACTGGACTAAGCTGAGGAATGGTTCTGCTGACCCTAAGGACCCGGCTGAGGAAAATCTCTGACTCTGTGTCCTGGCTTTCCATATCTGAAACAAATACCACTGTCAGCTCTGCAAATACCTTGGTGGTGCTTGCCATAAGTCTGGCAAAGAGGATAGGTATGGGAACTGCTAACACTGCCCTGAGACTGAGGTCCTGATGCCCTATCTTTGTTACCCTCTCAAAACTTAGGAACAGGAGCACTGGCTGAAGAAGTAGTTGGACCTGATGATTTAGAATGAAGCTGAGAACGGTTTCCTCCTTCTGATTTATGATAAGAAAATTTGAAACTACCTGTCTTCGCTCTCTTATTTTTCTTCTCCCACATCTTAATCTTTTTTCTCCTCTATATGATGAGCATGAGTCATAATCCTAGCTAGAGTCATGTCACTATTCAGCATGGAAGATCTGCACTCATTAACCACGCTATGATTCACCCCTGAAACGAACGTACTCATCTTGGACCTGTTATTTGCAACCACATGAGTAGAAGATCAAGCTAATTGCGTAAACTTAAGAGAATACTCTTTCATCGTCATGTTTCCCTACCTGAGGCTGATGAATTCTAACACCTTAGCTTCTCTAACCTCTACGGGGAAGAACCTTTCTAGGAAAGCCGGAGAAAACTCTTCCCACTCAACTGGACCTGCATCATCTTCCCTTTCTGACTTCCACTATTTGAACAAAGTATGAGAAACATCCTGGAACTGATATGTAGCTAGCTTAGAACTCTCAACAATAGTCACCCTCATGATGTCTGTTACCTTTTACACCTGATCTAGGAATTCCTGAGGGTCTTCATCTATCTTAGAACCGATAAAGGTTTGAGGATTCATTTGTGTGAAGTCTTGAATCCTAGTTGCAGCTGAATTAGCCACTAGGTTAGCCAGAATGACAGTTGATCATTTATTCTGGGCAACAAATGATAGAGCAAGAGTGGTGAATGGGGCGCTGAACTCCGCATGAGAAATATGTTCGCCCAAAGGTTCTTCGGGCTGAGGGGTTTTCTGATTCATGTTTCTTCTTTTAGGAGGCATGACCTATAGAAGAAAAGAAGAATAGATTAGACTGAGAGATTGGCCTGAGAATATGCTCACAGGAATGAATACTGAAAGAGGGGAAACTGTTGCTAAACATCTCATAGCCTACTGCACATAAATATGGTAAGCAACACACCCATGTAAAAGACTCTACTAGATTCAGCTTTCAGACTTCCTAGGACTCTATTGAACAGTTTGTAACGACCCGAATCTGGTACCCAAAATGCTACACGGTGCTCATGACCCCGAGGACCACAAGTTAACCCATGGATGATATATGTACCTATACACTGCATAATATGACATAATAATGCGGAAACAAGAACTGAAAGGCCATAAGGTTCAATACTAAAAATAATCTGAATAATATAACATCTTTGTGGGGTAATGGAATACCCAAAACAAAACTGAAAATACTAAAGTCTGAAACAAGATAGTCTAGAAAGCCTCTAACTGACTGAAACTGTCTGAGTGAGGAGTTGATGGGACATGTTCCCAACTAACTCCAACTAATAAACTAACTAATGAGATAATAGAGAATAATAATATCCTCGAAAGATAAGGACTCACTTCTAACTTTGACTGCTGAGACTGGGATCTACTACTGCTCTGGGGCTTGTGTCTCTAAACCTATTGTATAAGACACCATAACGCAAATGTTTCAGTACTTTGAATTTAATGGTATGCATGTGTGGTAGGATAAATGCATGGGGTTCATATGCATGAACAATAATAATAACTAACTAACTATCATGAGCGTGAGAATACATGCATAAGATATAATAACTGACACTAATACTGTGAAAACATGATTACTGAATCTGAATACTGATAATAAGACATACAGATAACTGATAACATAAGTGACTGTACATAAATATAACTAATAACATGAGTGACTGTATATAATAGTCTTGAATCTGATGGAACTATCTGAGTTTTGTACTGTATCTAGGTTGACTATATCTGACAGTTCAAAATCTGAAGAACTATTGAGTTCTATTAATGAGACTAATTGACTGTATCTGACAATCCTATTTTTGTAACATGAAACTTTGGGAAGTAGTTATCTAACCGACAAGCCCCTAATACGCCATTATGGCTAAGTTGGGGTACAATCTGTAACCCTAATTAGAAGGGTGTCAATACAGTGCCATTGGTAAGGACAATATGTAAGTAACCCTCAAATAATAGGTAACTCTAGTGAGAATGGTGGGAACCCTCATATAATAGGTTAAGCAACCTCATCTTTCATCGTATAGCAGGCTACGATGCCTCAACCTATGCTGGCTACATAGTTTAGGAATGCAGGGATTGCTCCTAATAATCACACCCTCATATAACAGGTGAGTTCCCATACTTGGATTCACTCGGTGCTAATTTCTATTCCCATATGAATAAATACTGAACATGATTTACTGAACTGGACATGGGCTGAGTTACTGAATTCCATTGACTGATGAAATACTACTAATATCTGATAATTGACTGAGTTCATGAGATCATGGAGATTTTTCCTGAGTCATAAGACTGTCTAAGTCTAAGGATTCATAGCTTGACTGAGATTATCATGAAAAAATTATATGGCTCTAAGCACACAACTAATATTCTGGGTATAAGTACCCCTAGGACTCGATAGAAGGAAACTGACCAAGCATATCTTACATAAACATATTGTTAACATCAAAATCCATAATGCATTTATAGAATCATTTCATCAAACATGTGATAGGCATAAACTCCTACATACATAGAGATTTCATGATATCATGATAGCTAGGCATTTTTCCTTTATCTAGGAATTTCATCAAACATATTGTAGGCATAGTACATGTAAACATCATTGTACAATCATTAAACATCATGGTTCAATTCTAATTTCATCATTCAAGGGTTTAGTCATAGGTTTTCATGAATCTGTAACTATAATAATTTAACCCACATAGAATTTATCACCCAACATGGAGTAGAATTCAATTTTTCATTATCCATATGAACAAGAACAAACCCAATCATGAAATTCATAAGAAAATCCATAAACTTGAATTTAGAAAAGGGGTTCTTCAGCTTCATGGATGAAAAGATTCCATGAATGAACACTGTGCATACCTTAGTTCGTGATTTCATGAAGATTGACGGAGGAAATTCTTGATTTTGAATCTTCTATGAAAAGCCCTAGATTGTTCTTGAGAGGTTTTTGAGTGAACAAAGTGTATTTTAGGTGAAAAGTGGATGAATCACGTGCTAAAGGGCTTAAATAGGGGTGGGAAATTGACCCTTTTAACCCTTGACGCGTCTTGTAATTTCAGTAAAAATTTCCCAAATTGAACCCCTGGCGAGATGCGGTGCTATCGCGTCGTGTCACTGGAATTTGACAATTGGGAAACTGAGGGATGTCTACACATGGATCCATCACATTTCCCCTTCTTTTTCGACCTGGAACTTTGGCACGACGCGGAGGAAATCACGCTGAGACACTGGAAAAAGGAAATATTTGAATTTTAGCCCTGGCACGACACGCCATAATCGCGGACCCCTACTAGAATTTGGCAAATGCCATTTCCTTTTGTGGCCTGGTGCGCCACTGACTAATATGGCATTTTTTTCGATGGGAACTTTAAATAGTCATAACTTCTAACCCGATTATCGGATTCGGGCAAATCTTATATCGATGGAAAGCTTATTAAATTTTCCCATATGACAAGAAGTGAAAATCTTGAAAATTCCTCATGGAATAATCATCATTCAATTTAGAATATAATATTAGACATTCTTGAGATGAAATTATCTAGGAAAAATACAGGGTATTACAGATTTATTGGTGAAATAACATGAAGAGAAATATTGCTATCTTTATGTCAAAGTGTTTGGATTTTCAACAAGTTAAGGTAGAACATTTGAGACCAGGTGGTACTTCCAAAGAGATAGTTTTGCCTATGTGGAAATGGGAGATGATCAACATGTCCTTCATTACAGGACTTCCGAGATCCCGAAACCAATATTACTCCATTTGGGTGATTGTAGATAGAATGACCAAGTCTTCTCATTTTCTTTAAGTGCGGACCAATTTTTTAGGGGATGATTATGCTAAGCTATACATTCAGGAAATAGTTCATTTGCATGGGACTCCAGTTTTAATTATAACTGACTGAGGTACACATTTCTCTTCTTAGTTTTTTAATTCTTTGTAGAGGGGTCTAGGAACCTTAGTAAACTGTAGTACTTCCTTTCACCCTCAAACGGAAAGACAAGAAGAGTGCACCATTCATTCCCTAGATGATATGTTGAGGTATTGCATAATTAACTTCAAGGGTAGTTGGGTGGATCACTTTCCGTTGAAAGAGTTCTGTTATAATAATAACTACTATTCTAGTATCCAGATGACTCCTTTTAAAGCTCTTTATGGGAGAAGATGTAGATCCCTGATTGGGTGGTATGAAGTGGGTGAAAGCTATTTTTTGGTCCTGACCTTATCCATCAAGCGATGGCGAAAGTAAAGGTCATTAGGTAGTGACTTAAGATAGGTCAGATCCGGCAGAAGTACTATGCCAATGTTAGAAGAAGGGAATTGGAATTTGAGGTTGATTATTGGATGTTTCTATAATTCTCCCTTATAAAGGGAGTCATGCTATTTGGAAAGAAAGGAAAGCTCAACCTTCATTATATAGTACCACATCAGATTTTGAGAAGGATTGGTGGAGTTGCTTAAGAGTTAGATTTGCCCGTGAGCCTGGATTCCATAAATCCTGTGTTTCATGTATCCATTTTAAAGAAATGCAATGTAGAACATTTTCTTGTGATGCCTGTGGAATATATCAATGTAAAATACTCCTTGTCATATGAATAAGAACCCATTACCATTTTAGATCATCAGGTTTTAAAGTTCAGGAGTAAGGAGATAAATTCATTTAAGGTGTTATGGAAGAATCAAAAAGCAGAAGAAGCTACTTGGGAGTTGGAGGATGACATGCGTACGAGGTACCCAACTCTCTTTGAAACTGTGGATGATGTAATGGAAGGTAAAAATCATATAAACCTCTTTTATTTCATTGTAGTACTTTAAATCAGGCTTGTTATGTCAAGAGTCACCATTCGGGGATGAATATAACGACCCGAGACTACCCCCCTAATCGTCACACGGTTCTTGGAACCACAAGTGATCCCAAGATAACCCATGAACTAGCATATTGGTAAGAAACTGAATTATAACTTAATAAATAGTTTTTCTACTGTGCAGAAACATAATCATACTTGAAATAAAAAATAGATACAATACTGATAAAGATTTACAATCTGAAAAATCTGAAGGATGAAACTGAAATTACATGACTGACTCTGACTAATATCTATGAAGCCTCTACTATACTGACTATAGATAGCTAGGACATGCCTCAAACTACTACTAATTAATACACATGAAAGTAAATGTACTATGCATGAACTAAAACTATCTGGAGTTCTTAAAGTAGGAGAACTCATCACCTGCTGGCTAGAATCTGCAATTGTCTGATCATGATTTGTAGGCTATAACTAATACCTACATTATGAGACAATGTAGCACATACACATATACTGAGTATGCAGGGTTGAATGTAATAAGTAAAATTGATTTCATACATAATCATAAAAGATGCATCCTAAGTGTAAGTAGACTCACCAATAGGCTGGAATAAACTGAAAACTAAAATATCTTAAAGCATGAATGACAAACATTCTCTGATAAGATGGTGAATCTCTACACATTGTTTCTATAAACTTTACTTTAATGTTATAAGAATAACTAAAGTTGGGATTTGATAGAACATAGATATTGTTTGAATACCGAGTCTTTAACTACATGATGGAGACTGACATGAATCGAGGATCTGAATATACAATCATACTGAGCACAAATGAATAAACATACTAACTTATCTAATTAACTGAATGTATGATAGTTGAATACTGGGCATGTAAGACTGAACAGTACTTAGTCTGAATAACTCGACTAAAACTATAGAGTATTATGTATATAGGTAAGGACTTACTAGTAACATGAGATAACTGAGCATGAATTCATGAAAACTATATTATTTTATAATGTAAGGTCAAGCGTATAACATGATTCAGAAATAGTCGATAAACTGAGGTACTAAAATATTGATAATTCAATAACTGATAACTGTACTCTATGGTCAAGAAAACCTAAAACTAAATTGAGTTACTGATTTGATTACTAGATTGAGACAATGACTGATATGGTAAGTTAGATTATAATTGAGACTGTAACTGGGACTATAACTGAAACTGTAACTAAGAATGTAATTGGAAATTATACGAGAAATGAATACTGGGTCCTGATAATTGAGTAACAAATAGTTGCAATTACTGATAACTGAGTTACTAATAACTGGGTGACTGGTTCTGACAGTCCTAATTCTATAGAATTGAACAGAGTTCTATACTGAGTTGGTGACTATGTCTGACAATCCTGATTCTATCGAACTGAACTGAGTTCCATACTGAGTCTGAAACTAAAACTGTAGGAGGTAATCATCGAGCCAACATGCCCCTCTCTGAATGGATTGGGGTTCACCCTATAATCCAATTGGAAAGGTGTCAGTACCGTACCACGGGTAAAGACAAACTGAAGAGTCACCCTCAATCTTGCAGGTGCTCTGAATAAGAACGGTGGTACCCTTAACTGGATGGTAAGACACCTCATAAATCCTCAATTTGGAAGGTTGATGTCTCAACCTACGCTGTCTACGTAGTTCTGGAACACAAAAACTACTTCTAAGGATCACACCCTCTGCTGGCAGGTGAATCCCCATCCTTGGGTTCACTCGATGCTAAATCCTACTCCTAACTAAAATAGATATTGAACTGATTTATAAACCTTACTAAGTTGGACTAAACTGTTACTGATCGCGTTAACTAACTGAACTAGACTATGTTTTGTTAACTAAATTCACTGAGTTCTGTAACAGACTGAGTACTACTGTACGTGACATCACTGAAACTATTCTGAAGATACTGTAATTCTAGGCAAACAACTAGAGTTTGGGTGTTGAATACCCCCAAGACTCGATAACATTGAAAGTAAAACATGGCATAGTTATCATAGAACAACAATAGTAGTTTGTTAACAATGCTTTCATATAGACATTTTGTCAAACATTTGAAAGGCATGAACTTGTACATGAATAGGACCATATGATAACATGTCATGATCATGAACTTGAGCATGGGAATAACTTAAACATGGGAGCATAGCATGATAACATAACTAAGATCATTAATTGGAGAATTCACATGTAATTCGGTTGAAATAGGACATGAGCGTTTCATCAAAACATGTAAAGTTCATAGCTTGAACGTAAGAATGTCTTAAAAAATGAGGAAACAATAGAGTTACATGGAAAAGTTCATATCATGGTGATTCATCTTGAAATTGACATAACATGATCTGGGAATTTCATCAAACATGTGGAAGGCATGAATTTAATACATCGAAATATTGCTAAACATCATGAATTTAGGATCTATCATGGAATTTACTTGACTAAATCATAGGAAATTCAAATTCACAGCATGAGGAATTTAAAATCTTGCATGGAATCGTACATGGTCTGAATTGAATTAAAAACATCATGAAAACATGAAATTCAACCTTTCTTGAACATACAAATTAGCATAATAAAGGAAAATTCATTCTTTACTTAAGTAAAAAGGGTTTTTGGGCTCCATAGGTGAAAGAGGACCCATGGATGAACTCTCACATACCTTAAAGCTTTAATCTTGAAGTAAAAGCACAATCTTGAAAGAATTCTTCAATTAGGAAACTTAGTTCTTTCTTTTTCTTGAAGAAAATTGAGTAAGTTTTTGGTGTTCTTGGGGAGGCTAGGGTTTTCTTTAAGAGAAAAGATGAATAATTGAGTTTATATTGATTTTGGGGGATGAAATTAAGTGTTATGGGTAGATTTGGGTGAGGGAAGGTGACTAAAGTGCCCCTACACCCTTTATAAACTGAATTATCATGTGAAATAGTTCCATAACGCGTAGGTCAACGCGTCACGTCTCTATCGTGTCGGTTTATATCCTCGCACGGAAAATGCCATAAATTTTCGTTTGGGTATTGGATTTTTGTAAAATTTGTATCGTTGGAAACTAATTAAATTATATACAATTTGGTGGGTCTTTAGATTAAAAATTCTACTTATATAAGATGTTATACACGTTTAAATTAGACCCTTGGAGAATCAAATACCAAACTTTGGACGAATCAAATACCAACTTTGTTCTAAGTGATTCTTTTGAACATTTCTCACCTAAAATGCAAATCAAACATGAGGATAAAGATCATGAAACTCATATTTTAATGGGAATCATTTAGATTATAGCTTATATGCGTAGGAACAACAGTTCAAAGACTAGCCCAAAAATGCGGGTTATTACATTATCTCCCCCTTGGGAATATTCGTCCTTGAATGAGACTGGTTAGACTGAGAGTACTGTACGAAGGTTACTAAGGTCATATTCTGAAGATGCATGACTTAGAACATGATTGCATAACTAATTCTAAAATATGATACATGAGCTGAACTGATTTCCTTAATACATCCAATGACATAGAATGATTGTAAGGCTGGGATAGAAATGAGAGAGTCAACTGATGAGTAACCATTACTTCAAGTTGGATCCTCTTTTGTGAATAAAAATAAAAGGTTTAGGACATGAATACTTGAGGTATTACAATACATCTCCCCCTTGGTATACTTCATCCCTCGAATGATACTGACTTGACAGAGATACTAAGGAAAGACTGAGATGATGCACCAAAACTTATGGATTGAATCATGACTGAACATCTGGATTCTAAAATTAATTCCTGACGCATGAACTACGCCAAATTTTATGACTTGCATGGTAGTGAATGAATTACCTCATGAATATGAAAGATGGGAAACCATAGGAACTTATCTATTGACTGCTAGACTGGATTGCGGTCTATACGGACTGAATTATAATATACTTAAATATACATTCCACTTGTACACCAACATGATATTCAAGACTATCTTCATAATCATACTTGATCTTGTAGGCAAACCACCACAAAATCATCTTTCTCATTTTCACTAAAACTCTATCCTTAAAAATCTTCATGCACTAGCCCAAGAAAACATACATAGAATTTTAACTAATTATGATATAAGGAGAGGTCACTGAAATTTAGAACACGAGGACTTTAAATATGAAAGAATAACTTTGACACCCAACTAAGGCCTGAGGAATAAAGAATCAGTGACATGAATTCGTTAGAGAGGTCTGAACTTAATAAATATATGGCATAAATGGAATTTCATTGATCATTATGAGTGTAGCATTAGTATCAAGATTTGAACATACTGTAAAACACGAGTACATGAGTCATGAGTTGCATTACCTGAGTTTGGAATTCATGATTTCATGGAACATAATTTATACTGCTGAATTAACTTGAACTCCTCATACTGGAAACTTAAAGCGTACATGGTTTTTCTATTAAGTTCATGAATATGAGCTGTGATGAGGGAGATGACATGTTAGGCATAAGTAGATATCATGATGGATGAAAAACTTTGCACTGAGATAAGAATAGGTTGGGAATCATCCTCCCTTACTGTTTTTCTACACAAACTGGTACTACTACTAGAATCTGAGAGACTGACTTGGTTACTTATTCTATCATAGCATACTAACACTCTTTCTGACACATACTTTCCTTACTAAACACATCTTCTACTTTTGTTTCTTCATAGACTACCAATATAACATCTCTTAACTCACATCTACACCATCATACTTACTTTTATATTACAAAACATAAATTCGTACATGCACTGTTCAAGCCTACTGATTCATCTTTTGTACCACTAGCCCCTAGAATATATAATCTACTCAATCTAAATAAAATTATCCCAACTCTACTACTACTAAACTTCTAGGTTCATGATTCTAACTCTAGATCACATACTATCATAGAATTCTGAGAAGGAATCTGAAAGCATATCTAACTTTGGCTTAATGCAGGATTTTCATGAACATGAATGAAATATTTCAAACTTTATTACATAAGGGCACTGATGGGATACTTTCTGAGCCAACATGCAATCCCATAATTGTCTGTAGGGACTGACTGAGGAAATATTGTCTGTAAGGACTTAAGCTTCACTGTTTTTGTCGCCTCAAAACTAAGGGAGAGTTAGCATGAATAGAGAAAGATGAGGATCTGCATAAATTTCTTAGATAATACTTCTACTGCATGATCTGAGACTTGAAAGAAGGGAAATATTTCCTAAATGCCTTATAGACACTTAAAGAAAAGTACAGACATCTCTGTACCGTTCTACAAGACTCTAGTAGACGTAACTTCATAGACACCCTAGGAAACTTGAACTCTTTGCTCTGATACCAAGTTTTTAATGACCCAAAACTACCCCCTAGTCGTCATACGGTGCTTGGAACCACAAGTGATCCCAAGCTGACCCATGAACTGGCATACTATTAAGAAACTAAATTATAACATTATAAATAATTATTCTATTATGCGGAAATATAATCTTACTGAAAATCTAAAATAGATAGAATCTTGATAAAACTTTATAATTTGATAAATCAGATGAATGAAACTAATACATGACTGACTATGACCAACATCTATAAAGCCTCTACTATATGACTATAGATAGTTGGTAAATGCCTCCAACTACCACTAATCAATACATATGAAAGTAAATGAACTATACATGAACTAAAACTGTCTGGAGTTCCTGAAGTAGGAGATCTCATCACCAGCTGGCTAGAACTGCAACTGTCTGATCATGATGCATAGGCTATAAATAATGCCTACATTATGAGACAATTTAGGACATAGACATATATATGGATTAGTACTTTAGGAATATAGTGAGTATGCAGGGGTGAATGTAATAAGTAAAATTGATTTCATACATAATCGTAAAACATGCATGCTAAGTGTAAGTAGATTCACCAATAGGATAGAATAAACTAAAAACTAAAATATCTTAAAGCATGAGTGAAAAACATTATCTGATAAGATGGTGAATCTTTACACTTAGTTTTTGTAAACTTTACTTTAATGATATAAGCATAACTGAAGATGGGATGTGATAGAACATGGATACTGTATGAATACTGATTCTTTAACTATGTGGTGGAGACTGACATGAATCGAACATCTGAATATACGATCAAACTGAGCACAAATGCATAAACATACTAACTTATCTGATTAACTAAATATCTAATAGCTGAATACTAGGGTTGTAAGACTGAACTGAACTTAGTCTGAATAACTGGACTAAAACTGAGAGTATTATGTATATGAGGTAAGGATTAACTGAGTAATGTGAGATAACTAAGCATGAATTCATGAAAATTATATTTTTTGAGAATGCAAGACCAAGCGTATAACATGATTCTGAAATAGTCTGTAAACTGAGGTACTGAAATACTGTTAATTGAATAACTAATAATTTATGCTATGTTCTATAAAACCTGAAATAGAACCAAGTTACTGATTTGATTACTAGACTAAGACTGTGACTGAGACGGTAACTGAGACTATAACTAAGACTGAAACTGAAACTGTAACTGAGACTATAACTAAGACAATAACTGAAACTCATACTGGAACTGAATACTGAGTTTTGATAACTGAGTAACTGATAGTTGCGATTACTGATAATCGAGTTAATGATAACTGGTGACTATTTCTGAGAGTCCTAATTCTGTAGAACTGAACTAAATTCTATACTGAGCTGGGTGACTGTGTCTGATAGTCCTAATTCTTTAAAACTGAACTGAGTTCTATACTGAGTCTCATAATAAAATTATGGGTTGTCATTATCTAACCGATATGCCCTTCTCTGAATGGATTGGGGTTCAACCTATAACCCTAGTTAGAAGGGTGTTAGTACCGTGCCATGGGTAAAGACAAGTTGAAGAGTCACCCTTAATCTGGCAGGTGTTCTGAATGAGAATGGTGGTACCCTCAACTGGTAGGTAAGATACCTCATCAACCCTCAATCTAGTAGGTTGATGTCTTAACCTATGTTTTCTATGTAGTTGTAGAACACAAGGACTGCTTCTAAGGATCAGACCCTCTGCTGGCAGGTGAGTTCCCATCCTTGGGTTTACTCAGTGCTGAATCCTACTCCTAAATGAAATAGACTTTGAACTGATTTTTAAACCATACTAGGCTAGGATAAACTATAACTGATCATGTTAAATGACTGAACTAGACTGAGTTTACTGAGTTCTGTTAATTGACTAAATACACTAAGTTCTATAACTGTCTGAGTACTACTGTATGTGAAATCACTAAGACTATTTTGAAGATACTGTAATTATAGGTAAATAGCTAGATTTTGGGTATTGAATACCACCAGGATTCGATAACATTGAAAGTAAAACATGGCATGGTTATCATAGCACAACAATAGTAGCTTGTTAACAATGCTTTCATTTAGATATTTTGTCAAACACTTGAGAGGCATGAACTTGTACATGAACGGGACCACATGATAACATGTCACGATCATGAACTTTAACATAGGAATATCTTAAACAGTAGGAGAATAGCATAATTATGTAACTAAGATCATGAATGTAAGAATTAATATGTAATTCACTTGAAATAGGACATGAGTATTTCATCAAAACATGAAAAGTTCATAGCTTGAACGTAAGATGGTCTTAAATATGAGGAAACAATAGAGTTACATGGCAAAGTTCATAGCTTGGGAACTTATCTTGAAATTGACTTAACATGATATGGGAATTTCATCATACATATGGAAGGCATGAATTTAAAACATGGGAATATTGCTAAAAAACATGGATTTAGGATCTATCATGGAATTTACTGGACTAAGCATGGGAAATTCAAATTCACAGCATGAGAAATTTAAAATCTTACGTGGAACCATACATGGGCTGAATTGAATTAAAAACATCATGAAAATATGAAATTCAACTTTTCTTGAACATAGTAATTACCATAATAATGGAAAATTCATTATTTACTTAAGTAAAAAGGATTTTTGGGATCCATGGGTGAAAGAGGACCCATGGATAAACTCCCACATACCTTAAAGCTTTAATCTTGAAGGAGAAACAAAATCTTGAAAGCATTCTTGAATTAGGAAACTTGAGTTCTTGTTTTTCTTGAAGAAAAATTGCGGTTCAAAGACTAGCCCAAAAATGCGGAGTATTTTAATGAATGATCCCAAAGGGGTTTGATGAAACACCCCGTATCATTATTGACTTGATTGCACTCTTATGTTTGTGTATAGGGAATTTAAAGCCAAAAAAAATTCCAAGTGTTGAGAGAATTAGTCATATTTTAAGACTCTTAATTTCAATGAATTTTAAAATGGTCTTCCCGAACCCGAGATATAGATTTTTTAGTTAATTTATATTCAGGGGTGTAAGGGGTATGTCTCAGGGGAGATTTAAATTTTTGGATGAGGATTGGGTTGTGTTTGGATTTCAATTCCAGAACCTCACCGCGATTGGATAGCGTCGCGGTGGGTATAGCGTTGAGGGGTCCATCATGTCGTAGTGGACTTATAATCGACGTTCCAGTCATGAATTTAATCTCTAGAAGGGCAACGTGGTATTTTTCTTTCATTCCAATTGATAAATGGTAGATTAATAATGTAATTAGGGAACAAAATTGGCTATTCTCTCCAAATTACTCTCAAATAAAACCCTTCCCTCTTCCCCAACTATCAAGAATTTAATCCTTTCAAGTTCAACATTCTTAAGAAAGTGTCAAGATTAGGGCTCCATTCTTCAAACTAAGGAACCAAAGGTACATAGGGATATCCAAAAAAACATGGGCATGAGTTATTATTTACTAAGTTTTGAAGGAATATTATGATATTTATAAAAAGGGTTTGAACAATTGTTTTGAATGGCCAAATCATGAAACCCTTTTTTCAATGATATAGAGTTTTGGTTTCGAGGATTTCCTTTGAACTTGAATTATGCTCGTGTATACATGTATATGCACTTTTAGTCTATTAAATTTGAATTGACAACATGAATAATTAAACCCCCTCTCTTGTTATGAAACCTATTGATTTTACACATTATGGGTTGTCCAATTGCATATTTAGAAGCATGAGATAAATATTTTTTATTTTGATATTGGTTATGAATTAAAGAGAGGTTTTTTTTCTTGTTATTAATATTAAAGATGATGATTAAAAGAATTGCTTGGGTTGCTACAAAGTAATGGACCACCACATATTTAAGAATTAAAAGAGAGGATCTTTGCATAAGTTTTCTTATATTTTGAAATACGAATTCTATTGTATTGTTTTAGTGTTTTGGTGGTCCAATGATATATTTTGAATGAAAAGAATGTAACATGATATCGTATGGAAAATACGACTTGCAAGTCTTGGTATGATGATACCAAATTAGACAAAGGCCATAACAGACTCAGAACAGACTAGACTACAGATTTTTCAGACACTAAACCATTTTCCAAAAAGATGCATGATTTTAATAGGTTAAAATGGGCTTAAAGAGAGTTAGATGATTACCGGAAGAAGGCATTTGGATTTAAAGGCTCATAGCCAAAAACTGAATTTTGTCGATTCTGGAGACATGATTAGATAAGGACAATGTATACTTGTCCTTGAGACACTGGAATACTATGCTAGTATATAGCACCCACATCTAGCTCAAAAGTAAGACAAAGGGTCGAATTAAAATTCATACGTATGCTTTGAAACCTACTTATTATGCCCATGTATTTTAAATGTTATACAATGCTATGTTTTTATGAAATGCTCTCACATATGTTGTATATCAGTATTTTCTTTTTGAATTATTCTGCGTACCAGTACATTTGTATTGACCTCCTTTATTTCAGGATTTGAGGATCAGTCCCACGATCCCACTAAGCAGTAGATCCTTGTTAGACAGTTGGAGTTGGTGAGACTTCCTTACGAAGGCCTTGGTTCGTATGATGTTTCATTTGGTTTTAGTTCATGGTCCGACCGTGGGCCTTGTCCCGATTACAGACAGATATTGTTTTTAGTTTAATAGAGATTTTGCAGACTTGAGTTAGATGTTTTTGGGTGTTTATGAATTGATGTCCATATTGTTTAGTGAAATAATAAGATGACCATCATTTTAGTTTACTTTCATATTTTTGATTATTTGATGAATTATGCATATGATTACAAGTTGAGAGGTCTCTCGGGCCTTTATAATTTGGGATGCCTATCGCGGTCAGGGCCTCAGTTCGGGTCGTGACATATAAGTCATGGGTTGGGGTTTTAAAGGGGATAAAATACCAAAAAAAAAACCTTAGAAGCCTTATGGAAATCACCTGGAAGCCATCCCGACGTGTTCAGGTACGACTCGTATCTTTTGGGTACAGGTCGTACCTTGAGTCATAACCAGGAGCCTAAACTTTGACCCCTACTTTTATGGGTATGACTCCCTCTTATGACTCATATGGCCTGGGTATGAGTCGTACCCTACTGGCACCTTTGACAGTGCTTCAAAAAATTGGCTATAACCCTTCACCCCGATATGGCATTAATACATAATTGGTATCATTGGAAATCTAATTATATTATCTATATGTTGGTGGTTCTTGAACTTAAAAACACTTAGTATAACAAAAGTTATGATAATTTGAAGATGACTATAGTTATGTACATCCCTATAAATTGTATCGCTAAGGGAGGTTTTTACTTGTTCATGAGATAGGAGATATTAAAGGACTTTATATATATCTAAGTAACTTACTAGGCTATCAAAACATGAGGATTCATTCTTAGATCATCTATGGTTCAAATCTTATGACTCGTACCTTAGCATATGAATATTATCTATAACTCATATCTTAGAAAAAACTTCAAGGTGTCTACACTGATGTCCTTACGACTTCGGTTCATACGACTTGTACCCCTCTTGACGATTCTCAGGGGTCAAGTCATTCCTGGAATAGAATGTCAACTCAAACTCACTATCTTGAATACGACTTCCACATATAACTCATAAGAGTCTTTACGACATGAAGAATGAGTCGTAAGTATTTTAGAAATCGAGAGTAATACGGGGTATTACAGTTAATTCTGCCCAAATCCAGAAGATCTTTATGTATATTAATTTATTCTTTTTGTACAATCTTTAGTATATATCTCTAATATTTTGTATCTTATTTAGGAGTGTATGCTACCCTATTAGGAATATATCTCTTTGTTATTTTGTACCTTAATTAGACTTCTACCATATTTAGAATGTTGAAGTCGATTTAGTGTTAATTTCATTATTTTACTTGTATAAATAGGAAATTGTACACCAGTTGTATTCATTTAATAATAGTTCAATTATTCAATAATTCAATAAACATTCAGTTTTATTATTGAATCAATCAAGGTTCAATATTCATTCAATTCAATTCAATTCAATTCAATTCAATTCAATTATTCTTTCAATTCTCGTTTAATTTTCCATATTCACCTTCAAATTTCTTACAATATCAAATTCAAGTTTTAAATTTTTTTCCAAGTTTGATCATATTCATCACAAAGTCCAATCCTCTTCTCACAAAGTCCAATCCTCTTCTCACCGGTCCTCTTCATTACAATATATTGTGCAAGTTGGGGGTTCTTTCGTACCCTCTAACTTAAGAGGGGACACTGGAATATTGTTGTATTTTCTCAATGGGTAGGGTTGATTCACCTATTTCATCTCACTGTATATTCATCTATCATATTACAAACCTTGGGTCAGCCTTGATTTCAGCTGTCTCAGCATGTTAATTTCGGCCTTAAACCAAAAAATCTTTATATATAGATTATTTTTTTCCTTTTGTACATCAAAGTTAAATCTTTAGTATATCTCTCTAATATTTTGTACCTTATTTAGAAGTGTATCTCTTTGTTATTTTGTACCATAACTAGACTTTTATCTTAAATTGTAATACCCCATATGCTTCTAAGCTAGAAATCAAATCTTTATTCCAACGAGTGTAGAATCTAGTCCCGTGATTCATACATGAATCCATGTTTCATGTTAATTAACCTAGTGTGAAGAGATATTATAAGGTGGGAAAGATGATCATAAGTGTCACTTAGAGCCAAGTGAGCTAAGAGCCTTTGATTTGACAAATTTTTAGTGTTCGGTTTCACAAGGGTCATCTTTGAATGAGTATAAATTTATGTATAAGTGGAATTCTACAGCTTAAGACCCACCAAATTGTAGATAATTGAATTAGATTTCCAACGATATCAATTTTTCCTTAATCCGATACCCGAGCGAAAAGTTATGCCCATTTTCGTGAGAGGCAGTAAGGGTGTGCGATTGGTTAGGCGCCGCCCAACCAAACTTAGGCAATTGACAAGGTTCCGCCCACCTTAACTTTGTAGATTGACTGGGTGCCATCTAACTCATTGCCAAGTGCAAAAAACACTCCATTTTGACCTAGATCAAGGATGTTGAAGACATTTCACACCCCTAAATAGTCCCTAATCACTTCAAAATGTTTATATGAGATATTAAACACATAAATTCCTCTCTCTTAACCCTAAAAAATCAGTAAACAAATCAAAATCCCTCCTCCATTCCCAAGAACAAAAATTCAAGTGTCATCTCTCAAGAATCAAGAAGTTAAGTTCCAAATTCAAATTTCTCTCCACGGATGATCTCAAACAAGGTATGTGGGTTATGAACAAGGATACTCCTTTCATCCTTTTAACCAAAACTAGATTTTAAAGTTGAATTTATATGAGTTTTAATTTAATGTTCATACCCAATTATCATTATTTGAAGATTATGATGTTACAAGTGATTTAAGTTTTGAATTGCATGACTATTTTCACATACTTCTAGGTGTGACTTGATTTTGTATATTGAGCATTGAATTTTATTATATTGACTAGAATTGTTAATGCATTTCAAGATTTTCATTGTTTAACATGGATTGTGATGATTTGATATAAGTTCAAGAAAGGGTTTTGAAGCCCTAAGTTTTAGTCTTGATATTTCAAGAAAGATGATGTTTAGACATTCTTTGAAAAGAATGTATTTAGGTTTCAAGCAAGATTTTAATCTTATGATCCTCAGCTAAGATATGGAATCCATAAATTTAGTTTTGATTACATTTTAAAATAGATAGACGCATAACTTGTTTTTTATTATAAACCCTTATGCTAGTTTTATGGTGGATTTCCTAAAGAATGAGCATACAAATTAAGGGGAGTAGTATTTAGCACCGAGTTGGATATGATTCAAGGTCTCATGCCCCAGAATTATGCGCTATCGTAGGTTTTAACACCCTAGTGGGTTCAGTATTATGATCACTCTAGCTAGGTTCTCTTCCGAATGCAAGGGTAGAATAACTCTACCAAAGTAGGTAAGAGACGTTGGACTCCATGATAGTTCACATGGTTTATGTCGGTTAGAAGAAACTCCCACTAGAAAGAGTAAAGATATATCTTTTAGAACTAAGTGTTATGGCTTACAAAGTTATTCTTATGCTTCATTACTCATGTGTATGATTTTATAGTTTTGTTTTAGTTAAGCTCAAAGTGAGTCATTTACACTTAGCCTGCATTGTTTAAAAGTTTATATGTACATTACATTATTGTTCTACTTATGCATTCAACCCCATATGCTCAGTACATTCCAAAAGTACTAATTCACATATTTATTTATATGCTACATTGTTTAATTATATAGGTACTGGATCAGTTGTAGTCCATGTATCATGATGTGACAATTGCATATTCCAGCCAGCAAGTGATGGGTCCTCCTACTTCAGGGACTTCAGTTAGATGTTATTCATGTACTTTACCTTCTTATTCATGTGTATTGATTCCTGGTAGTTGGAGTCATCTCCCAGCTATCTATAGTTAGTATAATAGTGGTTTCATAGATGTCAGTTAAAGTCTGTCATGTAATTTCAATTCCTCTCTTTGGAGTTATCAGAATGTAAAATTATATTAGTATTGTATTTTTCCCAGATTTCAGCATGAATATGTTTCCACACAGTAAACTTAGTTATTTTACATATATTTAAATTAGTTTCTTAATTGTATGTTATTTCATGGGTTAGCTTGGGATCACTTTTGGTCCTAAGCACCGTGCGATGTCTAGGGGTAGTCTTGGGTATTATAAACTTGGTATCAAAGCACAAGATTCAAGTATCCTATGGTGTCTGTGAAGCCGTGTCTAGTAGAGTCTTTCGAAATGGAATGGTGACGTCTGTACTTTTTTTTGAGAGGCTACGGGGCATTTAAGAAGAGTTTTCTTTATTCCATACTCTAGATCGTGTAGTAAAGTTATTCTTTTAGAAACTTTTATTGATTCGTGTGTTACTCCATAATTCTCTATCTATGACTTTTTGAGATAACCTGAGTACTAGATTCTAATTCTTCCTAAGATGTTGCTCTCAAAATTACTATCAATAACTTAAGAAGTCACACAAGGGACTTGAGAGGAGCTCGTTAGTATGATATAAGTTCCTCAAGTTGAAATTTTATGCCATCATCCATATGATTTATTCAGTTAAGATAAAATAAGATATGTATTCAGATTCCTCGTTAATCCTTCAATACAGATAGTGCTCATAAAAGGAGATAGTATAAACCTAGATTATTAAATAGAGTTTGCATTCAAGGGATATTTCAACCTAGAGTGTTATGATTTATAAGTAGTAGAACCTTCTTATAGTTGGATGTATGGGTTTAGAAGTATAGTGAAAATAAATATGGAAATCTCGATTGATTAGAAGTATATAGTTGAACTTATGCATGCTATCGAGTTTTTGTTAAGACAATATGTCCTTGTGTGTTAATTTAGTGGAAGGTAGAGAAAAAGATATTGGTTAAGGTGAGTTTTTGTTTGCTTGAAGTAGGAAAAGAGTTATATATGATATTTATTATGTTAAGAAAGTATAGGTTATTAATGAAGCATTTGGTGGTTTAGTATTATTAATTTAGGCTACCCTTCAGGTTGCAAAAAAGAGTTTAGGTGATACTTATAGAGCTATGAAATTAATGTAAGTGTAGAGGTGGGTAAATAGTTGTAATGTGTAGAAGGATGATGTGTTAATGGATTTTAATAAGGTAGACCATAGGATTATAATCAATTATGGTTGTTATGAGGTTCTAGTGGATTAGCATTGCTTGGTGTTTATTTTATAACTTTCGAGTGAGAATAGTATGTGAGGTTGTATTATTCATCATGCCTAGCACTAGGCACTAAGTTTGAACAGTGAATGGTCATCAAGATGGATGTAATGATTGCTTGTTTATGATGTTATTTATATGGATGTGAGCTAATAGGCTTTAAACAATAAATGTAAAAATTTAAGTTTATTGATTTGAGATTAGGTGTGATGTTGTAGATATGATTTAGAGGTGTACCCAAGGTGATATGGGGTTTCATTATTTTCTAAAGTTATTAAGTGTTGTGTGTGGTTAGTAGTACCCTTGAGTTGCTAAGTGGAAGAAGGCTAGTTATATAGTACTTGGTGTTCATAAAGCTAAGTTAAGGAGTTATGGATAGATAGTGTTGAGTCTTTTAAGTATGATTTTGATTCTAATGTCTTGGGGAGAATATAAGTATAGAAGTATGATCTTGGTTAGCTATGATTATGTGTTTAGTCAAGAATCTATCTTGGTCGAGTTAATAGGGCATAAGTATTTGATGATGACAGTTGAAGATAAAGGGAGTTAAGGGTTGTTCAAGAATGAAGACAATAAGTTTGAAATATAGTTTACTTATGTGAGTTTAGTATTTATGTGCAGACTATTAAAGCAAGGAAATTATGGATCAGTCTCAAGGATATGGAGTAGACCCATAAGCTTAGAATGTTAGCTTTGATCTAAGAGAGAGATGGTAGAGTGAGGAACCAATTTAATTTTTAAGAATTAGATTATGTTACATATAAATAAGAGTTGAAATGAGATACTTATTCCTTTTTACTCTAGAGTACTCCTTGGTTTTCAGTAATTATCACACCAAATCTACGTCTTGCGTGAGAAATCTGTGCCAAAGGACAATGCTTCTATACTTTATGCACACTCAAGTCTATTCTCAACTTCTAGCAAGCAAGTGAAAGCTTCACTCTGTGATTTGAGTCATCCCTCATAAATCTATGAAATCAAATCTTATGTTGAATAGCTTATGCTAAGAATGAACTCATGTTTCATAGTATGATCAGTTCTCAGAAACTCATGATCCTAGTGAAATTCAGTTTATGTCATGCATGCCCTCAATTTATATCTCCTTGGTGAATCCATGATATTGATACTCTATTCCTCAGGCCTCAGTAAGGTGTCCAGTTATGCTTAGTGACCCTTCATGTTTCAGGTCCTCATGTTCTAACCTTTTAGTGACCTTTCCTTATATCAATATAGTGATGATGAATAGTTTTTTAAATGGGAGAGAGTAAATATTTCTTATTGACAAAGTATTATTGTATGCCCATTTTAGATAAGGCTATAAGTGTGAAGTAAGATTGAAAATTTATGTGTATGTTCTTAAGAATAGTGTAAGAAAGTTGTTATTGATAGAGGTTTAGAGAATATGAGAAGTATGCCTATATGGTTGTTTTCCTTGAAGTTCATATGTGGTTATAATGGTATGTTTGAATGTCATGTTGGGATGTATGTGGAGGAATGCAATATGGGATAGTGAATCCATCGTAAGAGTTCAGAGTTAGTCATTGAAGTGGTAAGACATGTTATGCTTAGGGTGTGAGCTCTCGAAGAGACATGGATGATTTAATCATGTGGTTTAGACTAGTATTATGGTGTAGAGTGTTGTACCTTGTGATTTCGAGTTAGGCTTGATCATGGTCAGAGAATTTAGTTCAGTATAGACTTTAGTAGATGGATTTTTCAATGCCCATGTGAGAATTATAAGTTTAATCAAATGAATATGGTATTTAAGGGGAATAGTATAGTTGAGGGAGTATTTGAGATGTGTTGCTAAGCTTAAAGATAAGAATTTACATTGCCTAAGGCCTAGTAATTCTATCCTAGCTTATGATTTATACGTCTATGTTCCATGCTATAGAGTTGTAGCAATGTTGTAATTTCTTATTCAGATGTCTTGTTCAGATCATGCCGAAAGTTCTTTGCTCCCTAAAATCATTAGAACTACTTACAAGAGTGTTGAAGAAATACTCTATTTAGCTATGAGTATTCAATATGATCCAATCCATATAGCCTGCAATCCAGTTTAGTAATCAAACAGATAATCTCAAATAGATTTCCAACTTTCCATCTAGTTGTAACACCCAATATTTTGCGAGTAAGGCCATTCCATGAGGTAAAATGTTTGAATTTGTGCAAATTACAAATTCATCTCAGTCCATGCATCAAGCATCAGTTTAAGATTCAGATATTTAGTCATGATTCAGTTCCTAAGTGTTTAGTGAATGATCTTACTTTTCCAAGTATTCCATCTTATACATTGTAATACCCATTGTATGATCTTAGTTTCATTGTCTTATGATTCGTGCCTGCATAATTTATCACTTTTTAGTTCTATATGTATGATTATATCATGAACACTTCAAGCAAATTCTAAACACTCAGCATGATTAGCTCCTTATGGTAGGAAAAAGAAAGTTAGCATAGAAATCAGTTTCATGATAGAGGTTTTTAATGTTTCAGACTTAGTCATGTAAGTATGTTCCCAGATATGCATGTTCAGTATGTGATCTCAGTTGCCTTAGTTTAGAACTCTCAGTCCAATCAATATCATTCGAGGCCGAATGTTCCCAAGGGGGACATATTATAATACCCTATATACTTCTAAGCTAGAAATCAGACCTTTATTGCTATGAGTGTAAACTCTAGTCATGTGATTCATACTTGAATCCATGTTTCATGATCATTAACCTAGTGTGAAGAAATATTATGAGGGGGGGAAGAAGTTCATAAGTGTCAGTTAGAGCCAAGTGAGCTAAGAGCCTTTGATTCGGCAAATTTTAAGGGGTTCGATTTCACAAGCGTCATCTTTGAATAATTATAACTTTATGTATATATGGAATTTGGCAGCTTAAGACCCACCAAATTGTAAAAAATTGAATTATATTTCCAATGATACCAATTTTGCCTTAATCCGATACCCGAGCGAAAAGTCATGCTCATTTTCGTAAGAGGCAGTAAGGGCGTGCGATTGGTTAGGAGCCGCCCAACAAAACTTAGGCGATTGACAAGGCGTCCCCCACCTGGACTTTGGTGATTGACTGGGCACCATCTAACTCATTGTCATGTGTCAAAAACACTTTGTTTTGACCTAGATCAAGGGTGTTGAAGACATTTCACACCCCTAAATAGTCCCTAATCATATCAAAATGTTTTTATGAGATATTAAAAACATAAACTCCTCTGTCTTAACCCTAAGAAATTGGTAAATAAATCAAAAGCCCTCCTCCATTCCCAAGAACAAAAATCCAAGTGTCATCTCTCAAGAATCAAGAAGTTAAGTTCAAAATTCAAAGTTCTCTCAAAGGATTATCTAAAACAAGGTATGTGGGTTATGAACAAGGATACTCTTCTCATTCTTGTATCCAAAACTAGATTTTAGAGTTGAACTGACATGAGTTTTAAATTAATGTTCCTTCCTAATCATCATTATTTGAAGATTATGATGTTACAAGTGATTTAAGTGTTGAATTGCATGACTATTTTCACATACTTATGTGTGTGACTTGATTTTGTATATTGAGCATTGAATTTCATTATATTGACTAGAATTGTTAAAGCATTTCAAGATTTTCATTATTTAACATGGATTGTGATGATTTGATATGAGTTCAAGAAAGGGTTTTCAAGCCCTAAGTTTAGTCTTGATATTTCAAGAAAGATGATGTTTAGGCATTCTTTGAAAAGCATGTATTCAGATTTTAAGAAAGCTTTTAATCTTATGATACCCACCTAAGATATGGAATCCACACATTTGGTTTTGATTACAGTTTAAAATAGATAAACGCATAACTAGTTTTTCATTATAAAACCTTATGCTAGTTTTATGGTGGATTTCCTACACAATGACCATACAGATTAAGGGGAATAGTATTTCGCACCGAGTAGGGTATGATTTCAAGGTCTCATGCCTCAGAATTATGCGATATCAAAGGTTTTAACACCCCTATTAGGGTTAGTATTATGATCACTCTAGCTAGGTTCTATTCCGATGGTAAGGGTAGAATAACTCTACCAATGTGGGTAAGAGACGTTGGACTCCATGATAGTTCACATGGTTTTTGTTGGTTAGAAGAAACTCCCAATAGAAAGAGTAAAGATATATCTTTTAGAACTAAGTGTTATGTCTCACAAAGTTATTCTTATGCTTAATTACTCATGTTTACGATTTTACTGCTTTGTTTTAGTCAAGCCCAAGGTGAGTCATTTACACTTAGCATGCACAGTTTAAAAGTTTATATGTACATTAAATCATTATTTTACTTATGCATTATACCCCATATTCTCTGTAAATTCCAAAAGTATTGATTCACATATCCGTTTATATACTACATTGTTTAATAATGTAGATACTGGATCATTTGTAGTCCATACATCACGATCAGACGATTGCATATTCCAGCCAGCAAGTGATGAGTCCTCCTACTTCGAGGACTTAAGTTAGATATTATTCATGTACTTTACCTTCTTACTCATATGTATTGATTAGTGGTAGTTGGAGTCGTGTCCCAGCTATCTATAGTTAGTATAGAATAGGCTTCATTGATGTCAGTTAGAGTCAGTCATGTATTTCAATTCCTCTCTTCTGTTTTATCAGAATGTAAAATTGTGTCAGTATTGTATTTTTCCCAGATTTCATCATGATTATGTTTTCCCAAAGTATAATCAGTTAATTTATATATATATTAATCAGTTTCTTAGCAGTATGCCAGTTCATGAGTAACCTTGGGATCACTTATGGTCCTAAGCACCGTGTGACATTCAGGAGGTAGTTTCGGGGCGTTACATCTTTAAAATGTTGAAGTTGGTTTAGTGTTATTTTTGTTTAGGTTAATTTCATTCTTTTACTTGTATAAATAGGGCATTGTATATCATATGTATTCATTCAATTATATTCAATGATATTTTTAATCATTCAATAATTTAATAAACATTCAAGTTTTATAATTGAATCAATCAAGGTTCAATATTCATTCAATTCAATTCCATTATTCTTTCAATTCTCGTTAAATTTTTCACATTCACCTTCAAACTTTAATTAAAAATTTAACAGTATTCGTACTCCTTGAGTTGTAGGGATGAATGTAGTTGAGATTTTGTGGCACACATACGAACCACATACACTTTACCATCCTAGAGCCCACAACGCATGTTTTTGCTATGTTGTTGTATCCAAATTAAAGTTGGAACCCATCGGCAGACTCCTAAAATTGGCAACAACTTTTTACTTAGGTGCCTCAAGTGAGCCTGGTACATTTTGAACACTTAGTGTGTTTGGTATGAAGAAAAATATTTTCTGAAAAATGATTTCCAAGTTTCTCATATTTTGTTGACTTAAATATTTTGGAAAATATTTTTCCAAATCAACTTATTTTCCTCAAATCTAAGGAAAATGACTTCCCTTCAAAAAGTAAGTAAAATATTTTTCAAAACTCTCTTTTAACCTCACATATAAGTTGAAATGTTCATACAATTCTCAAAATAACCCGACCCTTAATCACCTACCCCTATCCCACCCCCTATCGCTCCCATCCAAAAGAAATATTTCAAATATTTTTACCTCATCCCCTTCCCAAAAACCATACCACTACCCTCTTCCTCCCCTCGAAAAAAATATTTAATTTTTTTTTTAATTCAAACTTTTTTACTATCCCCGCCCCAACCCTACCACCCCAATTAAAAAATATATTTCAAATATTTTTGTACCTCATCTCCTACCCCAAACCTCAAACCCATTTTCCCTTCAGAAAAATATTTAATTTTTTTAAAAGAAATTCAAAATTATTTCTTAACCGGCCCCCCTCCACCCCCCACCCCCAACCTCCCCCCTCTCTCCTAAAAATTAAAATTTTAAAATATATTTTTTCAAAATTTTAATTTTTTTTAAATTCACCGTCACTCCCCTATCCCAACCCAACCCCTAGTATCCCCCCAACCCCCACCCCTAACAAAAAAATTGATTTTAAAAAATATAATTTTTTTTCTTATCCCACCCCTACCACCTATTTAGTCAACCCCAACCCCTACCTACCAACCTTCCTCCCAAAAAATAAAATTATTTTTTTAATTTATTCTTTTAAAAAAATTAAAAAAAAATTCTTATCCCGCCCTTCTTATTCTATTCATTATCCTTTTTTGGTTAAATATCTACAAATACTTTTAGAAAGAATATACATGCCTAATTCGCCCAACGAGCATAAGAATATTGGGCAATTTAACTAAAATTTATAAAAGAATTTGAAAATAATGTGTAAGTGACTCAAGTTTTAGCAGTTGAGTATAGGTGACAATGTAACGATCCGAATCTGGTACCCGAAATGCTACACGGTGCTCATGACCTCGAAGGACCACAAGCTAACCCATGGTTGATATCTGTACTTGTACACTGCATAATATGACGTAATAATGCAAAAACATGCACTGAAAGGCCATAAGGTTCAATACTGAACATAATTTGAATAATATAACATCTGTGTGGGGTAATAGAATACCCAAAATAAAATTGAAAATACTGAAATACTGAAGTTTGAAACATGATAGTCTAGAAAGTCTCTAACTGACTGAAATTGTCTAAGTGAGAAGTTGATGGGACATATTCCCAACTAACTCCAACTAATAAACTAACTAATGATAAAATAGAGAATAATCATGTCCTCAAAAGATGAGGACTCACTTCAAACTCTGACTGCTGAGACTGGGATATACTGATGCTCTGGAGCTAGTGTCTCTGAACCTATGATATAAGACACCATAGAGCAAATGTGTCAGTACTTTGAATGTACTGGTACGCATGTGAGGTAGGTTGAATTCATAGGTTTCATATGTATGAATAATAATAATAACAGACTAACTATCATAAGTGTGAGAATACATGCATGAGATATAACAACTGACACTAATACCGTGAAAACATGATTACCGAATCTGAATATTGATGACATGACATACTGATAAATGATATGAATGATAACATGAGTGATTGTATTTGACATTCCTAAATCTGATGGAACTATCTGAGTTCCGTACTGTATCTGGGTTGATTGTATATAACAATCTAAATCTGAAGAACTATCTGAGTTCTATTACTGAGACTAATTGACTTTATCTGAAAGCCCTAATTCTGTAACATGAAACTGTGAGAAGTATTTATCTAATCAGTATTCCCCTAATACGCTATTATGGCTGAGTTGGGGTCCAATCTGTAACCCCAATTGGAAGGGTGTCAATACTATGCCACTAGTAAGGACAACATGTGAGTAACTCTCATATAACAGGTAACTCTAGTGAGAATGGTGGGAACCCTCATATAACAAGTTAAACCACCTCATCTACCCTCATATAGCAGGTTACAATGTCTCAACCTATGCTGGCAACATAGTTCTGGAACGCAAGGATTGCTCCTAAGAATCACACCCTTATATAATAGGTGAGTTCCCATCCTTGGGTTCGCTCGGTGCTAATTTCTACTCCCATCTGAATAGAAAGTGAACATGATTTACTGAACTGAACATGGGCTGAGTTACTGAATTTCTTTGACTGACAAAATACTATTGATATCTGACAACTGATTGAGTTTATGAGATCATGGAGATTTTTCCTGAGTCATAAGACTGTCTGAGTCTAAGGATCCATAGCTGGACTGAGAGTATCATGAAAACATGACATGGCTCTAGGCACACAGCTAACATTTCGGATACAAGTACCCCTGAGACTCGATAAAAGGAAACTGATAAAGCATATCTTACATGAACATATAACTAATATCATAATCTATAATACATTTATAGAAGCATTTCATCAAAAATGTGATAGGCATAAACTTGTACATACATGGGGATTTCATGATAGCATGCTTGCTAGGCACTTTTCCTTCATCTAGGCATTTAATCAAACATATTGTAGGCATAGTACATGTAAACATCATTGTACAACAATTAAACATCATAGTTCAATTCTAGTTTCATCATTCAAGGGTTTAGTCATAGGTTTGTATGAATCTATATATATAATAATTATACCCACATAGAAATTATCACCCAACATGGAGTAGAGTTCAATTTCTCATTTATCAACATGAACAAAAACTTCCCAATCATGAAATCATAAAGAAAATCTATAACTTGAAGTTGGAAAAAGGGATTCTTGGATGTCATGGATGTAAGGAGTCCATGAATGAATACTATGCATACCTTAGTTCGTGATTTCGTGAAGATTGACGGTGAAACCTTCTTGAATTTGAATCCCCAAAAGAAACCCTAGCTTGTTCTTGAGAGAAAATTGAGAGAAACTAGTATATTTTTGGTGAATAATGGCTAAATCACGTATTAAAGGTCTTAAATAGGGGTAGGAAGTTGACCCTTTTAACCTTGGACGCGTCATTTAATTTTAGTAAAATTTTCCCGAGTTGCACCCTTGGCGCGATGCAGAGCTATCACGCCGTGTCACTGGATTTTGACAATTGGGAAATCAAGTGATGGCACGATACGGATCCATCGCGTTGCCCCTTTCTTTGTAACCTAGAATTTTGGCACGACGCAGGGGAATTCGCGCTCAGACACTGGAAAAAGGAAAATTCTGAATTTGAGCCCTGGACCAACATGCTATAATCGTGGACCCCTACTGGAATTTTCCAAATTCTATTTCCTCTTGTGGCGCGGTGCACTACTGACTAATATGGTGTTGTTTTACGACCAAAACTTGAAATAGTCATAACTTCTAACCCGGTTATCAGATTTGGGCGAATCTTATTTTGATGGAAAGCTTATTGAATTTCCCATATGACAAGAACTAGAAATCTTGAAAATTCCTCATGGAATAATCATCATTCAATTTAGAATCTAATACTAGACATTCTTGAGATAAAATTAGCTAGGAAAAATATGGGGTATTACAATATCTCCCTCTTGAGAACATCCATCCTCGAATGAGACTAACTGAGAGAGGAAAATGGAACATGATATCATGGATGACTTGACTGATAATTGAACATATCATACTGAACATGCATATCTAATGTATGTGTAACTGATTCGTGAAAGCATGACTGAGTATTCTGAGGAACTAAGTTTCTCACAATGAGAATGCCTGTCTGATGCATAATTATATAATAGAGATAATACATGAATGCATGACTGAATATGCAATTGTATTTGATACCAAGTTTGTGATAAACGCTGAACATGAAACTGAGTAAGCTTAAGGAGAAATGTTACCTTGATCTTTATTCGAGTTGGCGGAGAAGAGGTGAGAACACTTGGTACACATGTCTTCTTCTGCTTCCCAAGTATCTCCCTTGATGGACTGATTTTGCGAAAGAACTTTAACTAGAGGGACTTCTTTGTTCCTCAGTCTACAAGTCTAATAGTCTAGGATTTCGACTAAAATCTTCTCATAAGATAGGTTTTCTCTTAACATCTATTCTATGAATAGGGACTATAACTGATGGGTCACCTATGCATTTCTTAAGAAAATATACATAGAAGACTGGGTAAACTGAGACTAGATCTGAAGGTAATTCGAGCTCATAAGCTACTTTTCCAAAGCGACTGAGAATTTTGAAGGGACCGATATATCAGGGACTGAGTTTCCCTTTCTTGCCGAACCACTTCACCACTTCACTTTATTCATGGGAGAGATCTTTAGATAGATATAAACAAAAATCTCAAACTCGAGATCCTTTCTATGAACATCTGCATAAGACTTTTGTCGGCTCTGAGCAGCCCGGAGTCTTTCTCTAATCAACTGGACTTTTTCTAAGGGATCGAATACTAAGTCAGGCCCAATGATTGAGGCCTCACTAACTTCGAACCAGCTGATTGGAGATCTACATCTCCTACCATAGAGAGATTCGAATGGAGCCATCTGAATACTGGAATGATAGTTGTTGTTGTATCCAAACTCGATCAAAGGCAAGTGGTAATCCCAACTACCCTTGAAATCAATTGCACACACCCATAGCATATCTTCTAAAGTCTGGATGGTCCTTTTTGCTTGACCATCTTTCTGAGGATGGAAGGTTGTACTAAGATGAACTTGGGTACCAAGACTCTTTTGGAATGCTTTCTAGAAGTGAGAGATGAACTGGGTACCTCTGTCCGAGATAATAGATAATGGAACACCATATAATCTGACCAACTCCCTAATGTAGAGTTTGGCATAATCCTCAGGTGAATAAGAGGTATGAACTGGAAGGAAATGAGCTAACTTGGTCATTCTGTCTACAATGACCCATACTGAATCATGCTAATGACGAGTTTGAGGAAAACCCATCGTGAAGTCCATGTTAACTTCTTCCCACTTTCAAGTAGGAATAATAAACTCCTGCATGGACCCAATAGTCTTCTTATTCTCTATCTTAACCTACCTTAACCTACTGACATATAGAGAACTTAGCCACAAACTTTGCAACATCTCTCTTCATCCCACTCCACCAATAGATTTCCTGCAAATCATGGTACATTTTTTTTTCCCCTGGATAAATAGAGTAGCATGCACCATGCGCTTCTGCAAGAATTCGCTGGCTTAAGTCATCTACACCTAGAACACAGAGACGACCCCGACAATGAAGAACACCCTCTCCCCCTTGGGAGAAAACCTCTACTTTCTGATCCTTGATTGACTCTTTCAATTGGACAAGGCTGGGAACTTTATCTTTCTTTTCTTTTACCTCGGAAACTAGAGATGATTCTGAACTACTCTAAACCCATATATCACCCTCTTCTGTATTGACTAAGAGAACACCTAGTCCGGCAAGCTTATAGACCTCCTGAGCTAACTTCTTCTTACTGTCCACAATAGGAGAGACACTACCCATAGACAATCTACTGAGAGCGTCGGCCACTATGTTGGCCTTTCCCAAATGATAAAGGTCACTCATGTCATAATATTTCAAGATCTCTAACCACCTTATCTGACAAAGATTGAGATCTTTCTAAGAAAAGACATACTGAAGACTTTTATGATCTGTGAACACATCTACATGAACACCGTATAGGTAATGCCTTCAAATATTTAAGGTAAAAACTATGGCTGCTAATTTAAGATCATAAGTAGGATAATTCTTCTCATGGGGTTTAGTTGCCTGGAGGCGTAGGCTATGAAATTACCATGATGCATGAGGACACAACCTAAACCTACTCTGGATGCATCACAGTACACCACGAAACCATCTGAACTATCTGAAAGAGCTAAGACTAGAGCTGAGGTGAGTCGAGTCTTCCACTCCTGAAAACTCTTCTCGCAAGGATCTGACCACTAAAACTTGACTTTCTTCTGAGTCAATCTAGACATAGGGGATTCAATAGAGTAAAATCCTTCAACAAACCATCTTTAATAGACAACCAAACCCAAGAAACTCCTGATATCTGATAGAGAGATTGGGCGATGCCAGTTTCTTACTGCTTTGGTATTCTAAGGATCTACTCTAATGCCATCACAATAAACAATATGACCAAGGAATTCTACTGACCTTATCAAAAATTTGCACTTACTAAATTTGGCAAATAGTTGATGATTTCTAAGAGTCTGAAGTATGATTCTAAGATGGTCTACATAATTACGCTCACTACGGGAATAGACCAGAATAACATCTATGAATACTATGATGAACATGTCCAAGTACTGCATGAACACACGATTCATCAGATCCATGAAAGTGGATGGGGCATTGGTAAAACCAAAGGACATAACTAGAAATTAGAAGTGACCATAACGGGTTCAGAAAGCTATTTTTGGAATGTCACATTCTCTGACTCAGAGCTAATAATAGCCTGATCTGAGGTCTATCTTAGAGAAATAACTGGGGCCCTAAAGTTGTTCAAACAAGTCATCAATTCTGGGAAGAGGATACTTATTCTTGATCATGATTTTATTGAGTTAACGATAGTCTATACACATTCTGAGAAAACCATCTTTCTTGCACATTAATAATAGTGGCGTGCCCCAAGGGGAAATACTGGGCCTGATGAATCCCGTATCTAGGAGATCATTCAACTTTTCTTTCAATCCCTGAGTTTTTCTGGTGCCATTCTGTATGGAGAAATAGATATGGGCTGAGTATCTGGTAGAAGATCAATACCGAAGTCTATTTCCCCTTCGGGAGAAATTCCTGGAAGATCTTTGGGAAAAACATCTGAATATTCATTTAAACTGGAACTGATTCAAGACTAGGAGTCTCAAAACTAGAGTCCTTAACTTAAACAAGATAATAGATACATCCCTTAGATATCATTTTCCTTGCCCAAAGGTAGGAAACAAGCTGACCTCTGAAAGAGGATACACTACCCTTCCACTCTAGGACTGGTTCATTCTGAAACTAAAACTAGACTATTCTATTTCTACAGTCGACTGTGGAATAGTAGGAATAAAGCCAATTCATGCTGAAAATGACATCAAAATCAGTCATCTCTAATTCGACTATGTCTGCTGAGGTGGCTTTCTAAAATGTCATAATCGGGCAGTTCGTGTTTACTCGTTGGGCTATGATGGTTTTACCCACTAGGGTAGAGACTGAGAAGGGCTCTTCTAGAATTTTGGATCTGACTCCAAAGTCAACTACTATGTAAGGAGTGATAAAATACAAAGAAGCTCCTAGATCTAGCAAAGCATAAACATGCACATGAAAGATCTGTAATGTACCAATAACTACATAAGGAGAATTTTTCCTGATCTTGTCAAGTATGAATAGAATATAGACTATTTGGACATTTCCAACTAGTAGCACTGGAGGTGGTACACTACTGATTTAGGTGATCGAACTAAGCTGAGGAACGGTTGTGCTAACCCTGAGGACCTGTCTAAGGACAGTCTCTAACTCTGTGGCCTGGCTTTCCACATCTGAATCAAATACCACTGTCAGCTCTGCAAATACCCTGGTGGTGCTTTCCACAAGTATGGTAAGGAGAATAGGTGCGGGCACTGCTAACACTGCCCTAAGACTTAGCCTTATCTTTGTTATCCTCTCTGAACTTAGGAACGAGAGAACTGGCTGAAGAAGGAGCTGGAACTGATGACTTAGGACAAAACTAAGAATGATTTCCTCTTTCTAATTTAGGCTGAGAAAAGTTGAAACTACCTATATTTGCTCTCTTATCCTGCTTCTTCCTCATCTTAATCTTTTTCTCCTCTATTTTCTAAGTATGAGTCATAACACTAGTTAAAGTCATGTCTCTATTCAGCATGGTGGATCTGCACTCATTAACAATGCTATCATTCACCCCTGAAACAAACTTACTCATCCTGGCCCTGCTATCTACAACCATATGAGGGGCATATCTTGATAATTGAGAAAACTTAAGAGAATACTCTTTCATTGTCATGTTACCCTGACTGAGATTGATAAATTATAACACCTTATCTTCTCTAAGATCTAGGGGAAGAATCTATCAAGTAAAGTAGAAGAAAACTCCTCCCACTCAACTGACCCTGCATCATCTGCCCTTTCTGACTTCCACTATTTGAACCAAGTATGAGCAATATCATACAACTGATATGCATCTATCTTAGCACTATCAATAGTAGTCACCCCCATGATGTCTATCACCTTTTGCACCTGATCTAGGAATTCTTGAGGGTCTTTATCTGTCTTAGACCCGAGAAAGGTTGGACGATTCATTCCAGTGAAGTCCTGAATCCTAGATGCAGTGGAATTGGCCATTGGGTTGGACAGAATGAAATATGGTCATTCATTATGGGTTTCTAATGACTGAGCAAGAGTGGTGAATGCGAACCTGAACTCCGCATAAGAAACATCTTCTCCCAAAGGTTCTTTAGGCTGAGAGGATATCTAATTTCCGTTTCTTCTCTTAGAAGGTATGTCCTGTAGAAGAAAGGGAGAAATGGATTAGACTGAGAGATTGGCTTGAGATTATTCTCACTGTCTAGAGAATAGCGTGAGAATACATGCATGAGATATAACAACTGACACTAATATCATGAAAACATGATTACTGAATCTGAATACTAATGACATGACTGCTAACTGATATGACTGATAATATGAGTGACTGTATCTGACAGTCCTGAATCTGATGGAACTATCTAAGTTTTGTACTGTATCTGGGTTGACTATATCTGACAGTCCTAAATCTAAAGAACTATCAGAGTTCTATTACTGAGACTAATTGACTTTATCTGACAGCCCTAATTCTGTAACATGAAACTGTGAGAAGTAGTTATCTAATTAGTATTCCCCTAATACGCCATTATGGCTGAGTTGGGGTCCAATCTGTAACCCCAATTGGAAGGGTGTCAATACTATGCCACTAGTAAGGACAACATGTGAGTAACTATCATATAACAGGTAACTCTAGTGAGAATGGTGGGAACCCTCATATAACAAGTTAAACCACCTTATCTACCCTCATATAGCAGGCTACAATGTCTCAACCTATGCTGGAGACATAGTTCTGGAATGCAAGGATTGCTCCTAAGAATCACACCCTTATATAATAGGTGATTTCCCATCCTTGGGTTCGCTCGGTGCTAATTTCTACTCCCATCTGAATAGAAAGTAAACATGATTTACTGAACTGAACATGGGCTGAGTTACTGAATTTCGTTGACTAACAAAATACTATTGATATCTGACAACTGACTGAGTTCCAGAGATCATGGAGATTTTTCCTGAGTCATAAGACTGTCTGAGTCTAAGGATTCAAAGCATGACTTTTATTATCATGAAAACATGAAATGTCTCTAGGCACACAGCTAACATTTCAGATACAAGTACCCCCAGGACTCGATAGAAGGAAACTGACCAAGCATATCTTACATGAACATATAACTAACATCATAATCCATAATACATTTATATAAGTATTTCATCAAACATGTGATAGGCATAAACTTGTACATACATAGAGATTTCATGATATCTTGCTAGCTAGGCACTTTTCCTTTATCTAGGCATTTAATAAAACATATTGTAGGCACAGTACATGTAAACATCATCGTTCAACAATTAAAAATCATAGTTCAAATCTAGTTTCATCATTGAAGGGTTTAGTCATAAGTTTGCATGAATCTATATCTATAATAATTAAACCAACATAGAAATTGTCACCCAACATAGAGTAGAATTCAATTTCCCATTTACCAAAATGAACAAGAACATCCCAATCATGAAATCATAAAGAAAATCCATAACTTGAAGTTGGAAAAAGGGATTCTTGGACTTCATGGACGAAAGGAGTCCATAAATGAACACTATGCATACCTTAGTTCGTGATTTCATAAAGATTGATGGTGAAACCTTCTTGAATTTGAATCCCCAATAGAAACCTTAGATTGTTCTTGAGAGAAACTTGAGAGAAACTAGTATATTTTAGGTGAAGAATGGCTAAATCACATTTTAAAGGGATTAAATAGGGGTGGGAAGTTGACATTTTTAACCCTGGACGCATCATTTAATTTCAGTAAAAATTTTCTGAGTTGGACCCTTGGCGCGATACGGTGCTATCGCACTGTTTCACTAGATTGTGACAATTGGGAAATCAAGGGATTATGCGATGAGGAGCCATCACATTTCCCCTTCCTTTGTGACTTGGAACGTCGGCGCGACGTGGGGGAAATCGCCCTTAGACACTGGAAAAAGGAAAATTCTGAATTTCAGCCTTGGCACGACGTGCCATAATCGCAAACCCCTACTGGAATTTGAAAAATGCCATTTCCTCTTGTGGTGCAGCGCGCCACTGACTAATATGGTGTTGTTTTACAACGGTAACTTGAAGTAGTCGTAACTTCTGACCCGTTTATCGTATTTTGGCGGATCTTATATTGATGGAAAGCTTATCGAATTTCCCATATGACAAGAAGTGAAAATCTTGAGAATTTCTCATGGAATAATCATCATTAAATTTAGAATCTAATACTAGATATTCTTGAGACAAAATTAGCTAGGAAAAATACGGGGTATTACAGACAATTACTTTATTAGTGATTAAGAATGTTGAAAAAGTTTGAGAACAGACAACAAGTTTTTTAATTTACACTTTGATCCAAATATTGGCCTAATATAACTAGAAATGGGGGAAATAAAAACACGTGTTTTCTCTCTCTTCTCATTATTGTTGTTTTCTCTCTCTTCGGCATTTTTGTTGTTCATTGTTGTTGTTTCTTTATTCATAATCTGGTGCTTCATTATCATCAGCTTCTTCTTTATTATCATCATTATCTTTTTCTTACTTACCATTGTTATTATTGTTACCGCTACTGCTGCTACTTGACCAATTTTTTAGGTCAAATTTAGTTTCGTACATCACTTTGGTATTACTTTATAGGCGACGTTGGTAAGTTAAATTATGATTTATAGTTGAATTTGTTATCTGGTTACACTACTACTTCTATTTTTAAAACAATAGATAGAACCATAAACATGAACCTAAAAAATAATTCACCTGTTTTAACAGATGACTCATCTGTTGTGAAAGATGAGTCATCTATCATAATGGAAGACTCATATGTTGGATTCATGTCTATGGTTCTATAGTGTTGTAACATGAATTGAACATATGTGTCATCCATTGTAACAAACGATTTATTTGTTGCAACAGAGGAGTCATCTGTTAAGACAGATTACTCACCTATTGCAATAGATTAGTTACTTGTTCCAACAGACGAGTAATCTGTTGCCATAAGTAACTATTTTGTTGCAACATGTTATTTATCTGTTAAAACATGTCACTCATCTATTAAAATAGGCTTCAAATATTCTTTGGTTCATCCCAATAGGTGATTCATCTATTGCAATAGATATATAAGTTGTTGCAACATATGAGTCAATTATTTCAACAAATAACTCACCAGTTGGAATCAACTTCAGGTTCTATAGTACCGTAACATGAATTACCAATAGGTGAGTCATCTATTGTAACATATAACTCACCTGTTGCAATGTATTATTCACCCATTGTAACAGATTACTAATCTATTGTGGTTCATGGTACGGCACTATAAAATCACTATTAACTTTATTATGATGTCATTATTAACTTTTATTAACAAATGTATTTATTTAGGTACCACTAATGGAGGGATCAATAACAATAGGGGTGTATTGTCATGGTGAATAGATCAAGAAGAGCAATCGATATGTATGGCATTTGAAGGAGGGTGAAATGCTAGAGACAATAACTATGATAGTCTAAAGTGATGTTTCGAGTGATGATTTTGTGAACTTAATCATCATCTATTATAGACTGAATTATCAACCAGAACATCTCATTATCATCTATATGCATAGATCCTTTGAAAATTAAAGGGTACTACCTTTCAAGATAACCGATCAAGTTCGGTTGCATGCTTATCTTAGTGATTCACCTAGGCCGGTGTTAACGGTGTACGTGGTTATAAAACTAAGACAGAACAACAACTAGAATGTAGAATAAGAACAATAACAAGATATTTTATTGATAAGCTGGATGATCTGGACATGAATATTCTAAACTATGATCAAACACCTATGCCTGTTATTGCGAGCAATACAGTGGGCTATTCGTCTCAATCAACATAGTCAGGTAATCATTAGGATGATGAGACATTCTTTTACAAGGAAATTTCATTCAAGGATAAGAAAGAACTATATAATTCATTTTTTATTTCTTGCTTGAAAAATATTTCAGATTAAGGAAGGTGATTAATTTGAGCAAAGTCTTTTCCTTCAAATGTGCTAATCCAACTTGCTAGTGGTCATTGAGGGCTGTGAAATACTTAAGCTATAAAAGATTTGTCATTTTTGTTTCTCAAAAGTAACACACATGTGGTTTAAATAACATTACAGTACAAAATCCTCACGCCACAGCACAGGTCCTCGGTCAATATTTCCAGAATAGATTCCCCAATGAGAAAGGCCCTTCTAGAAGGGATATGTCCAATCAATCTTTATAGAAATTGGGTGTTACAGATAGTTATTGAAATATATATACAGCCATTGGGATTGACAAGTACTTGGTTAGAGGGACACACAATCACAAGTATGCAATCCTAGATGCCTACCATTACATGCTTGAGTCCATAAATCTCGAAAGTAAGAAAGGGCTGCATGTTGATGAAATCAGAAGGTTCAAGTACTTTTTTGTATCATGTGGTTCTTGGATTCTTAGTTTTCAATATTTGAGAAAAGTCATAGCCATCGACGGGACCTTCTTGTGGAGCAAGTATAATGGAGTTTTGCTAGCGGTGGTGGCACAGGATGCTGAGAGACACATCTTTCTTGTCGCTTTTTGTGCAGCAGACAAGGAATGTGATGCCTCGTATGGATATTTTTTTAAACAAATGAAAAGTTGCATCAAATATACCAAAGAGTTATGTTTTATTTTGGATTGGAATCCAAGTTTTCCAAAGATGGGTTCAATTTTTTACACTTTAGCTCACTTTGCTTATTGCAAGAGGCATCTTGGAGATAATATTTGAAACAACTTTTACAACGAAAGGGTCATGATCCTTTATTTTAGAGTAGCTAAAGTATATAGTAGAGATGATTTTTTTGACCATTTCAATCAAATAATTGATATAAATACAAAGGAAAAAGAAAATATCATACGTCTCAATTTTGAGAGATAGAGCCAGGCATTTTGTCCGTCAAATAGGTACATTCTTATGAATATAATGTCTTGTTTGAGTTACACATTTAGTATGATATCATACTAAGTAATTCATTTGTATAGGTATAATATTAGGACATCAAACCTAGTTGAATCAGTGAATTCATTGTTTGGTGTTGAAATAGAATTTTCCATCGTGGCGCTATTTGATGAAATAAACAAGAAGTATTGCAAATTATTTCACGAAAGGCATGTGCATTTCGCAAACGGAGGAACCAAATTTTTTCTAGAAGCAGAAAAACAAATATCAACTGACATTAGTTTTGGGATAGGTTATTCGCTCATCCAATAGAAGATTACAAGTTCAGTAACGATGGCCATGGTGATGTTTCCACGGTCAAACTTCAAACAATATCTTGTACGTGCATTGTTTTTTACTTGGTCAAAATACCATGTCCACATGCTATCGCTGTGCTTCGAGCCCAATATAATTCACAATATTGAACTAAACTTTATGAGTGCTCTTCTCCATATTATTCGGTAGAAATATATACAATGGCATATAGTAAGAATATTAATTCGGTGCCTCCCAAATATCTTGAGTTGTTCATGTACAAATTTTGCGGAGATTAATACAGTAACGCCCCGAGAGTACACTCTAGGTGTCAAACGGTGCTTACAGTCCCGAGGGACCATAAGCTAACCCATGACTAATATCTTTTGTGAGCACTGAATTAAAATACTAAAATAAATGCGGAAAAATAGGTTGAAATGCCATAAGGTTCAAAATTTGAAATACTACTGAAATATCAAACTGTAATAACAATCTGTAAAACTGAACACATGAAAACTAGTTTGAAAAGCCTCTAAATGAACTGTCTGAAAGTGGAGTTGATGGGACAAGACCCAACTAACTCCATCTACTGAACTACTGATAAACTAAAATACTGAAATAAAAGCACATCCTTGATAGAGGAGGACTCACTACTAAATCTACGACTGTTGACTGGATCTACCTAAGTGAGGTCGGGAAATTGAGCGTCCAAACCTATGATATGAGACATCACAGCACAAAGAAAGAGTACGCAGTCAGTACATAGAATGTACTGGTGTACTAGATGAGGTAAGGCTGAATGCAAGGGTTTATATGCATGAACAATACTGACCGAATGATATAGAGTAGCTGAATATGGGAGTACATGGATAGCTAAAACTACTGTGAATACTTAATATGTAATACTGTGTATATATGTATACTATAACTGAGCTTTTCTAAAGATAAGTACTGAGTTTTGATAACTGAGTAACTGATATTTGAAGTTATTGATAACTGATTTCCTGATACTGATTGACTATGTCTGACAGTCCTGATTCTATAAGATTGAAATGAGTTATAAACTGAAGATTGAAACTGAAACTGTGGGAGGTAATCATCTAACTAACATACCCCTCTCTGAACTGAGTGGGGACCAACCGGTAACCCTAGTCGGAAGGGTGCTAGTACCGTACCACAGGTACTAACACTGGAAAATTAGGATGCCAAGCCTATCTGATAAGTGACACCTCGGCGGAGCCAAGCCTAATCTGACGGGTGACCCCTGGGAGGTAGTCAAGCCTAGTCTGTCAGGTGACTTCTCATCCTGCGCTAGCTATGCAATTATGGAGTATAGGGACTACTACTAATAACTTTACCTCTCTGACAGGGAAGTCGTGATCCCTGCACTCGCTCAGTGTTAAATCTTACTCCCAACTGAACGGAGTATACGCAACTGATACTGAGTTTACTGAGTTTTCCTGAGTTCTGTAACTGACTGAGTTCTACTGAGTTTTTAAGATGACTGAATTTTGTTGATCGCGACATGACTGATACTATTTTGTAACTGACACTGGCTCTAAGTAAACAGCTAGATTATCGGGTATTAAATACCCCTAGGACTCGATAGCATAAAAAGAAAGGCATGGCACAATATTGAATAACATACCAATGTTCACTTAGTCATAATTCATTCATAAAGGCATTTCATCAAACACTTGTAATGCATTAATTTGTACATGAATGGGGAATCCATGCTAACATATCATAACTACACCATTCAATTCATATAGACATTTAAACAAACACTTGAAAGGTATAACTTTATCATGATAGTACTTTAAACATGTAGTGATGGAATAAGTTCAACACTAGAGTCACCAATTAATCACAAATGCACAACTAACTCAATTAAGCATTTTGTCAAACACCTAGGAGGCGTATTCTTGTACTTGGGCATGAATAACATGTTGATACATCATGACTATATTCATCAATTAATAATTCAAGGGTTTTGATATGGGAATTACAAAAATTACATACATAATCTCTTTTACTTGTGAAAACTACAATTAAATCTTGAATTGAAACCCATACAAATAGCATGAACATGAAAACAACCCAATTGATACATGAATTTCAAGAAACTATTAACTTGAGATTTTGAAAAGGATTCTTGAACTCCAAGGGTGGAAGAAAACCCAAGGATAAACACCTAACATATCTGAGAAGAAGAGTTCTTGAAGGTTCATAGAGGATTTCTTGAGGATTGATCTTGATTATTGAAGCTAGGGGTTTTGCTCCTTTTTGGGAGAGTGTTTTAATCTTGAGAGAAAGTAAGAAAATAATGATAAAATAGGGTATTTAGGTCATAATTTCATTTTTAAAGGCTGATCTGGATCATGGAAAAAGACCTTATTAGCCCTGGAAAGTTTTAAGTTTTCATTACTGAAAAAATGATTTGGGCACTTGGCGCGACGTGCCACTATCGTACCATGCTACCGGAATTCACTGGAAACTATTTTAAAAAGGACTACTAGGAATTTAACCTGTGACACGATGCGGTATAATTGCGGTCCCTCACTGGAAACTGACAACTAGGAACAGGGACATCACCGCGATGCGTCATGATCGTGTTGCCTTACTGGAATTGGACAATTATGATTTGGCTGGTGGCGTGATGCAGTGGTATCGTAGAGCTTCACTGGAAATTTTTCTGGTTCCGCAACGCGCCGGAGTGCTAGTTGGCACACTATTTTACTAAAATGGCTCTAACTCTTCATCCGGGTGTCAGATTTGGGCGAACTTAATATCGTTGGAAAGCTAATTGAATTTCCTACGCAATGGCAGGCTCTAAACTGAAAAATAATGAGTATTTCAGAAATTTTATATGGTATTAATCATGTACTAAGACTTAAAATAAGCTTGGAAAATATGGGGTATTACAAATACCTCCTCCACATATTTACCCAAGCACTATCAAACTAGAAAGAAGACAATATAAGAGGAGGCATGGTTTCAGAGAATCATTTCCATCGAGAAAAAATAAGTTCTTTGTATGTAATAATTCTGGACACAAAAGAACTACATGCCCAGATAGTAATCCACCATGATCGTTGTAATAGCAAAACTTGTGTTGTTATTTATTATGGACTTTGATATTTTTAACTCATTATTGTAAATGTAAATGTTATTATTTATTATATAAAATATCTTTTTATTAACTTGTGCATCACTAAAAATAGGTAAAACAGGAACTAAATACAACAGACCACAAAATTATTTTCTGCAGACTACCCATCTGTTACAACGGATGGACATTTGCTGGAAGAACACAATTCAGTTCACAAAACTGGAATGTGTTCTTCCAATAGATGAAAGTTCTATTGAAAAAGATGGGTAATCTATTGAATCAACACAATATAGTTTTTTCCACTGGTTTATGTTGTTCCAACAGATGACAATCTATTTTAACAGATGGTTCATATTTTGAAAGTAAACTCTTGTTATTGCTACTAGATACAAAATTGTGGTAAATGCTCAATCCCTACCTCCAATCGTCGACATATTGAGAAGAAGAAATAGAAAGAATGAAAAGTAAATAAGAATAAAAAATTCTAAGTTGACCAAACATCAATTCTTTCATTAAACAAATACAAAATACATTAGGTAGGTAGATCAGATATAAATTAAAAAAAATACATATGCTAAAAGAAAAAACATAACCTTATTATTATTATCATCTTTATCATTATTATTATAACCTAATTATTATCATCATCATCGTTATTATTATTATTATTATTTTCAGACGACCAATTGTCATCTGATAGCAGTAGGGCCCTCCTTAGCCTGCGAATCTCTCGGAGCATCCTTCCTCTCATGGCGCCCAACTCCCACTGCAAGTCATTAACCTACCTCTCAAGTTCCCACACTGTGGAGTGCAAAATAATAAAGTCCCAAACAGAATCAACCATAGCTAGAACACGCATGAATTAATAAAAAACGTAAATACAAAAGTAGAGAAAAGATTCCGAATGTAATACGACGTAGACTACAAATTGGATAGATTAACACCAAAAACAAACTTACCTGAGTCAGGAAAAGGAATCTGGTCTTTGAAAAGAAGTGGTTGAAGATGTAATATGAAAGACAAGATACAAGAAATTAATTAAGTGTAGTAGAATGAACGAGTAAGGAGGGACCTATTTATAGAGGATTGAATTTGAATATGTTAGGTATAAAAGCATGATTGTTCACCTCCATTTTATTAATTAGATTCAAGCTGGTGACTTTTTTATTACTATGAAAAGTCAAAACTTAATTAAATCAAGATGGTAACTTTTTGATTATTGTGACAAGTCATGATTCTTCAGCTTCTTAATATTTATTAGTTCTTAAAATTAAATAACCATTTTCTCAATTAAACAATTGAAGACTTGTCACCTTTTTAATAAACGTTTCTTTTAATAATATCCAATTTTATTGAATTATGGCAGCAGATGGTCCATTGTTTGCATCAGATAATAATACAAAATCAAAATATAAAAACTAATGATGATATGAAAAAGTACAGATAATCGATGAGACAGATAATTATACATAAGAAAAGAAGTAACTAAGAACAAAAGAGTGTTCCAAACTCTAATACCCTCAATTACAATCTAATCAAACTCCTAATTCCTACGGTGACTAAGAGGGGGATGAACTCCATTTAAACCAATGTTTCTAAACTAAAGTTCAACAAAAGTTGTCCAATACTCTCACTCAATGGAGTAGCATTCACAATTCATCAATACTTAAGCAAAACTCAGAGAAGGAGCTAGCCTCCAAAGTATTATAGTTTAGGATAATTATTACAATTTAGGGCCCAAAAGTGACCCAATTGCAAGAAAATGCCCACTAGGGGATGTTTTGATCCACTCTTGACATGCTAAAGTAGATCAAAAGCAAATCCAAAGTGCCTTAGGCGCAAGTCCTTTCCAAAGGGCTTTCTCTCCCCATTTTTCCTTCCTTTACCTCCTTCAACAATCCTTGGACCAATGTGAGTGCGATCATCAAGAAATGATACCCTCTTGATTGTAAGGAGGCTTCTTCAATTACATCCCGCTTCATGAACAATCCTTAGATCCTTTGAAGCTCCCGGGCTTGACTTTTAGTGAATGGCTTGGAGATAATTCGAATTATATTATATTCTCCATCTTGAGAAGAATTTGACCTCAAATTCAAAGTTTGATCATATTCTATCATGTAAAAGAGTCAAAGATTGCACACATTAAAGGTATTATGCACTTGATATTCTAGAGAAAAGTCAATCTTATAGGCATTGTCATTTATCCTTTCAAGCACTTGAAATGGACCATCACCTTATGGCATAAATTTTACTTTTCTTTTTGTTGGAAACCTATCCTTCCAGAGGTGCACCCAAACCCAATCACCCAGTTCAAGCACAAGCCACTTCCTTCCCTTGTTTACTCTTTTGGCTACCTCTTGATTCTTCTTTTCAAGGGAAATTCTCACCTTCTCATGCAACTTTTTCATGGTTTTTGCCCTCTTATATCCATCTAAGCTTATCACACATCATTAGGAAAAGGAGTAAGATCTAAATGGGTAAGGGGTTAAAACCATAAACACATTCAAATGGAGTCATAACAATAGTCGAATGGATAACACAGTTATAAGGAAATTTGACTAAAGGTAGGTGGTCCTCCCAAGAGGACATTTTTCCTTTAACTATGGTGAACATTGAGCCTAAGGTTATATTTACCACCTCCATTTGCCTATCTGTTTGTGGGAGGCAAGACGTTGAGAAAAGAAATTTGGTGCCAAGCCTTCCCCATAACGACCTCCAAAAGTGACTAAAGAACTTAGAGTCCCTATCACTAACAATGGTCCGAGGAATTCCATGTAATTTGACAACTTGCTCAGTAAACAAAGAAGCCACATTAGAAGCATCATCAATTTTATGATATGGAATGAAATGGGCTATTTTTTCAAACCTATCAACCACAAGAAAAATGCAATCTCTACCCTTCCTTGTCCTAGGCCATCCCAAAACAAAATCCATAGAGAAGTCAATCCATGGTCATTGAGGAGTGGGTAATCGGGTGTATAATCCTTAAGAAAGAAGGACGGATTTAAAACTTCTTCAATCCATGCATTGGCCACAAATTCTAGAAATATCTTGATGCATCTTGGGGCAATAGAATTATTCCTCTAGGATTCCAATGGTCATGTCAATTCCAAAGTGACCCATCATAGCCCCATCATGTGCCTCTATTTTAAAAAATTCTCTCCATGAGATAGAGGGCACACACAACCTTCTTTCTTTGAACAATAAACCATCAAACTTGGAGTAGGGATTAGAAGAACTATCCTTCTCCCATCTTTCCCTACCTCATGTCCCATAATTTTGATAGATTTGAGAAAACTTAGGGTCCTCGGGGAAAATTGTCTTTAGACTCTCAAATCCTATCAATTTAGAAGACAATGTAGAGATAACCACATGTTTCCTAGGCAATGCATCGGCTACCTCATTTTTCTTTCCCTTTTTGTGTTGAATTACAAAAGGGAAAGTCTCTAGGAAAGAATTCCACTTGGCATGTCTTTTATTGAGTTTATCTTAAGCCCGAATATGTTTCAAGTACTTATGAATAGTTTAAATGTCAAAATCATTAGGACACAAATAATGTTGCCAATTACCTAAGGTTGTAATCAAGGCGTATAACTCTAGATCATAGGTGGAATAATTTAGATTTGAGTGATAACGCCCAAACTACAGCTCTCGTAAGAGTGTAAGCGGTCACTGTCAAATATAGAACCCAACTGGGTTGGGTATCGAATCCCACAGGGAATACTTGGTCACTAAGTGTTGCAATTATTAGTAGACTGTTGATCGAAAATTCCACGGAAAAGGGGGGATTGGATTGTGGCGTGAATTAATGCTATAAAAGTAACAACAGAATGTTTTGTTTAGTAAGATTTAATCACAGAGAAAAATAAGTTAGGGTTATGTCCACCTTATGAGTTCTACGTATCTATTAACTATGAGTAATGCGGAATTCAGACATGCATGCACTTATAGAGATTCGTATTCTAATGGTAAATCCTAGTGTTTCTCAACCATCAAGGATTATTTCACTTTAACTCTCTCGAGCTTAAAGCGTATAACTAATGGTATGAACTCTCCAAGAGGTTAACCCAGTTACGGCACTAACGTGTAAATAGGGGTTGGTAGCCCTATTTCCTTCTCACACTCTCTTTTCCAAACATGTAACTTTTCTCTCGAACAAGTTAATGCTATAATGGCTTATTCTATATGTTTGCAACCACAAGAATTTAATTAAAACGAAGAGAGTAATGATATAAGTAGCATACGCATCAAGAATTCACAAACTCATAGTAATAGATAGTATATCAAAAGGCTTCCATAACCCTAACAGAGAAGTTTAGCTACTCATGATTGTAAAGAAAAACAACGAAGACATCATCATCATCATACCAAAACTAGAACAATCTTCGCGAGAGGATGTTTTTAACGTCAAAGAGGAATGACGTTTTTCCTCTTAGCCGACTTCCCCAAATATGTAGCATTTTTTCTCTGTCTCAACTTACAGAATCTGTAAACCAAATAAATAAAAAGTGTCGACTGAATTCTCAAAAAGCAATCGTGAATGAATGCATGCTGAAAAATTCAGCAAATAAGGTTTTTTTATAACATCCTTGTCCTAGTCCTATTAAGTTACTGTTGCACCCCTAAGTATTTAAAAATACTGCTTTTGCCCGGGACAATTTCTCCATGCGTCACATTCAGTCCATAAGCTTCCAAAAGCTGCCTTCCCTCTTCTGTGAAGTTTTCCTTTGCTGCCCAAAGGTCCACAAAGTGCTGAAATCTTCATCAGTAATACCTGAAAACATGCTAGTCACGTAGGTTAGCTCACTTACAGGAAAATGGACTAAAAGTGCAGGAATTATATATTTTATCCTCAAAACTTAGCTATAACATGGGTAAATTATGGTGTTTAGGCGTGTAAATACACCCAACATCATTGAGCCCTTGATCTTTTCACTAAAATAGGCAATAGGTTTATGATATTGCATTAAGACGGCACCAATTCCTACCTTACTTACATCATATTCAATCTTAAACATCTTATCAAAATTGTATAATTGCAATAAGGGGGCAAAGCTAATCATAGCCTTCAAAGCATAAAATGCATTGGCTTTCTCATCATCCCATTTAAAAGGTTTTTCCTTACAGGTCACCTCGATCAAGGGAGTGGTGATGGTACTAAATCCTTTGACAAATCGCCTATAAAAACTAGCCAACCAATGGAAGTTTCTTACTTCACCAATGGATTACGGAGCTGGCCAATTCTTGATGGAATCTATTTTAGATTCACCCACCTCGACTCCTATTAATCTCACAACAAATCCCAAGAAAACAACTTCATTCATACTAAAAGAACTTTTTTCAAGATTAGCATATGTCTCTTCTCTAAGCACTTCAAAAATATTTTGCAAATATAATATTCTTCAAGGGATTTTCTATAAACTAGAACATCATTGAAGTATACCACAACAAACGTCCATATGAATGGCTTCATCACATGGTTCATCAATTGCATAAAGGTACTAGGAGCATTGGTGAGGCCAGAAGGCATGACAAACCATTTATATAGACCAAACTTGGTCTGGAATGTGGTCTTCTACTCATTACCTGGTTGCATATGGATTTGGTGGTATCCGCTCCTAATATCTCTCTTATAAACACACAAGAACAATTCAACTCATCACACATATCATCCAAATAGGGAATTGGGTGATGATATTTTACCTTTATTTTATTGATGGGTCGGCAATCAACGTACATGCGCTATGTTCTATCTTTCTTTGGCACTAGCAACACCAAAACTAAACATGGACTCATGATCTATTTGATTTATCCCTTGTTGAGGAGTTTATCAACTTTTCTTTGGATCTCTTTTGTGTTCTTTGGTAGTTCGGGGCAATACCCTATATTTTTCCTAGCTTAAATTCATTCCTAAAATGTTAAAGAATAGATTCCAAAATGAATAAAATTTACTCCACATTGAATTTTCAAGGTTTTGACTTTTCATCATGTGGGAAATTGAATAATCTTTCCATCGATACCAAATTCTCCTAAATTCGACACTCGGTGAAGGAGTTATGGCATTTTTAAGTTGACAGTGTGTCACCTAGACTCTCAGCGCATCGAGGAGCTAAGTGTAACATCCCGAGTCTGGTACCCAGAATTATACATGGTTCTTCCCATGAACCCAATGGACTACAAGTTAACCCATGATTGATATCTGTACCTGTACACTACATAATATATGTATACAAATGCGAAAATAAAGGCTGGAAGGCCATAAGGTTCAAATCTGATAAAAACATAACATTTGGGTAGGGTATGAAATACCCAAAACAACTGTAGTAAAATGTCCAAAACATGAAAGTCTAAAAAGCCTCTAACTGTCTGAATAAGGAGTTGATGGGATATGTCTCCAACTAACTCCAACTACCGAAATAAACTAAGTACTGAAATGATAAAATAATGATCATGTCCTAGAAGGATGAGGACTCACTGCTGACTCTGACTGCTGAGTACTAGAATGCTACTGATGCTCTGGAGCTCGTGCTTCTGAATCTATGGTATAAAACACCATAGCATAAATACGTCAGTACGTTTGAATGTACTGGTATGCATGTGAGGTAGGATGAATGCATGGGGTTCATATGCATGAACAATACTAACTGACTGAATAACATGAACGTGAAAATACATCCATGAACAAGTAACTATAACTAAGACCATACTGACACTGGTACAGGATTCTGAGTAATGATTTACTAACTTCTGAGTTTACTGATACTGATAATTGAGTCTACTAAATACTGAGAGACTGATGCTATATTACTGATAAAGGAAAGACTATTTCTAAAAGTTCTGATTATGAAAAACTGGTCTGATTGACTGTATCTGATAGTCTTGAAACTGAATACTGATAACATGGGTTTCATATAATTAATATACTTTTAACTGAGTTCATGATAACATAATTACTATGTCTGAGTACTGATAACATAAGTGACTGTATCTGATAGTCCTGATACTGATGGAACTAGCTGAGTTCCGTACTGAACTAAGTTGACTGTATCTGATAGTCCTGAGATTTGTAGAACTATCTGAGTTCTATTACTAAGACTGAATAACTGTATCTGATAGTCCTGATCTGTAGCTGAAACTATGGGAAGTAGTCATCTAATTGACATGCCCTAAATAATGCATTATAGCTGAGTTGGGGTCCAATCTGTAACCCCAATTGGAAGGGTGTCAATACCGCGCCACCGGTAAGGACAAGCTATGGGTGACCCTCATCTGACAGTGTCCCCAAAAGAGAATGGTGAGGCCCTCATCTGACAGTGCTTATCCACCTCATCAACCCTTATCAGACAGTGTTGATTTCTCAACCTATGCTGGCTACATAGTTTTGGAATGCAAGGATTGCTTCTAAGAATCACACCCTCATCTGACAGTATGTGTTCCCATCCATGGGTTCACTCGGTTCTAATTCCTACTCCCACCTGAATAGACACTGAACATGGATTACTGAACTAAACTGGACTGAATTAACATAGTTCTGTTGACTAACGGAATAGTACTGAGATTACTATATTACTGAGCTTTCCTGAGTCAAATGACTGACTGAGTTCTATGGATCATGGCTTGACTGAGGATATCGTGAAAACATGACACTGACTCTAGGAACATAACTATATTTTTTGGGTACAAGTACCCCCAAGACTCGATGGGAAGAAACTGACAAAGTAGATCACAATCCATAATACAATAAGTTGGAGATTTCATGAAGTACAATTTCTAAAGCACCACAATGGCTACACATATATCCATAATTTATTGACTAAGACATTTCATCAAACACTTGACGTATATAAACTTGTACATGAATAGAGATTTCATATTATTATACTAGTATGGCACTTTTCCTTCACATGGGCATTTAGTCAAACACATGGGGAGCATGCTTTGGTTATACAATCATCAACACATCTAATAATCATGGATACATCAATCAACTTGTAAATTGAAGGGGGTTTATCATGATTATTATGCAAATCTTTATATACTAGGGTCAATCATTGTAATATGTAATTTAAAACATAAATCAAAACCCCACAATATCATGAACATGAATTTCAATTCTATTTAAATCATGAACATTCATAAATACACAAATCTTGTATTTTGAAAAGAGATTCTTGAGCTTCATGGGTGAAAGGGATCCATGAATCAACACATGACATACCTTAGTGCTTGACTTTAAGAATATTGACGGTGAAATTCTTCAGATTTGAATCTTTTATTAAAACTCTAAGGCTTGTTCTTGAGAAAGTTTAAGAGAAAGTGAGTATATTTTGGTGAATTGAGGCTGAATTTCGTGTTTAGGGTGTTTTATGTCGTGGGGGTATGGTTTAGGGTGAGGAAAAAGACTAAAATACCCCTACAAAACCACTTCCCAGTTGCTGAAATTCTCAGCTGACGACCAAGGCTGATAAGCCGTCAGATATGTGACAGCCCATCAAATATGTCGTCACTCAGTTGCCAGGCTAACATGCTGGAGTAAAATAGGTATAACTTTTTGCTCCGATATCGGATTTGGGAAAAATCAGTATCGTTGGAAAGATAATTCAATTATCTATATTTTGGTGGGTGATGAACTCAAAAATATATAGTATAACAACAGATGTGCTCGTTTGAAGTTGGCTATACCAATATCCTTCCCAAGAATTCAATAGGTAAGGAATGTTTTGATTCGCCTAATAGCTAGGAAGTATTTGAGACCTTAATTGACATCAAACTAGATCATTAAACTACCAAATAACCATGATGTAATCTGCATGATATTGAAATATGGCACTAATATTAATTTGTATTTTTTGGGGTATTAGACTAAGCAAATTGGCAGTTGTCAAATTCCAGTGAGACTCCGCGATTCCACTACATCGCAGAGGAGTACCATTTCATATTTTTCAATTTCTAGCAAGCCTATGTAATAGTGGTGCATCGTACCAGGGGCCAAAATGGCAAAACTATACGGCACCACGATAGCTCCGTGTTGCGGAGAAAGCCCAGTTCCCACTCGTCCTTTTCCAGTGAGCCCCTACGATTGTGGTGCATCGTGCCAGGGGACAAAATGGAAAAACTACACCCAAATCAGAAAATGCTACATTTTTAATTCCATCCAGAAGTTTAAAGAGGGCATTTTGGTCAATTTCCAAGCCCCCAATCCGTCCAAACATATGATTTAAGCCTATTCTAAGCACTTTAGGCTTATATTCATCAATTTTATCTCAAACAAAAACCCTAGAGTTCAAAGCTCCTTACCCAAGAAATCAAATTCCACCATGGTTTCTCCAAGATAGCTTAGGATTTCCAATATAAGATAGTCAAGACCTCATCTTCAAGAACTCAATTAGGAATCAATAGTTCAAAATTCTTCATCTAATCATCTATCAAGGTATGTGGAGTTTTGAACAGGGATAATTCTTTCATCCTTGTGCCCAAAACATTATTTTAATTACAAGTGTACTACAATTTATATGATTTTCCATGAAATTCAAGTTAGGTTTTACAACCATTATTGTTATTTACAAGCCTATGATATATCCAATAATTTAGAAGTTGAATTCCATGCTTATGTTCATATTTTCATGCATATTGCTGAAATTTCTAGATTTTGAGTTGTATTATCAATATTTACATTATCAAGCATGAGTATTATGATGATTTAACATGAGACTGATGCATGAGTTACTTATCCCAAGATTGAATAGCATTATTTAAAGAAAGATGATGCTTTAAGCATCTCATGAGCAGATTATTTACAAATTTTCAGTAAAGCATTGATCTTTCGATCATTGGTTTATCTTTGAAATCCAATACAAATTATTACCATTTACAAAACTCAGAACAACTTTATTTACAGATTTACTCAGATAAATGCATAACGGGTTTTTCATATAAACCCTTATTCTAGTTTTAAAAATTTGGATTTCCAATGGTTTGAGCATACAGATTTAAGAGGGAGTAGTATTTAGAATCGAGCGGGAAGTGTGGGGTTAGCATTCCCTATCTTCCACATAACTACGTAGCCAACATAGGTACAGACTCAAATTATTCCCATTTCTATATGGATGACAGATTTAGCTTGTGATCGATCACATGGATTGGGTTATACTCCCTAGAAAGAGTATGACACCTCTCTCCAACATGAGGTTTCCTCCTTAGGAGGTCAAGACGTTGGACTCCATGTAGCTCACAAGGTTTATGTTGGTTAAGAGAACCTCCCTAAAGTTTAAAAGCCTAACAGTAGAGATTTTCAGAATAGTTTTAAAAGTATTCTCCCTACAGCCAACAGTAAAAGCTTTCAGAACAGTTTTAAAATATTTCCTTGCTAGTAAAAGATTTACAGAAAAGATTTTATAAAACTAAGTGTAAAGGATCACGAATTTATTTAGATTATGCTTTACAGAAAGATATTAGCTACAATTTTCAGATTTCAGATTTCAAAGTTAAGAGTGAGTCATTTTACACTTAGACAGTATGATTTAAAAAGAGAATACAAGTACAACTTTTAGAACTAAATGTTATGGATCACTAGATTTACAAGTATGATTTGTTCTCATGATCATTATTATTTTTATTATTTCAGATATTCTAGCTTATGTGAGTCACTTACATTTAGCATGCATTATTTTACAAATTATGATGATTGATATTATGTTTAACTTATGCATTCACCCCCATATACTCAGTACATCCTCAAAGTATTGATCCATATATATGTTTATGCGCTACATTATCTCATAATGTAGGTATTAGCTCATTTGTAGCACATATACTATAATCGGACAGATCACAAATTCCATTCAGCAGATGAGGAGTCCTCCTACTTCGGGGACTTTAGTCAGATGTTTTTGATGTACTTTATTTTCTTATTCATATGTATTGATTAGTGATAGTTGGAGTCGCATCCTATCTATCTATAATAAGTATAGTAGAGGCTTCACAGATGTCAGTTAGAGTCAGTTATGTATTTTTAGTCCCTCTTTTCAGACTTTATCAGAATGTAAAAGCCATATTGATATTTTATTTTCCCAGATTCCACCATTATTATATTTCCTCATAGTAAACTCAGTCATTTTATACATATTATTCAGTTGCTTATGAGTTATGCCAGTAGAAGGGTTAGCTTGGGATCACTCATGGTCCTAAGCACTGTGTTACATCTCGGGATAGATTTTTGGGGCGTTACATTCTTCTTATTAGGTAATTGAGAACCCAATAAAATCAATTTGATGCTCAATTCCCTGGAGTAGGGGTAATCTTTAGGGAAGTTCCTTTGGGAACACATCTTTGTAGTCTCGAAAAACAAGTAAAATAGATTAGGGGATAGGAGATGTAGAGTGGTTAACATGAAAAGTATGGGCTAGGAGGAGCATAGGTGTTTGTTATCATGCTCTTTGAAAAGATCTTTGTTCCTAGAAACCATAACAAAGGTACTCTTCCCTTTCAACCTCCTCTTCTCATCTTATTTATCCTAATTCTTAATTTGGTCCTCCTTATCACCTTGTTTCTTACCCTTTTCCTGGAATTCTCTTAATTTTTGGTGACCCTCATTCAGTTGAGATAGAAAAAGTCGATAGAGAGTGAATTTCCAGCCATTCAACTCAAAAGAGTAATGATTGGTCCTCCCATCAAGTTTGCTTGAATGATCATATTTCCATGGTATCCCAAGTAAGTGATGACAAGATTGCATGGGTATCATATCACAATGCACCTTATCATGATACTTCCCTACTTTGAACCAAATCACCACTTGCCTAGTCTCTTTTAACTCATAACAATTATTTAACCTTTGAATCTTGTATGGTGTGGCATGTTTGGTTGTGGTAATCTTCAATAAATCAACTAAAGTAGCACTAGACACATTAGCACAACATCCACTATCAATGATAGAAAAGCACACTTTTTTCTTTATAAGACATTTAGTATGGAATAGATTCTCCCTTTGACTAGGGTCATCTATCACCTTATTAATGATTGCATGTATCACAACAAAATTTGGAACCTCATACTCTATATCTTGAGGCCAAGAATCTTCATTATCCTCCTCTACTTGCTCATCTTTATGGGACCCCTCTCCATTTTAGGATTTTTCATCATTCTCATCTTCCAATCCCACCTCTTCTCCAAGGTAATATAATTTCCCTTCCCTAAAGATCATATTTCTCTAGTTGGGACATTTACTTGCCTTATGTCCCCACCCTTGGCATTTAAAACAATGAAAACCTTTAGGATTGAGATTAAGATATTTGTTACCTTCATTCCTTGGCGGGTACTTTGGAGTGGTCTTCTTAATGAGATTCATGTCATTGGACTTGTATTCCTTGTTATTTTTAAACCCCGATAATAATTTTGCTACCTCTTTACTCTTACTCCAAGTGTTAGTAGATGATTACCCTTTTGGTTTGTAAGTTTTCCTTTATTTGATATCCCTCTTAATCTCAAAGGCTGCTTGGAAGATTTCTTCTATGGTCTCAAACTTTTGGATAGTTATGCATGAGGAGATATATTTATTCAATCCAACCTTGAGCGTATGATGTCATGTTTTGCGTTCTCTTGATAGTCGAGCTTCAAAAACAATTATTATAATTCATCATAATAGGCCATAACACTCTTGCTACCTTGACTCAAGTAGTACAACCTGGAAAGTAGCTCATGTCACTACCTCTCTAGAACATACCTTTGTCTCATGAATACCTTCAATTCATCACATGGAGGGGGTTTTCCTTCATTCAACACATTTCCAAATCTCTTGACATAATACCACCATGTATTGGCATACCCTTCAAAATGGGCTATGGCATAGCAACTCTTCTTTTCTTCAGTGATATCATTAACTTGGAAGATTCTTTCACAAGATAACTCCCATAAGAGATTAACTTTGGGATCACTTTTGCCTTTGAATGTCAGAAGACTAACCTTGATTGAATCGATACCCATATCTCAATACCTATTACCTTGTTGGTTCCATTGATCATAACCTTGAGGTCTATTTCTCAAGTTTTCTCTACCATTAGGCACTGGAAAAAATCTTCCTCCTCGACCTCGATAACCTCATTGATCCATTGGTCTACTTCTCATTTCTTTTACCAACATGTCGGCTTCATCGAATGCTCTGAACTCCACTTGTTGTTCTTCTCTTTATTCTTAATCCATATGGATGGGTTGATTTTCTTTACGGGTTACTTGGAATGGCGGAATTTGGTTAAGTGGAGGTTAGGGTATTTGGGTTCAAGATTTATCATATGAATCATCTATTGCAATAGAAAGATCATCTTTTGCATAAATTGGTTGTGTTAATATGTAACCCAACTAACAAAAAATTATTATATGATTTAAATATATCTATCATTTTTTATAAGTTGTGTATCCATGGATCGTGCCTACTGAGAAGGAGTTGGAGATGACTTATTTAATTACTCTAGGTCAACCTAATGTTGTGAATCTTCATGACCAATCTAATGCAACAGATCCAGTCGTGATGATAAGCATGTTTATGCTCAAGAAAAAATAAATATGTTTGAAAACACCCCTTACACAGGTCGTTCTTACCCTTACACAGATTTCTCTAACCTTTACATTGGTCCCTTCTACCCTTACAATGGTCCTTATCACCCCTGTTCATCCTCATATTCTCATTGCAAATACAAAGAGCGCATGGAAAGATAGGATAAACTTATTGAAAAGTAGAGGCTATTATTAAAGTTGTCAAGGAATTGAAATCCAAGAAGGGTGTCATACCATCAAAAAAGGGGAGTGATCCATACACTTCTAGTGGAATTTAGGAAAAAGAGAAGAGCAATTAGACATATACTCTCTAATATAAAACAAAAAAAATTACAAATCCTCCCTCTCCAAAAGTTGTTGAAGTTCAGAGGCCATTGAATAAGGTGGATATATACGCGGAACTTGATAAGAAATAGAAGGTTATTCTACGAAACACCATGAATTCCAAGCAACATGAAAAAGTTTACACCATGAATACCTTTTTCCCCAAGACTTCAAGAATATGAAAGATATGCATAAGTGGTACGTGGATAAGGTAAGTTTACTTTTCCTAACTTAGCCTTATAATCTACTCCATGAAGAATAAGCTATGCAATACATGTGTCATCTATTGCAACAACTGGGCATTCTAGTACAACTGGTGGTGATTTCGTTGCAATAGATTACCTATTTTTTGCATAAGTTGCATTAGATGGGTAACCTATGAATAGATTCAGAGAACCTTCTGCAACAGATGGACCATCCATTGCATCTTTCCACTTTGTTTTACTTTTTTTATAATTACTAAGCTATTTAAAATTTATCTTCTTATATCAGAGTATGTTGATGAAATTCTCTTCCTTATGAGGGGCATAAAATTAGCGTACTCAGATGCTTATGTTGATGCTGATAGGATAATGGACCTCAACTTCTACAATAATTTCATGGTTAGTTACGGTGAGGTCATTAAGCTAGTGTCAACTCCCAATGGCCAGGTATTTGATCCGTTAGTTTTTGGATTCCAATGGGATGAATATATGATTAAATATGTTAGACAAAACTGAAATACCCCATACCAATCTTAGCTCTCTTCAACTTTTAGTTGCATGCGTAAGGGGCTTAAGGCCTGATAATTTCACTAAGTGTTGGAGACTTAGTCATCTATAAAGACTCTACACTTTGAGGATTTTTAACTTGGTCTTTCAGACCTCAAGACATTGGTTTTTTAGTTAATTCATGTTCAGGGATGTAATAAGGGTGTCTCGGAGAAGTTTTGGATTTTTTAAACAAGGTTTGGGGCATGTTTGGATCACAGAACCAGAGGGTTACCACGATAAGCCTGTGTCGCATACCTATTCCTATTTTCATGTTCATTGCATCGTGGTGAAGGAATTCAATAACCATGATTAGGCCACATCGCAGTGACTTTGTTGTGTCCAGTTTTTTATTTAAATGGTTGAGGGGCAATTGGGTCATTTTTCCTCAATCCAAATCATCCATAACAAAAATTGGGACATTATTTAGGGCATTATTTTCCCTTCTTCTCCAAATCCCACTTAATAAGACTCCCTCCTTTTCCCTAAGATCACAAATTCAATTCTTTTCTCCCCAAGAAATCAAGAATTCAAGTTACCCAAGTTCAAGAACCTTCAAAAAAGCATTAAGATTGGTATTTCTGTTTCAAGTTAGAGGTTTAAAGTATGTGTGATGTTCATCCATGGTCTCCTTTCACCCATGGAGTCTAAGAACCCTTTTGGGGTTTTAAATCATGAGTTTTACATGTTTAATTTGAATTATCTCTATGAATCTCTTGTTAATTCAATTACAAGTTTTTTTATGAGTGTTTTCAAGTCGAATGAGACATTTCATGTTATGAATGTTGAAATCTTCACGTTAAATCCCTAAGTTATGATTTTAGTCTTGTAATCATGTTATTCTCACATGCTTTACCTATTCCCATGATTAATTTCATGACTCTCATGTGTTTGATGAAATGTGTAAGTGTTGGGTTTTGAACAATGAAACCCTATTATTGTTTTAAAGCTTTTATATGGCATTGTTAGTACTTCCATTCAGTGTTGGTGGGTTGTGAACACCCGATACTTACGTGTTTTACATAAATTCATCTTTTCAAGTACTCAGATAGTTAATCCATGAATCTTATCAGTATACTCAGATATTCTTATTCATGATAAGCTCTATTAGTTATGTAATAACATTCAGTTGAGTTTAGTTCAGTTCAGTCCCAGTGTCAGTTAAGTTGGGAGTAGGATTTATCATCAAACTAACCTAGGGATGGAGGCTCACCCTCCAGTTAGGACTAGATCCTTAGTAGCAATCCCTAAGTTCTAGAACTACGTAGCCACCATAGGATTATGAGATGTCACCCGCCAGTTTAGAACTGACACTCTCTTTGAGATCACCCACTAGTTTAGGACTTACTTCCTTGTCCTTTGGGACGTAGATTAGTAGATCCACAAAGCTAGTATTAGTACCCATGGTACGGTAATGACACCCTACCAACTGGGGTTACAGGTTTAACCCCAATTAGCTCAGATTGAGGCATGTCGGTTAGATGATAGATCCTACAATCTCAATGTTGTATTAAGTTTATATTCAGTTTAGGTTTACTTGTCTAAGTGTACAAACTTTCAGATATTTAGTTTTACATCTTTCGGTATTTTAGATTATAGATTATCTCAATAATATAACAGATATACACTTAGTCTTGCATTCTCAGATATTATAGTTTTCATGCTTTCATGTTCAGTTATTTCATGCTATTCAGTTAGTTCTTATTTCATATGCACAATACCCCATGTATATCTTTCTGTCCTTATCTCATATACCAATATATTCAAAGCACTGACTGTGTGCTCTTCTTTATGCTATGATGTCTTATATCATATGTTTGGACGAATAGTTTACCAACCACAATTAGACAACTTAGTGTAATCCAGCAGTAGTAGTGGTGATTCCTTGTCCATCGAGGACAAGTCATAATTATTTAGTTATCTTAGTATGTATTATTTTCAGTTAGTTGGAGTTAGTTGGGGGCCTTTCCCTTCAACTCCCTAGTCAGTTTAAAGGGTTTCACGCGTCTAGACAATCAATTAGATAGTGAGTCATTTGTTTTAGTATTGCTAGATGTTTTGGTTAAATAGTTGGTTTCTAGTGTTTTGTCAGTTGTTCAAACATACTTTGATGAGTTTTGCAGTATTTAGATTTTAGTACTATGTTAGTTTATTTTCCGCTTATGTATTTTGTTACTATTCATTTAGTTCTCACAACAGGTCTCAGTCCATAGGTTAGGGTATGAACCTCGAGGTCGTAAGCACTATTGTCTCGACTAGGGTTAACCTCGTGTCATGACAAAAGTTGGTATCATAGCCTAAGGTTTTAGAGTGTCCTAGGGAGTCAGAAAGTCGCGTTAAGTAGAGTCTTGTACACGGGTATGAAGCGTGCCACACTTTTGAACAAAAGGCTATGAAATATTTTTGGAAAAGTTTTCCTTCTTAAAGTATTCATGTCATGTGAATAATCATGAGCTCTATTTAAAATCTCTTTCTAACTCATCCTTCATTCCATTTATAGACTATGCATCCCAGAAGAAAGAACAAAAGAAGGGATAGGAACCAGCCTACACCTTCACCTATTCAGGAATATCCCCTAAACGAGCATATCTCACATTGAATTCATAGATTCTTTCACTACCTTAGCTTACTCAGTAGCTGCTCTGAACAATTAACAGGTTGTTGCCCTAGCTAATCCCATGGTAAATACAGTTGTAGATAGGATTCGGGTTTTCACCCAAATAAATCCCCCTTTGTTTTCGGGATCTAAGTCTGAGGAGGATCCGCAAGAGTTTCTTGATATCGTTCAAAAAAGTGAAAGATATCATAGGTGTCACTTTGAGTAAGAGTGTGTAGTTTTCTGAATACCAGTTGTAAAATATAGCTCACACCTGGTGTAAGTAGTGAAGGAGATAGGGGTGTTAAGGTAGGGCCTGCAAAGTAGGAGAAGTTTACCATGACTTTCTTAGCTAGGTTCTTTTCTTTAGAGTTGAGGGAAGTTAAGGTGCAGAAGTTCATTAATTTGAAGCAAGGTAATATGAGTGTGAAGGAATACTCTCTTAAGTTCACTAAATTGGCGAGGTATGCTTATTTAATGGTGGTTGATAATAGGTCTACAATGAGTAAGTTTGTTTCTAGTATAATTGATAGTGTGGTCAAGGAGTGTCGGACTGCTATGTTAATTACGGATATGGACCTATTCAGTCTTATGGTTCATGCTCAGTGGGATTGAGGAAGAGAGGCTTAAGGACAAAAAGAGAGAGAATAAGTGGGCCAAACCAGGTAGTTTTAACTTTTCTCAACCGAGATCAGAGGGTGGATACCATTTCCAGTTCCATCAGAAATTCTAAGCCCCAACTCCATCTTCATCTAGTTCTCCAGTGCCAAAGTTTTGGAATGACAGCCGGGATATATCACTAGGCTCTAAGTCACAGGGTAGCGTGATAGTGGTCGTACTAATCCGCTCAGTGGGAAGTGTGGAAGGAATTATTAGGGTGTGTGTAAGGCTGGTAGTGATGTATGTTTAGATGTGGAAAGCTAGGCCACAGGATCAGAGAGTGCCTAGTAGTTATTCATAGGGGACAGGATTTGCGCCAACAGGGCCAGTACAATCTGTCATCAGCTCCAGCAGGTCTCCTGACTCAGTAGGGTGCCACCTCTTATGCAACCAGTGGTCAGTGCTAGAATAGATTGTATGCACTCAAGTCGTGACATGATCAGGAAGGTTCTCCTGATGTGGTTACGGGTACGTTATAGATTTTTCACCTTCATGTGTATGTTTTATTAGATCTCAGAGCTTCGCTTTATTCTGTAACCCCCTATATAGCTGTCAATTTTGGTGTTAGTCTAAAAATATTAGCGGAACCTTTCTCATTGTCTACCTTAGTGGGTAAATCTATTTTAGCCAAATAGGTATACAGAAATTTCCCGATTACAGTGTCTTAAAAAATAACTTCAGTAGATCTAGTAGAGTAAGAGATGACTGATTTCGATGTCATCCTCAGCATGGATTGGCTCCATTTGTGCTATGACTCGGTGGATTGAATAAATAGGGTTGTTCAGTTTTAGTTTCCCAATGAACCAATTATTGAATGGAAGCGTAGTACTTTAGTGCTTAGGGGTCAAATTGTTTCTTATCTTAAGGAAAGTAAAATGATATCTAAGGGGTGCATGTACCATCTTGTTTGAGTCAAAGACTCTAGTTCTGAGACTCCCAGTCTCACGTTAGTTTCAATAGTAAGGGAATTTCCAGATGTGTTCCCTAAAGATCTTCCCAAAGTTCCTCCCAAAAGGGAAATTAACTTCAAAATAGATCTCTTTCCAGATATCTAGCCTATCTCTGTTCCACCTTATAGAATGGCTCGATCTAAGCTTAAGGAGTTGAAAAAATAGTTGAATGATCTCTTAGATAAGGGATTTATCAGTCCCAGTATTTCCCCATGAGGCGCTTCAATCTTATTTGTGTGTAAGAAAGATGGTTCTCTCAGAATGTGCATCGATTACCATTAGTTGAAAAAAGTCCCAATCAAGAATAAAATCCACTCCCCAGGATTGATTACTTGTTCGACCAACTTCAGGGTGCCATTTATTTCTCCAAAATAGACCTTAAATCTAGCTATCATCAGCTTAGAATCAGGGAATGTGTCATTCTGAAAACAGCTTTCAAAACTCGATATAGTCACGTTGAATTCCTAGTTATGTCTTTTGGACTAACGAATGTTTCTATAGCTTTCATGGACTTGATGTATAGAATGTTCAAGCAGTACTTGGACATGTTCGTCATAGTGTTCATTGATGATATTCTTGTCTACTCCCGTAGTGAAAATGATCATGCAGACCACTAAAAATTATGTTACAGACTCTTATCCTACCCATGATCTTGAGTTGGCAGCTATTTTTTTTGCCTTGAGAATTTGGAGGCATTATCTTTTTGGGGTTCATGTTGATGTGTTCACGGATCACAAAATTTTTTAGTATGTGGTCTCGTAGAAAGATTTAAATATTTGCCAGAGAGGTGGTTTGAGTTGTTAAAAAATTATGATATAAGTGTGTTGTATCATCCTGGAAAGGACAATGTAGTTGCAGATACCCTTAGTAGATTGTTTATGGGTAGCGTTTCTCATGTTGAGGAGGATAGAAAGAAGTTAGTCCAGGAGGTTCATAAGTTTGCTAGATTAGGTGTTCGGTTAGTTGACTCAGTTGAAGGCAGTATATGGATTCAGAATGGTTTAGAATCATCACTAGTTTCCAAAGTGAAAGAAAAGTAATATAGGGATCCCAGTCTTGTTAGTTTGAAGAAATCAGTTAGAGATTAGAAAGTAGTGGTTTTCTCCCAAGGGGGATATGGTGTGTTGAGATGCCAGGTCAGGTTGTGTTTTGAGTGCTGATGGGTTGAGGCGGCGGATCTATAACACCCCAATTTTCTATAACCAGAATGCCACACGGTGCTCATGATCCCGAAGGACCACAAGCTAACCCTCTACTAATATATGCACCTAAGCACTGCATAATATAATATAATAAATGTGGAAAACTAGAAAAAACATTCCATAAGGTTCAAAACATCTAAAATACTCAAAACTATAAAATAAATACTTATATATGTGTCTGAAAAGCCTCTAACTATCTGAACTGTGGAGTTGATAGGACATGTCCCTAACTAACTCTGTCTACTGAAAATAAACTGAATCTAATGAAATACTGAAATAACAATCATCCTCGAATGATGAGGACTCACTGATATGACTACTGCTCCTGACTGAGTCTGGACTGCTAAGGGTGCTCTGGGGCTCGTGCTCCTGAACCTATGGCATAAAGTAAAACACCATAGCGCAAATGCGTCAGTACGTGGGAATGTACTGAGTATGCAAGATGAGGTAAGGCTAAATGCAAGGGCTTACACATGAACAATTACTTAACTGAATATCATGAGAGTACCGAATGGGGACATATACATGAGTGCACAACTAAATCTGAAATCACAGCAACACTAAATACTGAATTCTAAATACTGGTTTTTGGATACAGATTTACTGATGACTGAGTCTACTAGTACTGACATCTGAGTTTACTAACTCTGGGAAACTGAATAACTGAGTCTATGGAGATTGATGTCTAATCTTTCTGAGACTGATACTGATTTATTATATATGAGATCAATCCTATATAATGGGTGACCTCTGAGTTTAATACTGATAATTTTTTATACTTGTTTAATTGAATATGAGATAAATCCTAAATAATAGGTGATCTCTGAGTCTACTGATGATAATGTCTGATACATGATTAACGGAGTATAAGATCAAGCCTAAATAATAGGTAATATCTAAGTCTACTACTGATAATGTGTGATACACGATTAATGGAATATGAAATCAATCCTAAATAATGGGTGATCTCTAAGAGGTAGTCAAGCCTAATATAATGGGTGACTCCTCAGTTGAATTCTATTACTGAGACTGAATCTGAAACTGAGACTGTGGGAAGTATTCATCTAATTGGCATGCCCCTTCTATCTTCTTTGGGGTCCAACCTGTAACCCCAGTTAAAAGGGTGTCAGTACCGTACCATGGGTAAAGACACTTCTCTATGAACCCAAGATGTCATGCCTGATATGATGAGTGACACCTGGTTGGAGCCAAGCCTAATATGACGGGTGACTCCGGAGAGGTATTCAATCCTAATATGATGGGTGAATCCTCATCATACGTTGGATACACAGTTTTGGAGTACAAGGATTGTTATTAACGACTCAGCCTATAATAATGGGGAAACTGTTATCCCTGCCCTCGCTCGGTGCTGAATCCTACTCCCAACTGAAAGACACTAAATTGATTCTTAGAACTGTACTGTAATAACCCAAATCTGGTACATGGAATGCTACATGGTTCTCATGACCACGAAGGGCCACAAGATAACCCATGGCTTATATTGTACCTGTACACTACATAATATGACGTAATAATGTGGAAACATGCACTGAAAGGCCATATGGTTCAATACTAAACATAATCTAAATAATATAACATCTGTGTGGGGTAATAGAAAACCCAAAACAAAACAAAAATATTGATGTCTGAAACATGATAGTCTACAAAGCCTCAACTGACTGAAACTATCTGAGTGAGGAGTTGATGGGACATGCTCCCAACTAACTCCAACTAATAAACTAACTAATGAGATAATAAAGAATAATAATATCCTTGAAAGATGAGGACTCACTTCTAACTCTGACTACTGAGACTGGGATCTACGACTGCTCTGGAGCTCATGTCTCTGAACCTATGGTATGAGACACCATAGCGCAAATGTGTCATTACTTTGAATGTACTGGTATACATATGGGTTAGGCTTAATGCATGGGGTTCATATGCATAAACAATAATAATAACTGACTAACTATAATGAGCGTGAGAATACATGTATGAGATATATCAACTGACAATAATACTATGAAAACATGATTACAGAATCTGAATACTGATGAAATGGCATACTAATGACTGATATGATTAATAACATGAGTAATTGTATCTGAATATAACTGATAACATGAGTGACTGTATCTGACTATCCTGAATCTGATGGAACTATCTGAGTTCCGTACTGTATCTGAGTTGGCTGTATCTGACAGTCCTAAATCTGAAGAACTATCTGAGTTCTATTACTAAGACTGATTGACTGTATCTGACAGTCCTGATTCTATAACATGAAATTGTGGGAAGTAGTTATCTAACCAATATGCCCCTAATATGCTATTATGGATGGGTTGGGGTCCAATCTATTACCCCAATTAGAAGGGTGTCGATACCGTGCCACTAGTAAGGACAACATATGAGTAACCCTCATATAACAGGTAACTCTACTGAGAATGGTGGGAACCCTCATATAATAGGTTAAGCCACCTCATCTACCCTCATATAGTAGGCTACGATATCTCAACCTATGCTGGTTACATAGTTCTAGAATGCAAGGATTGCTTCTAAGAATCACACCCTCATATAAAAGGTGAGTTCCCATCCTTGGATTCACTCGGTTCTAACTCTTACTCCCATCTAAATATACATTGAACATGATTTACCGAACTGGACATGGACTGAGTTACTAAATTTTGTTGACTGACATAATACTACTGATATCTGACAACTGACTAAGTTCATGAGATCATGGAGATTTTTCCTAAGTCATAAGACTGTCTGAAGTCTAAGAATTCATAGCTTGGCTGAGAGTATCGTGAAAACATCACATGGCTCTAGGCACACAACTAATATTTATGGTACAAGTACCCCCAGAACTCGATAGAAGGAAACTGACCAAGCAAATCTTACATGAACATATAACTAACATCATAATCCATAATACATTTATAGAAGCATTTCTTTAAATATGTGATAGGCATAAACTTGTACATACTTGGGGATTTAATGATATCATGCTAGCTAGGCACTTTTCCTTCATCTAGGCATTTAATCAAACATATTATAGGCATAGTACATGTAAACATCATTGTACAATAATTAAACATCATGGTTCAATTCTAATTTCATCATTCAAGGGTTTAGTCATAGGTTTGCATGAATCTATATCTATAATAATTTAACCCACATAGAATTTATCACCCAACATGGAGTAGAATTTAATTTCTCATCATCCACATGAACAAGAGCAGCCCAATCATGAAATTCATAAGAAAATCCATAAAATTGAATTTAGAAAAGGGATTCTTGGGCTTCATGGATGAAAGGAGTCCATGAATGAACACTATGCATACCTTAGTTAGTGATTTCGTAAAGATTGATGGAGGAAATTCTTGATTCTCAATCTTGTATGAAAAGCCCTAGGTTGTTCTTGAGAGGTTTTTGAGAGAACAGAGTGTATTTTGGGTGAAAATTAGCTGAATCGCGTGTTAAAGGGATTAAATAGGAGTGGAAAATTGATCTTTTTAACCCTGGACGCGTCTTGTAATTTCAGTAAAAAATTCTCAAATTGAACCCTAGCACAACGAGGTGTTATTACGCCGTGTCTCTAGAATTTAATAATTGGGAAACTATGGGATGGCACGACGCGGAGCCATCATCTTGCCCCTTCTTTTGCGAACTGGAACTTTGGCGCGACGCAGAGGAAATCGCGCAGAGACACTAGGAAAGGAAAATTCTGAATTTGAGCCTTGGTGTTATGCGCCATAATCGCGGATCCCTAATGGAATTTGCCAAGTTCCATTTCCTCTTGTGGCGCGGTGCGCCACTAACTAATATGGCATTGTTTTACGACGGGAACTTGAAATAGTCTAACTTCTGACCCGGTTATCGAATTTGGGCGGATCTTATATCGATGAAAAGATATTGAATTTCCCATATGACAAGAAGTGAAAATCTTGAAAATTCCTCATGGAATAATCATCATTTAATTTAGAATCTAATACTATACATTCTTGAGACTAAATTAGCTAGGGAAAATATGGGGTATTACATGTACTTAGACTGAGCTGAATCTTGTGACTGAGTATATTACTTAACTGATCTAACTTAGTTTGCTTGGTTCCGTTATGTGACGAAATACTTCTTAATTCTACTTACTTTCTGAATACTACTGAGTTCTGTAACTTACTAAACTTTACCGAAACCTGAACTGAATATTGAATACTACTGAGGTCTAAACTGAATACTGAGCTGGATTAGAATGAATACTGAGATTACTGAGTTTTCTTAATGTTCTGTCACTGATTAAGTTCTGTTGATCATAGAACGACTGAGATTATCTTGATACTGACTCGTCTCTAGGCAGACAACTAAGTTTTCGGGTATTAAATACCCCCAGAAATCGATAGAATAAATAAATAAGACAGGACCACACTTGAATACCTTGACAATGGACTTTCATTCACAACACAATGAATGTGATATCTCGTCAATCACTTGAATGTCATAAACATGTAAATGTATAGGGTATGCATACTAATATCTCATAGTTGTTCAATAGGGAATACACATGGATAAGAATGCATGCAACTTATCATAATACATTCACTATGGCATTTCAAAAAATGTCTGGCATGCACTAGTTATCACATAATTTAGAATTTCATGATTAACATACTAAAAAGATACTATTCTCTTTACTTAAGCATTCTATCAAACAAATGGGGAGCATGCTTTGGTTATACCACAGATACTTTACTTAACTATCATGAATACATCAATATCATGAAAGTTGAAGGGATATTATCATGAACATCACATAGTAGGATCAAAACTTGGATATTTGAAATCAAATCATGAATTAAAACTCATCAACAACATGAACTTTAATTTTTATTCACAAAAATTATGACAATCTCATAAATATAAGATCTTTGAATTTAGAAAAAGATTCTTGAACTTCTTGGGTGGAAGGAACCTAAGAATCAACATCTAACATACCTCAAAATCTTGAATCTTGAAAGAGAACGACTTTTTTTGAAGGTTCTTGAATTGGGAATGATAATTTCTTGGTTTTCTTGAAGGAGAGCTTTAATCTTGTTCTTGGGAGATGATCTTGAGAGAAAACCCTAATTTTTCTTATTCTTGAGAGTGGAGAGTATTAAGGGTTTTTAAAGCTGATTTATGATGATTATGTATGTGATTTTGATGATTTAAGTCGTGGAAGGTGAAGGAAAATCCAAAATACCCCTACGAAACCACTTCCCGGTTGCTGAAATTCTCGACTGACAATCAAGGCTGATAAGCTGTCACATCTGTGATATCCCGTCAGCCTAGGTCATTACCTAGGACTTAAAATTGATGAGTTTCTACCTAAGGCTGATGAAATTAGTTGATAAGCCATCGGTCTGTGATGGCCCATCAGATATGTCGTCACTCAGTTGCCAAGCTAACATGCTAGAGTAAAATGGGCATAACTTTTTGCTCTGATATTTGATTTGGGAGAAATTGGTATTGTTGGAAAGATAATTCAATTATATATCTGTTGGTGGTTCATTATCTCAAAAATTTAGATTATAACAAGATATATACTCATTTGAAGTTGACTATACCAATATCCTTCCCAAGAATTCAATCGGTAAGGAATGTTTTGAGTCTTGTAATAGCTACGATGTATTTGAGGACTTAATATACATCAACTTGATCATAAAAATACCAAATTACCAGAATTTATTTCTCATGATCTTGAATCATGGTTCTACTATCGGTTTAGAGTCTCGGGGTATTACAGGATCTTAGCAGAAGTGCATGGTGCACGTTACTCTATACACCCAGGAGCCACTAAGATATATCACGATTTATGGAGTTGTATAAAAAGAGGTATTATAGAGTTTGTTGCTAAGTGTTCTAATTGTCAATAGGTCAAGGTTGAACACCAAAGGCATAGTGGTACATTGTAGGAGTTCAGCATTCCCACTTAGAAGTGGGAAGTAGTGAATATGAATTTTGTGACGGGTTTGCCTCGTACGCATCATCAGCATGATTTGATTTAGGTCATTGTAGATAGAATGAAAAAATTAGCTTATTTTTTATGAGTTCATACTTCGTACTTAGCTGAGGATTATGGCATACTTTATATTAGGGAGTTGGTTAAGTTGCACGGGATTCTGTTGTCTATCATATCAGATAGGGGTACCCAGTTTACCTCTCACTTTTGGAAATCTTTTCAGAAGAGTCTCGGTACCCAAGTTTATCTCAGTACAACTTTTTATCCTCAGACAGATGGTCAGGAAGAGAGCATGTGTTATTGATTTTAAAGGTAGTTGGGATGACAACTTTTCTTTGATTGAGTTCTCCTACAACAATAGTTATCACTCCAGTATTCAAATGGCTCCGTTTGAGGATCTCTATGCATGGATATATATTTCTCCTATTGGTTGATTTGAGGAAGGTGTAGCTATTTTGATAGGACCAAATTCGACGTTTGAGGCGATGGAGAAAGTTCAGTTAATTTGAGAGAGGCTGAAGACTGCCCAAAGCAGTCAGAAATCTTATACAGATGTGAGGAGGAAAGAACTTGAGTTTGATATTGGAGATTTAGTCTATTTAAAAATCTCGTCCATGAAAAGTGTGAAGATATTTGGCAAGAAGAGAAAGCTCAGTGTCACGGGCCTATTTTTAGTCGTGTGTGGACAGCTTAACACCCTCAATATCGATGCTAAACTCAGTCCTAAACCAGCTCTAAAACAGTCCCCAAGAACCTTTGAACATTCACACAAACACATAAGGAAAAATAACAAAGGAAGACAATTGTTTTGGGAGGCCCGAAGAGCCAATTTTTTGATATATTTCTTGAATAATACAAGTATGAGATGCTGCCCAAGAGGGCTTTACATGATATATTTAAAGTCCCTAAGTCAAAGGGCACAATAAATTCTAGAAAATGACCCTATACAATGGTCCACAACAAGCTAGTCAAACTTTCTACATTTGGCCATGCAATCCATGCAACTAGTGAAAGGCCTTTGTCTTGCAGCCTACTTTTCTGTTCAGCAGCTGGACAAGGATCCAAAGACTCACAAATGTTGACCCATGCTTGTAATTTGAACTCCCAAAGATGCCTCCATGTTGTCTTTGTCAATTGACGTTGCGGAATCCCCGTCGAGCTTGGAAATGCACCCGAAATGCACGGAATCATGCCCAAAACGTGATGAATTTAATGGGTAGTGACGTGGGGAGTCACACTCTCCCCCACTTGATTTGGCGATGACCGAGGAGCCACATAGCTGCAAATATTTGTGGAATTGCTCCTTGAACTGCCACAAGTCCTCATATTTTTCCCACGATGCCTCCTCGGGCGATTGGCCCTTCCAATGGACTAAGAATTGGGCACTTGAATTTCCCCAACCTTTTCCTCGAACCAATTTATGATCAATTATGTCCTCAATTTGCTTATTCGTGGCAGCGAACATCATGAAGATTTGGGCCCGACTAGACTTACCCCGCTCCACGTCTTCCTTGTCTTCGAAATACGATTTTAATTTGCTTTCATGGAAGACGGGATAAATCATTAAATGCAATGGCATGTACAGCTTATATGAAATTTTTCCAACCTTGGAAACAATCTCAAATGGACCCTCATACCGTCGTATCAAACTTTGATTGACATTCCTCAACGACTTGAATTGCCTCGGATTGAGCTTGACCATCACTTTGTCTCCAATCCGGTAATGGACTGGACGACGCTTACGATCGGCAAATTTCTTCATTTTATGGTCTGCTTTATCAAGATATAACCTTTTCATATCGACTTGTTCCTCCCAAGCCTTTGCCATATGATAAGCACCCAGATTCCGCATTCCGGCATTAACCGGTAAGGATTGTGGAGTGTTTGATTGCTGCCCCGTTGCAAGTTCGAAGGGACTACGACCTATTGCCTCACTCCTCTACAAATTGTACGAGAATTGGTCCGTGTCGAGAAACCTTGACCAGTCCCTTTGATTGGCACTAACAAAGTGCCTCAAGTAGCACTCGAGTAACCCATTTACTCGCTCCGTTTGTCCGTCGGTTTGGGGATGGAAGCTGGTTGAAAAGTGCAGCTCCGACCCCAACAAACTGAATAACTCCTTCCAAAATGCTCCAGTGAATCACGGGTCTCGATCACTAATGATATGCCTAGGCACGCCCCAAAGTTTAACTATATCTTTGAGAAACAATCGGGCTGCCTCCTTGGCTTTGCAATTAGACGTGGCAGCTGAGAATGTTGCATATTTAGATAAGAGGTCAATGAAAACAATGATTGTTCCACAACCCTCCGAGTTAGGCAAACATGTGATAAAATCCATGGTGACACTGTCCCATGGTTTCTCCGCGATGGGCAGCGGCTCAAGTAATCCACCGGGCGCCTTGTGTTCCACCTTGTCTTGTTGGAAAACAAGGGAAGTGCGAATATATACTTCTATATCGTCCCTCATGTGAGGCCAATAATAAAATTCTTCTAACAATGCCATAGTGCGTTTCTGTCCCGGATGACCATCCCACGTCGTGTCATGGCCCTCCTTGATCAACAAGCGCCTAAGATTTTTCCATCTAGGCATATACACTCACCTTCCAGTGGTGTATAATAGTCCGTCCTCCTCCCAAAACTTTTGGGTCTTGACTTTGCGCGCCAAATCAAAAAGTTGCTTGGCAACGGGATCATGTTCCATCCCTTCTTTGATGGTATCCAGCACACTACAGCTGGTAGTGCTCAAAAGTGTCTCCAAAACAGTCTTGCGACTTAATGCATCGGCCACAACGTTTGCTTTTCCCGGTTTATACTCCAATGAGTAATCAAACTCGGTCAAGAAATCTTGCCATCGAGCCTGCTTTTGCGAGAGTTTCTTTTGTTATTAGAAGTAGCTGGTCACTACATTATTCGTCCTAACGAGGAAATGAGCTCCCAACAAATAGTGACGCCATGTCCTTAGGCAATGGACAATGGTCGTCATCTCCCTTTCGTGGACTGTATAGCACTGCTCCGCATCATTATATTTTCTACTTTCAAATGCTATCGGATGGCCCTCTTGCATTAGGACAGCACTAATAGCAAAATCGGATGCATCCGTTTGCATCTCAAACAGTTTCGTGAAATCAGGTAAAGCCAAAACCGGTTCCTTGATGATGGCTGCCTTGAGGTTGTTGAATGTACCTTGACACAAACTATTCCACTCCCAAACACAATTCTTCTTCAATAAATCCATGAGCGGAGCAGCAATATCCGAGTATCCAAGAATAAATCTCTGGTAATAATTAGCAAGGCCAAGGAAGCACCTTAATTTGGGCACCTTCGTTGGAGCCTCCCAATCCCGGATCGACTCAACTTTGTCGCTATCTATCTGAATCTGACCTTGGCTGATCGTATGGCCCAAGAATTGCACCTTTGGCTGTGCAAAAGTGCACTTCTACCTTTTGACGCATAGCTCATTTTCCCGTAGCACATTAAACACTAGTTGAAGGTGTCTAACGTGCTCCTCCATTGAGCTACTATAAACAACAATGTCGTCCAGGTATATGACCACGAATTGATCCAAGTATGGCTGGAAAATCTAGTTCATTAGGGTGAAAAATGTGCCTGGTGCGTTGGTCAGTCCAAAAGGCATGACCAGCCACTCAAAGGACCCATAACGAGTCACACAAGTCGTCTTGGCTTCATCTCCTTCGGCTATGCGAACTTGATAATATCCCTTCCTCAAATCCATCTTTGTGAACACTTTGGCTTTCCCCAAGAGATCAAACAAATCAGCTATCAAGGGAATAGGATATTTGTTTATCACTGTGACCTTGTTAAGAGCACGGTAACCAATACACAACCTCAACGTCCCTTCCTTCTTCTTTTGAAATAAGACCGGAGCTCCAAAGGGTGCCTTATTTGGTCGGATGTGTCCTAATTCCAGCAACTCCTTGAGTTGTTTTCTAAGTTCTTCAAGCTCCGGAGGCGACATTCGATACGGGGTCATAGCTGGTGGCTTCGCCCCGGGAACCAACTCGATTTCGTGATCAACTTCTCTTCGTGGAGGTAACCGTTTGGGCAGTTCCTCCGGCATTACATCCTTGTTCTCTTCAAGAACACGTTGGACACATGAGGGCAATAATTCAGCTTCTTGGCAGTCCACAACCTCCATCAATGTCGCAAGAAAGGTTGGTTCTCCTTTCTTGAAATCTTTAACAAGCTGCATCGCCGACAAACGTGTGCCACTTTGAGCGACACGAATAAGTGGAACAATGCAAGAACCACCCACATCACAAATGGCTAGCTGGTTGAGACTAAAAGAAGAAAAGCAAATCCTCACTGCTGAAACTCGTCACAAGAAGTGAGAGCTTCGTAAACTCCCTCATATAGTTATGAATGAAAAAAGTTTTCTTAAGCTCCCTCAACTTCCGTCGGGCTTTATCTACAACATTTTGAGGGTAAAATTGTTCTTTCAACTCCTCCAGTTGTTGCTTCAAATCAGCAACTTCTTCCTGCAAACCGGACTGCCTCAACATCACCTCGGACAGTTTTGACCCAAACTCCTCGTGTAGCGCCGATAATGCTTCCGTAAGTTTGAGTTCCAAGCTGGTCAGCCCCTCCTTGTGCTCTTCATTTTGCTCAGACAAGTCAGCCTTGACTTTGTCCAGCCCTTCAAGAGAAGCCGACTCAAGGGTACCAACGTTGGACTCAAGGGTCTTGAAGCGATGGCCCAAAACCACTAAACCAGCCTCCGTGCTAACGATTCTCTCATCAAGAGAGCCAGATGCGTAACCTTTACCATCTTCCACGTTTGTGACAGCCTCACTAACTGGAATTTGAGCCTCATCCTTGTTCCTACTCTTGTCACGTTTCTTGGTCTTGGTTTTTCCCAAATTGTCTCCATCGTGAACCTCCACTTCGCCGTTGTATGCCATGTTCAAAGTGCTGCTCTGATACCACTTGTCACGGGCCTATTTTTAGCCGTGTGTGGACAGCTTAACACCCTCAATATCGATGGTAAACTCAGTCCTAAACCAGCTCTAAAACAGTCCCTAAGAACCTTTGAACATTCACACAAACACATAAGGAAAAATAACAAAGGAAGACAATTGTTTTGGGAGGCCCGAAGAGCCAATTTTCTGATATATTTATTGAATAATACAAGTATGAGATGCTGACCAAGAGGGATTTACAAGATATATTTAAAGTCCCTAAGTCAAAGGGTACAATAAATGCTAGAAAATGACCCTATAAAATGGTACACAACAAGCTAGTCAAACTTTCTACATTTGGCCATGCAATCCATGCAACTAGTGAAAGGCCTTTGTCTTGCAGCCTACTTTTCTGTTCAGCAGCTGGAAAAGGCTCCAAATCCTCACAAATATTGACCCATGCTTGTAATTTGACCTCCCAAAGATGCCTCCACGTTGGCTTTGTCAATTGACGTTGCGGAATCCCCGTCGAGCTTGGAAATGCACCCGAAATGCACGGAATCATGCCCAAAACGTGATGAATTTAATGGGTAGTGACGTGGGGCGTCACATCAGTCCCCGATATATTGGAACTAATAGAATTTTGAGTCATTTCAGAAAGGTAGCTTATGAGCTAGAGTTGCCTACAGATTTGGCTTCAGTGCATCTGGTGTTTCATGTTTCTTTGTTAAGGAAATGTATTGGTGATTCAGCTATTGTTGTACCTTTAGAAAGTATAGGTTTTCAGGATAGACTTTCTTTCGAAGAAGTCCCAGTTGAGATCCTTGATCATCAGATTCGTAGGCTAAGAGAGCTACTTGGGAAATAGAAGAAGATATGCATACCAAGTATCCTCATCTTTTCTCTGCAAACTCAGACTCAACTTGAGGTGATAGTTTTACTTAGATTGAATCTTTCCCATTCTCAGTTCTAACTGTGTAATCATTCTCATATTATTTCATGCATTCACGAAATTAATTCAGTTCATGTATCATGTTTTAGACTCAGTTATGTAATCATGTTTCAGTCATGCATGTTCAACATGCGATCTCAGTTGCCTTAGTTCAGTACTCTCAGCCTAGTCAGTCTCATTCGAGGACGAATGTTCCAAAGGGAGAGATATTGTAATACCCCGTACTAATCTTAGCTCTGTTCAGCTTCTAGTTGTATGTATAAGGGTCTTAAGTCCTAAAAATTTCACTAAGTATTAGGGACTTCATCATCTTTAAGGCCTCTAAACTTTGAGAATTTTTTATTTGGTTTTTTTGACCTTAAGGCATTGGTTTTTGAGTTGATTCATGTTCAGGGATATAAGAAGGGTATCTCGGAGAAGTTTTAAATTTTTCGAACAAGGTTTATGGCATATTTGGATCACGGAACCAGAGAGTTACCACGATAAGCCCGCATCACGTCCCTATTCCCGTTCTCATGTTCACCACATCGCAATGAAGAAATTCAATGATTGAAATTAGACCGCATCGCAGTGACGTTGCGTCTAGCTTTTGATTGAAATAGTTGAGGGGTAATTGGGTCTTTTCCCTTCAACCCAAATCATCCATAACACGAATTGGGACATTTTTTAGGGAATTATTTGCCCTTCTTATCCAAATCCCTCTGAAGAAAACCCTTTTCTTTTCCCGAAGATCACAAATTCAATTCCTTTCTTCCCAAAAAATCAAGAATTCAAGTGCCCCAAGTTCAAGAACCTTCAAGAAAGCATCAAGATTGGTGTTTCTCTTTCAAGTTAGAGGTTTAAAGTATGTATGATGTTCATCCATGGTCTCCTTTTACCCATGGTGTCTAAGAACCCTTTTAGATTTTTAAATTATGAGTTTTACATGTTTAAGTTGAACGATCACCTTGAATCACTTGTTAATTCAATCACAAGTTATGTTTATGAGTGTTTTCATGTGGAATAAGCCATTGTATGTTTAAAATGTTGAAATCTTCACATTAAATCCCTAAGTTATGATTTTAGTCTTGTAATCATGTTATTCTCACATGTTTTTCCCATTCCCATGCTTATGTTTGTGACTCTCATGTGTTTGATAAAATGCCTAAGTGTTGGGTTTTAACAATGATCCCCTATTATGATTTTAAAGCTTTTATATGGCATTGTTAGTACTTTCATTCAGTGTTGGTGGGTTGTGAACACCCAATACTTATATGTTTTACATAAATTCAGCTTTTCAAGTACTTAGATAGTTAATCCATGAATCTTATCAATATACTAAGATATTCATATTCATAATAAGCACTATTGGTTATGTAATAGCATTCAGTTTAGTTTAGTTCAGTTTAGTAACAGTGTCAATTCAGTTGGGAGTAGGATTTAGCATCGAGTAAACCTAGGTATCGGGGCTCACTCTCCAGTTAGGACTGGGTTATTAGTAGTAGTCCATAAGTTCCAGAACTACATAGCCAGTATAGAATTATGAGATGTCACCTGCAAGTTTAGGACTGACACTCTCTTAAGGGTCATCCGCTAGATTAGGACTGACTCTTTAGTCCTTTGGGACACCAGATTAGTGGATCCACACATCCATTGTTAGTACCCGTGGCATGGTACTGACACCCTTCCAACTAGGGTTAAAGGTTGGACCTCAATTAGCTCAGATTGGGGCATGCCGGTTAGATGATACCCTCCACAGTCTCAGTATAGTATTCAGTGTATCTTCAGTTTAAGTTTGTTTGACTTAGTTTACAGACTTTCATATATATAGTTTTATAACTTTAAGTATTTCGAATTATAGATTATCTCAGTAACATAACAGATATACCATTAGTCTTGCATTCTCAGATATTACAGTTTTCATACATTCATGTTTAGTTATCTCATGCTATTTAGTTAGTTCTTATTTCATATGCACAATACCCCATGCATATCAGCCTGTCCTCATCTCATATACCAATACATTCAATGTACTGGCCGCATAATCTTCTTTGCATTATGTTATTTTATATCATTGGTTTGGACTCATAATTTCCCAACCGCAGTTTGATAACTCGGCGTAATCCAGCAGCAGTAGCGCTGAGTCCTCATCCATCGAGGACATTTTATGATTATTTAGTTATCTACGTATTTCTTATTTTCAGACTATCAGAGTTAGTTGGGAGCTTTTCCTATCAACTCCTCAGTCAGTTTAGAGGCTTTCAGACATCAGATAACCAGTTAGATAGTCAGTCGGTTGTTTCAGGATTGCTAGACGTTTTGGTTAAACCATTGGTTTCAAGTGTTTTATCAGTTGTTCAGACATACTTTTTTTAGTTTTGCATTATTCAAATTTTAGTACTATGTCAGTTTATTTTTTGCTTATTTATTTCATTACTATTTATTCAGTGCTCACAACAGGTATTAGTTCATAGGTTAACTTGTGACCTTCGTGGTCGTAAGCACCGTTGTCGCGATTAGGGGGGTTGCTTCGGGTCATGAAAGGAACAAGCCATATCCACATGGAAAGATCTGGACCAAGGAAAAGAGAATTCTTGTAGTTATGAATATGAACGTCAAACATTTTCTGGCTCTTGTGATACTACTCAAGGAGCGAAAGATAAAGGCTTATGACTGCAACTTACCTATCTTCGACGAGGCCATTTTTTTACCCACATGCAACCACCGTTAGAGTTGTTCTCCAACTAATAGAGGTAGAGTAAACTGATGGATCATTTGCCAACAAAAGTGTTGATGAAGAAATAATGGGATTTTGAAGGTCGAAATAAGATCATTAACCTTCTAAAAATGAAAATGTTACCACGTGTGGGTCAAACACGCCTGCACACATCAAATAATTGTTGAATGACCTAGAAATAGCTGAGCCAATGACCTTTCTGTGCAATAACACTGTAGAAAACATGCAAGAGGTTTGGGATTATGGGGTACTAATTAGACGCTTGGAGCCTGTGTATTAAAAAGAAGATGTAGAAACAAAAACACCATAACAATCTTTTATTTCAAGCCACTTCAATTTACATGTACTGATAATTTTTTATATTTGATGAAAATTAAATTTTATATAATGCAACAGATTATCTAACTGTTGTGGCAGATAGTCTATCTTTTCTGACAGATAGTTTATCTGTTGCAATAGGTTGGTCATCTTTTGCAATATGCAGATATTTATATCTAAGTCTATCTATTGCAACAGTGAGAAGACCTTTTTGATAATTTCAATCAGATGACCTACATATTACAATGTATGTTTAATATGTTTGATATTGTCCAACAGATATGTCGTCTGCTACAACAGATACCATATTTGTTGCAACATTTGAATTTAGTATTCCATTTCAATAAATAAGTTCAAATCTAAGGATAAAATAAAATTCATAGAAAAAAATAAAATAAATCGAAGCCTTCAGAAATTACATGAAATAAATTAGCAAATAAATAAAATTTTAAAAATTGTTATGGGTACAGATCTCAATAAATAAATGAATAATTTAAGTTCTTAAGGAGAGATAAGGTTATTACTTTGATAGACTCAAGCTATAAAGATCTACTCAATATGGACAAGTTGTTCTTCATCCAGTGCTATGGAAATCGGTTTTGGTCATCATGGATCTTTAATGTCACTTGCGTATGGTTTTGTACTTTCACTTCTCCATATTTTCATAAAAGAGTAGCATATTGTCCATGCTTTTCAGCAGTAGTTTCTACTATGATATCCACTTGGAAAGCCAAAATTGTCAATGCTAATCACAAAAATGGAAAAGGATAACTCGTCTATTTTAGTAAATTAAATAGGTCTTTCTCCCATTTTAAGTTATTCCAACCAGATTATCTATCTATTGCAATAGATGAATCATATTTTGGGACAAATTAAAACATGAGGATGACCTATATGATAATTTCCAATGGATGATCAATCTGTAGCAATATATGACTCATCTGTTTGAAAAAACTAAAATAGTAGGAAGTCGTGATTTAATTTGTCCTAACAGATGACCCATCTTTTGTAGCAGATAGGTCATCTATTGGTACAAATAAAAATGGTACAAAGATTTATTTGAGTTTCTAAAATAGACGAGATATATGTTGCAATAGATACTGCATCTGATGCAATAGGTTAGTCAATTGTTGCAACAAATGTATATATGTTTGATAATTTCAGCAGATATGTTATCTTTTGAAACAAATATATTTTTGTTTTTTAGTTGGAACAGATGATATATATTCACCTTTTTCAGCTCATGCTACTCTCTTGTGTCCCTTCTATATTGCTCAATGGTGCAACACAAAGACACATGAGTTACAATTTTACTTTTATGGATGCTTGATACTACCTTGAAAATTACTTTCCTTCTTCTCTTAGACTTAATCTCTAATGGAGTGGATGGATATGAAATAATGTTTTATGGAATGACACCCATCATATATTTCAATTCCTTTACAGAAGCAGTTAATGCATTAATAGCATTAATCACTCCATCATGTTTTGCCTTGTAGTATTGACATTTGCATGCAGAACATTTGCTAGGACGGGCAAAATCTGTATAACCAGATGATTATACTCATAATGGTTTGTTGTTTCAAAAACTATAAGAGGATCATCATTATCCCCAACAGCCGCACCACTACAACCAATAGATCCATTATAACTAACACCATCAACAATAACAAGCCCACCCACCAAAATGGTTTTTCTTGTGATGGTTGTTGCTCCAAACAATTACTTTCTTATTCTTTCAATGACCTTAGGTTCCGATAAAGTTTGCACAGATCGTAAAGTAAGAAAATGGCATCTTCAATGCTCAATTGATCGGAACAAGCGACGGATACACAATCTAAAATAAATCAGTACATATATTAGAATGATGATTAGATCATTCAAAAAAATCATTAATTAAAATAAAAACTTAATTAGAATTAGACTTACTACATCTTTTGTGGGGTTGAAAAGATCAAGAAATTTTATATTTTATCAGTTTTAGCTAACAACCATCTAAGAATTCATGGACATGAAACTTCTTCCTGGTAGTTCACTTGTTGTCTCAAATTAGGAATGACTTCAAATGCCCAAACCTATAAAATAACATCAATAAATCAATAGAGTATTCAATAAAGTATAAATGAATCATAATAAAAGAAATATTTATCATGAAAACCCATGGAAAGCTATATAAGTTGACTGTTTTTGGCGTTAACGGAGTCAACAAATATTTGACAGTCATTTTGAAGCTTTCATATCCCCACAGATAGTTGTTAAATGCCTTAAGATCCTCAGAGAGATTTATTAAGCCAAGCGTTATGTTGTTATTAATGTCTCTCGCCCAAAGAATATTATGTACAGACCAAAGAAAGCACAATGATTGGTTGTTCTTCTTTGAAAGTCGTTTACCTTTCAACGCTTCTATTATTTTTTTGTTTTTGAAGACTGGACTAACAAGGGATCCCAAGTCATCACCATTACTTAACTTGCCTTTGAATTTTTTGAGTGTGCGGGGTGCTTTTTGGGTTAGAATAGGTATAACTTGAGAAGGATAAATAGGATAACATTTTAGTCCTGTAACCATGGAAAAATCCTTCCGTAAAAAACAAACACGCATGTCGTATTAATTTATCCATACCTCATCCATCTTATCTTTATTTTCATACATCAACCTATGCTTGAGAAGATCATATACCATTTTCATTTTAAAATGACATTGCTTAAAGCACCTTTCCCTAAAATAAGCATCCAATTTTTATTCTCGAAGTATTTTTCAGAAGGCGTCGAAAGATTTTCCCATGGCTGACTTAACCACGAAATCATCAGTTAAATCGGTAGCACCATCACACTGCATTTCACACGATAGATATCAATGTTGAAGTTTTTGACCAACACATTAGTGGAAGGGCTATTAGTATTTGGATCATCTCTTTTGAAATATTCCTCATTCCCGTGTTCATTATCTTTTACTTCCGATTGAGATATCGCTTGTAAAGTAAGATCATAGAGTGGTGGATGTAGCCTAGTTGCTTTACTTGGACTTGATTTGGTTTCTTTTCTTTTGGGATCCATATTATCTAAAAACAATAGGAAAATAAAAAGATTATAATTGATTAATGCATCGGTAAGAAAAGGACAATAGTAAATTTAACATATACAATATTAAACTAACAGTTCCAACAGATCACACATCTGTTGCACCAGGTAGATTATCTATTTTAACTTATAAATAACTTGTTCTACCAAATGAGAAATCTGTTGGAAACAATAAAAATAAACCACCCATCTGTTGAAACAGACAACTAGTCTGTGGAATAGATCAAATATTTGTTGCAACATATGAGTGATCTATTAGAACTTCTATCATCTGTCAATATTGTTTAGATTCCTTCCAACAAAAGGGTTGTAGTTCACAACAGATGAATGATCTGTTGAAAAAATCAAGTCTTAGACATGTCGTCCTGTTGGAATAGTTGATAGAATTTTATCTAATAAATGGTTCATCTGTTGCATCAGATGGTTAATCTGATGGTAAATCTGTTGTATCAGATGATAAATTTATTGTATTAGATGGTTAGTCTATTTCATCAATTTTTTAATCTGATGGTTTCTCTATTTCATCAGAAGGTTAATCTCTTGCATCCAATGGCTAATCCGTTGCATCCGGTTTTTAATCCGATGGTTCCTCTGCTGCATCATATGGTAAATATGTTGCATTATATTTTTAATGCAATGGTTCCTCTGCTGCATCATATGGTAAATATGTTGCATTATATTTTTAATGCAATGGTTCCTCTGTTGCATCAGATGATTAATCTGTTGCATCAGATGATTAATCTGTTGCATCAGATGGTTAATCTATTGCATCATATGGTTAATCTATTTCATAAAATGGTTAATCTGTTATAGAGAAAACAGTAGAAAGATTTTATTTAATAGAACAGTAACAAGATTTTTTTTTAATAGAATATCAAATACACCATTTTTACCAAGAACAAGAACAAATCAACTCAGCAATAGGCGCAACACAAAAAAACATCAACATGGTTGTTTTGTTTATACAAACACAAACAACAAAAATCAAATTTTAAAAAATGCAAAAAACAACAAAAACTCAAATCTCACTCTGAAAAGAGAGGAAATACCAGAAATTAGTATTTTCTTCAGACCGCATTTCAAATTAAAGCAACAAATATTAAAATTGTTAACCAATACTAGAAGAGAAGTTGGCTCAAGTTTCTCTTTTTCTTCAAAACTAAAAATCCATAATTTTTTACCTGTGAAAGAAGAAAAGAAATGATGAAGAACTCGAAGTTGTTATGGCCGGAGAGAAAGGCTTTCACGTCGATTGATGATTGAAGTCGAAAACAAACTCAAAGCCCAACTCTTTGTCGCCGGAATTTAAAGTCTCTAGGGATTGAAAAGTGAAATTTGCAGAATTTTTGGTTGGGAGAAGTTGAGAGAAACTATCGAGAGATAGGGGAGAGAGAGGAGTGTCACCGAGGATTGAAGGGAGAAATTTGTAGAACTATTAGTTGGGAGAAGCTGAGAGAAACTATCGAGAGAGAGGGGAGAGATGGTTGATTTGGAGAGGAGGAGGTGTGGGTTGATTTGTAATTTTGAAAAGATTAGAATGTTTTAAAAATATTAATCAAGTTCACAATTTACTTAATCAAGTTTCTTAATTATGTTTGACCCTTTAAGTTAGTCAATGTCACCAATCCTTCATTCAAGACTTAAGTGACACCTTTCCTTCAATAATCTCAAGAATATAAGTAATAAACAACTTATTTTTCTGAAAAACGTTTTTCCTCCTCCATATCGAACACACCCTTAAAAAAAAAAAAATGAGGTCAAAAATTATTTTTCTAAAATGTATTTTTACACTTTAGCTAAATACTAAAATGTATTTTCTGAAAAATATTTTTTCATTCACCAACCAAACACTAGAAAACATTTTCCAAAAAAATATTTTCCACTTACCAACGAAACATAAGAAAACAAGTACGAAAGCAACTTGTTTTTCAGGAGGAAAATATATTTTCCATGGAAAACATTTTCCTACATACCAAACGCACCCCTAATCGACTTAAAATTTTGTGTTACTAAACACTTCTTGATAATAAGCTAAAATTATAAATTACAAAGTATGTATTACAACATAGAGTATTACTTGTCATTTGTTTTTCGAGAGATGAAAAAGGAATGATACTAGTAACAACAACAAAAAGTTCATTCCAACCTCATATGTAAAATCAAAAGAAGCACCCACAAATACGAACAAGAATAATCAAGATATGTATGTCAATTTCCTATTCAAGAGACAGCCCATGCCACACTCAGCAAGTGATTCCATGCATTTTCATTTGTAGCTCTATGTCTTTTAGCTTTCAGAAATGCCTGCTGAATTAAAAAAATCATGTGGAAGCTTCTGAAAATTTGATTTGAGGAACCCATTTTTTTTATTTTCAAATTTAATTATTTTGCACTTGTAATTATTTAGAGAAAGAAAGTGGTTATGATTTCCATTTGGTGAACAAGGGAGCAATAGTTGCAAAAACTGAGATTCCCCGGGTATTAATAAATCCCTATGAATGTTGCTCAAAATAATGGACTGTTTGTTAGAAATTGTTGGGTTATGGGTATTTTTCCCTTCATATGTGGATAAATAAAGTTCAATTAGGACTGACCTATTTTTTCCTATAGGCCTATTACTATAGGGCATATATAGAGACCTTTTTAGGTTTTATTTTATCATCCACAAAACAGTTTTCAGCAGTCATAGAGAGAAAAATAGAGCAGATTTTTGCCCAAAATTTCAGCCCTAGCAGTTAACTTCAAATTGTGATTTCCGTTTCATTTCTTGTCCGATTGGGCTGATTTTTGGAAAGATTATTCATCTCATTTCAATCTTTGATTAAAAACTGGAAGAGTTGAATTTAGTATCGTGTAACTCCTGTTTTTCATGCGTGAACAATAGCTGCATTTTTGGTGATATTGCTCCTTTATTTCTCTAGTTTTTAGTGTTGTGGCTTATGTATTATTTTTCACTTATTTGGTGGCCATTTTGGAGAAAATTATTATGACTCTTGATGAATATAGTGCAGGTATTAGTCCTGTGATTTTTTACTCTTCACATCGAAGGGTTTTCCACGTAAATTTGATATCTTGTGTGATTGATTTTATTTTTTTCTTGTCGTATTTGTTAGGTTGATTTATTTGCTACCCTGTTATCATTGTGCTTGAGTTTATTTGTTTTCCCTTGTTTCAAATTGAAAGAGAAAATTTAAACTTGGATATTCTTTCGTTGTTATCCTATCGTGGACTTTTATAGTGCCCTTGTCTTTTCCAATAAATATGGTATTAGAGCATAGACTGTTATTGATTATCGATTTGAATGATGAAGAAAAATATGAGAATTTGAATGGTAGTACTTGTCATACTTGTAAATGCAAGAGGAAAGATCTTCTATTTATTTATACTATGAAGAAAAAGAAAAAGAAAAGTGGTTTGACAAACAGAAGATCTTTCATCTTGCCTTTTCATGTATGATAATTACTATCATTGGAAGATACCATTTTTCTTATTTTTTTCATCCATCATTCACATTGGCAATCAGTAACAACCAATGCTCTGCTACCACTTTGTTGGAAAAGACAAGGGCACTATTAAATTGCACGATAGAATAATGGCGGAACAATATCCAAATCTAAACTTTTTCTTTTAATTATTACCAAGAAAAAAAATCCAAGCACAATGAAAGTTTGACAACAAATAAATACGGCAAGACAAAATAAAATCAATCACACGAGACATAAAATTTATGTGAAAAAATCTTCGATGTGAAGGGTAAAAAAATACGGGACCAAAACCTCCACTATAATCACCAATCGTCACAATAATGTTCTCAGAAATGGCCACCAAAAAAGAGTCAAACAACGATCAACAATACATAAACCGCAACACAAAAACTAAAGAAATAAAGGAGCAAAATCACAAAAAATGCAGCAACCATTCAAAGATGAAAAAAGGAGCTACAGGACACCAAATTCAACTTTGTTAGTTTCTAATCAACAATTCATATGAGTGAAACAAGTTTTGCAAAAAAATAGCTCAATTGGACAAGAAACGAAGAAGAAATCGTAATTTAAAGGTAGCTTCTAGGGCTGAAATACTGAGCGAAAATCTGCTCTATTTTTCTCTCTATAGCTGTTGAAAATAGGTAAACTACATAAATGACTCTCATAATAGGTGGCTTTGCTTTTTTTTCCCTCATAAGAAAACTCCTACAAAACTAGCCTCCCTTCATTTTTATATATAGTACAATTACTTATTTGTCCCTCTATATCTCAAATATTTATAAACAACTCCATACTTATTTATCTTTCAACTTCTATTTTTTTTCTTTTTTAGTCTTTCTCAATCCTCAATACTTTTTTTTTCTTCTCTCAACTTCTATTTTCTTATTTTTTTCTATTTTTTATTTTACTTTAATTTTTATCTTTGTTTTTCCTTTTAGTATTTTCTCAACCCTTACTTTTTTTCCTTTCTCCTTTCAACTTTTTTTATTTTTTTAAAAAATTCTTTTTTTTATATTTTTCTCTGCCTTTATCTTAGTTTTCTCTTTTTTATTTAACCCGGGGCAATCTCGATTGAAGCTAATTCATCATTTTCCTACTCAATCTTATTAATAAAAATAACACTCGATCAAAGGGGAGCATAAGCAAGTTCAGTGGTAGAAACCTTTATAATAGATGGGAACCTCGAAAGTTGTCTGGGGCAGGAGAAAACTCATATTAAGCATTCCCCTATTATTTTTCCTTTTAGCCTCTCAACTTCGATATTTTTTTTATGATTTTTATTTTTTTATTTTTAAATGGTTTTCTTCATTTTTTTTCCGCAACTTTTTTTTTCCATCGATTCCTTTCAAACAACAAGTTATGCCCCATGGGTAAGAGTTGACACAATCATATTGTATCTTGATTTATAATTGATTCTATAAATATTATCTTAGAGACAAGATTTTGGACTTTCAAACAACAAGTTACGTTCATGAGCAAGAGTTGATACTACCACATTGTGTTTTGATTTATGAGATGTTCTATAACTCTCAACTTTGAGGCAAGACGACCTCAAGGATTTTCTAACAACTAGCTATGCTCCACGGGAAAGATTTGACACTACCAGGTTATGTCTTGATTTATGAGAAGTTCTACAATTCTTACCTTAGAGGCACGACTTATCGCAAAGATTATCAAACGACAAGTTACGTACATTGGGTAAGAGTCAATAATACCATATTGTTTATTTTACTTATGAAATGTTCTATAACTCTTGCATTAGAGACAAAAAATAGCCCAAGGACCATCAAACAACAAGTTATGTCCCATGGGCAAAAGTTGACACTACCATAGTACATTGATTTATGAAATGTTCTATAACTCTTTTCTTAGAGGCAAAACATAGGACAAGTACCTTCAAGCAATAAGTTGCATCCTATAGACAAAAGTTGACATTGCCAAATTGTGTTTTAATTTATGCGATGTTCTATAACTCATTCCTTAGATGCAAGACTTAATCCAAGGACATTCAAACAACAAGTTATGCCCCATGGATAAGAGTTGATACTACCACATTATGTATTGATTTATGAGATGCTCTATCACTTTTTCTTTAGACACAAGACTTAGCCCAATGAATTTTAAACAACATGTTATGACCCATGAGAAAGGATTGACACTACCATATTGTGTCTTAATTTATGAGATTTTTTATAAATCAAGGCCTTTCAAAAAATAATTTATGTCCCATGGGTAAGAGTTGACACTACCACATCATGTCTTGATTTATGATATGTTCTATAACTCTTGCCTTAGAGGCACGACTTAGTCCAAGAACTTTCAAACATCAAGTTACTCCCTATGGGTAAAAGTTGACACTACCACATCATGTCTTGATTTATGAGATGTTCTATAACGTTTGCCTTAGAGGCAAGACTTAGCCCACAAGATACGCTCCATGGACAAGAGTTGATACCACCATATTGTGTCTTGATTTATGTGATGCCTTATTAGTCTTGCCTCTAAGATAAGACTTATCCCAAGAACCTCTCAAAAACACAAGTTATGTTTATTGGGCAAGTATTGATATTACCACATTGTGTATTGATTTATGAGATGTTCTATAACTCTTGTTTTATAGGCAAGATTTAACTTAAGAATTTTCCAACCAACAAATTATGACCCACGAGCAAGACCTGACACTACCACATTGTGTCTAATTTATGAATTTTGTCTATAACTTTTGTCTTAGTGGAAAGTCTTATTTCGAAGGACTTCCAAATAACAAGTCATGTCTTTAAATTTACTTTGATGTCAAAGAAAAAAATTTCTTTGTGGATTATCCGATTTTCTATGTATTGGCAAAATATAATAGAAGTTGAAAAAAAAAAGAGAATAAAAAAATAGAGAAGAAAAAAAAAGATTGAGGAAAAAACAAAAAAAAAATGAAGGTTTAAAAAAAAACAGAAGAATAAAAAATTAAAAAAAATAAAAATTGAGAAAAAAACAGAAAGAGAAGAAAAAAATAAAAAAAGTTTAAGGAATATGAAAAAAGAAAAAAAAAACGAGAAATGATAAAAAAAAAAAAGAAAAAAAAAAGTTTGAGATAAATGAATTAAAAAGGAATAAAAAGGAGAATTGAAGAAATAGATAACGTTTGTGAAAAAATGAAAAAAAGAGAAAAACAAGTAAAAGATAAATAATGTTGAGACTAAAATGAGTAAAAGATAATATCCAATCCATAGTTTTGAGAAAACTTCTTTCAATACTTCTTAATTTTTTTCTTGCCTTTTTTCTTTTATTTCTCTATTTTGTTTGATCGTTTTTTTTTCCTTTTTTAGTTATCTCTTTTTTCCTCATTTTTTTAAAACTTTATTTTTATTTTTCCTCTCATTTTTATTTTTCTCAATTTTTTTAATTCTTCGCTTTTTTCTTGATCTTTATGTTTTTCTTTCCTTTTTTTTCACAATTATTTTTCATTTCTTTATTTTGTTTGATCGTTTTTTTCTATTTTCTCAACTTCTATTATATTTTGCTAATAAATAAAAAATTGGATAATCCACAAAGGAATTTTCTTTTTTTGACATCAACGCAAATTTAAGGGCATGAATTGTTATTACGAAATTATATTGAAAATTCTTGAGATAAGTCGTGTCTCTAAGGTGAGAGTTGTAGAATATCTCATAAATAATGACATAATGTGGTAGTGTCAACTCTTGCCCGTGGGGCGTAATTTATTATTTGAAAGTCCTTGAGCAAAGTCTTGCTTCTAAGGCAAGAGTTGTAGAACATCCCATAAATGAATACATAACGTGGTAGTGTCAACACTTACCCGTGGGGCATAATTTATTATTTGAAAGTCCTTGAACTAAGTCTTGCCTCTAAGGCAAGAGTTGTAGAACATCCCATAAATAAAGACATAACGTGGTAGTGTTAACTCTTCTCGTGGGACATAATTTGTAGTTTGAAAGTCCTTGAGCTAAGTCTTACCTCTAAGGCAATAGTTCTAGAACATCTCATAAATAAAAACATAACGTGATAGAGTCAACTTTTGCCCATGGGGCATAATTTGTAGTTTGAAAGTCCTTGAGCTAATTAAGTCTTGCCTCTAAGGCAATAGTTGTAGAACATCTCATAAATAAAAACATAACATGGTAAAGTCAACTCTTGCCCGTGGGGCATAATTAGTAGTTTGAAAGTCCTTTAGCCAAGTCTTACCTTTAAGGCAATAGTTGTACAACATCTCATAAATGAAAATATAACGTGGTAGAGTTAACTCTTTCCCGTGGAGAATAATTTGTAGTTTTAAAGTCCTTGATCCAAGTCTTGCCTCTAAGGCAATAGTTGTAGAACATCTCATAAATGAAAATATAACGTGGTAGAGTTAACTCTTGCCCGTGGGGCATAATTTGTAGTTTGAAAGTCCTTGAGTCAAGTCTTGCCTCTAAGGCAATAGTTGTAGAACATCTCATAAATGAAAACATAAAGTGGTAGATTCAATTCTTGCCTATGGGGCATAATTTATGGTAGAGTCAACTCTTGTCTGTGGGGCATAATTTGTTGTTTTAAAGTCCTTGAGCTAAGTCTTGCCTCTAAGGTAATAGTTGTAGAACATCTCATAAATGAAAACATAACGTGGTAGAGTCAACTCTTGCCCGTGGGGCATAATTTGAAGTTTGAAAGTCCTTGAGCTAAGTCTTGCCTCTAAGGCAATAGTTGTAGAACATCTTATAAATTAAAACATAACGTGGTAGAGTCAACTCTTGCCCGTGGGGCATAATTTATTGCTTGAAAGTCCTTAAGTCAAGTCTTACCTCTAAGGCAATAGTTGTAGAACATCTCATAAATCAAAATACAATGTGGTAGTGTCAACTCTTTCCCATGAAACATAACTTGTTATTTGAAAGTCATAAGTCTTACTTCTACAATGTAGTAGTGTCAACTCTTGCCCATGAAACGTAACTTATTGTTCGAAAGTCGTAAATATTACCTTCATAATGTGATAGTGTCAACTCTTACTCAGGAGATGTAACTTGAATGGAAGAAATTGAAGAAAAGAGCAAAAATAATAAAAATTACGAAAAAAGAAGAAAATGAAGAAAAATATCAAAAAAAAAAATCAAAGAAAATGTAGATGTTGAGAGAGAATAGAAAAAAAAATAAAGGTTGATAAAAAAAAAAATTAAATAAAAATAAAGGTTGAGAAAAAATTAAAAAGAAAAAAAAAAGAAAAAAGAAAGATCAAAGAAAAATAAAAAAAAGTTTATTTTATAAAAGTAGACATTGAAAGGTGTAAATAAAAAAGTAAGGGTTGAGAAAAACTAAAAAGAACAAAAAAAAAAAGATGAAAGAAAAAATAAAAAATAAAACAAATATAAAAGAATAAAGAAAAAAAAAGAAGTTGAGAGGGAAAAAGTAAGGTATGAGAAAATTAAAAATAAAAAAGAGAAAATAAAAAATAAAAATCAAACTAAAATTAAAAAGAAAAAAAAATAAAAGTTGAAAGATATAAATATGGAGTAGTTATCCATTATGAGAATATTTATGTAATTTACTCCATTGATCAGGGGCAATTTTGTCCAAAAAAAATACTAGTTAATAGCTAAGGCTAGTTTAAGGAAGCTTTTTTAGTTAGGGCTAAAATTTGAAAACCACCCTAATTTGGGTCTATTTTTGAGATTCGCACATGTTTAACCACTTCAAAATGTAATTGTTGGACCCGTGCAAGCATGGGCATAACTATAGAGTTATTATTATATAGAAGAGTGAGCTATGGAATGACCGAAGACATTATAGTCATTTCAAAATAATTTTCTGCATTCCTTACTTATGCTTTAAGCTTCAAAGCTTGTTCATAAATTTTGAATGACAAAAAAGCAAATCTACTTTCTCTAAGGGGTCGTTTGGTTTGAATACAAGTTATGCTGGGATTAGTTATGATATGATAAGTTATACTGGAATTAATTATGTTGTAATTATTTTGTATTGAGTGTTTGGTTTGTTGTATTTAAAATAATATGCATGGTATAATTTCTAAGAATGAGTTAATTAATTACAAAAATACCCTTCATCTTATTTAGGTTTTATTATATAATTTCTTTTCAAACATTAAATATTCATTCTTAAAAATAAAACTTCCATCTTATGTAGCTTAAGACAATGTGGAAACGTAAGTCACAACTTTGTTTGATCTCCTTGAACCTAGCTCTTTAGATCTCTAGTTTTCTAGGTAGAGTTACCGTCATGCTAATTTGTCCATGATGTAGACAATGTTCAGGAAACAAGGATAAGTCTTATGGTTTGTTGCGTTTTAATTCTTTTCTAAGTTTGGAAGATTTTACCAAGTAGTTTAATCTATAGGATTAAATATTTAGAAACCACCTATGTGAGAGTGAAGTGGAAGCCGCTTCTAAAAAAATATTAGTAAAAGCCTATTCTCTACGTTCTCATAAAATCAGGACGTGTTCATGCCTAAAACGAATAAAACCGTGTGAATTATAAATGTTAAAAGGTTGGTTCTGTGACATGTGTTGTCTAAGTGTACATTAAAGTTCGATGGTTCAAAGATATCAGATCTATCGATTTACCGAGTGCATCCGTATAACGCCCCGAGACTACCCCTGAACATCACACGGTGCTTAAGACCACAAGTGATCCTAAGATAATCCTTGTACTTGCATAACTTATGAGCAACTAAATAAAATACATAAAAAATAAAGTAATAAGAGAAAGAAGAAAATCTTTAGCTGAACATCTTCAAAATAAAACTATTAAAATAATTACAACTCTGGTTATCCAAAATAAAACTGAAATCAAATACATCAACTATACTCACTATCTATGAAACCTCTACTAATATTGACTATAGGTAGCCGGGACATGATCCCCAGCTATCCTGAATCAATATGACTGAATAAAGAAAATAAGATGCTACTCGAACTATGATTGACTCAAGCTCTCTAATAAAAAGGACTCATCATCTACTGACTGAAAATTTCACACTGTCTGATTATAATATGTGGGCTGCAACTGGTACCTATATTATGAGACAATGTAGTACATAGACGTATATGTGGATCAGTACTTTTAGAATGTACTGAGCATATGGGTATGACTGCATAGGTAAAACAATAACTCAATATACTCTTAAACTTGTAAAGAATGTATGCTAAGCGTAAATGACTCACCTTAGTCTCGAATAAAGAAAAACTGTAAAATCATAAACATGAGTAGTAAAGCATAATGATAAACTTTGTGAGCCATAACACTTATTTCTAAAAGTTATACTTTTACTCTTTCTATTGGGAGGTTCTTCTAACCGACATACACCATGTGAGCTATCATGGTGTCCAACGTCTTTTTCCCCGTAGGGAAAAGCTCACATTGGGAAGAGTCGTCCTACCCTTGCATCGAAATAAGACCTAATCTAAAGTGATCACTATCAGTAACTTCATTCATATTAGTAATAAGTTGAACCTACGTTGGCTCATAGTTTTGGGGCATGTGGCCTTAGACATATGCCCAAATCGGTGCTAAATACTACTCCCATATTACTTATAGGCTCTCTCTTTACAAAATCCACCTTAAATAGCACAAACGTTTATAATGAAAATCGATTATACTTCTCTTTACTTTAAAATGTAATCAAAATAACAAATGTGGATTCTATATCTTAGCTTAGGATCAAAAGATCAATCTTTCTTTAAAGCTTTGTATAAAACTATCAAAGAAACTTAAGATCATAGTTTTCTTGAAATCTCAAACTCATTCTTGGTATAAACTTATCAAATAAAATTAAAGAGCATGGTCTTCTTGAAATCTAAAGACTTAAACTTAGGACTTAAAACCCATGCTTTAAACTCATGGAAATTCACAACAAAATTTCATTCTCAATATAAATCTTGAAATACTCAACAATATCAAGTCAAGATAGTGCAATCTCATTCATAATATAAATTTCATAAATTAAAACATAAATATAAACACTTTTTTATATACTTAAAGCTTTAAATCTCATGAAAATCGCATGCTTCAAGAACATATAAACTTGGGTATGAACCCTATTTCAAAACGACTAAATAGAATCTTAAAATCATGCAATTTGGGCACAAGGGTGAAAGGATACCATTGTTCATAAGCCTACATACCTTAATTGGTTTGATTTGAAATTAAAATCTTGACTTGGAAGCCTTGGGAATGTTCATGAATGGTTTTCTTGAACTTCTTGGATTAGAGAATTTAGACTCTTGCTTATCTTGAAGAAGGAGTAATGGAGTTCTTGGTGTTCTTACGGGGAGGTTAGGGTTTTCTTAGAGGAAAAAAGTGAATAATGGGGCAACTAATGCTCCTTCGGGACTTTAATTTTGTGTTGTGGACGATTTTGGGTGAGGAAAAATCACCCAATTGCTCTTAAATACGTTGAAACAAAAGCTGGAAAATAAGCGAGCATGCTATGGAGCGTGCGCCATGGGCTCTGGAGCACCGGAATAGAGTGTGCGCCACGGGCCCTGGAGTGCCGAAATGGAGCGTGCACCACATGCTATATCACAGGTTGCTACTATTTTGGACTTCCAAACATGCCCTTACGCTCGTCCGAAAATTCCAAAACTTACCTGAGACGTACCTTTGACACTCCTGATCATGAATCAATTTTAAAATTGGCGTTCTAAAGATGGAAAGGTCCAAATAAAATCATCAAAGTTTAGGAGCTTTATAAATGACTAAGTCCCAACACTTAGAGAAATATTCTAAGTCTTGGACCACTCAAAGCGGAATTGGGCTAAGATCTTATGGGGTCTTATAATCGGATACATGTTGTAACACGCCCGTATATTTTGAGGTAGAAATCAAACCGTCGTTCTCACGCGTGTAAACCATAATCCCATGATTTACTTTTGACTTCGTGAGTCGTGATCTTTATCCTAGTGTGGGAAGTATTTTTGAAATGAAAGATGTTCATAGGAATCATGTAATCCCCCATGGTTGTAACACTCTTTTGGTACGTCAAAAATAACCTTTGGGACCCCATAGTGATGGTAGATCTTGTTTTGACGTTGTGGGAGGTGTTGGGGGTATTTTCGGGCCTCAAAGATCAGTAGGCGTCATAGAGTAGGGCCTAGGCGATGGCTAGGCATCGCATTGCCATCGTGTACCTTTACTGAAAAGGTTAGGAAATAGCTTACGCACCGCCCACCTTGGGTTAGGCCATGGGCTAGGCGCCACTCAACCTGTGTTAGGCAATGTCTTAGGCTCCGCCTAACCTGGGTTAGGCCATTGGCTAGGTGCAGCCCACTTGATGTTTTGCGGCTTAGGGTATCCATTTTTAATTTATTTCAAGGGCAACCAAGTCCTTTTACGTTCCATAACCGTCTCTAAACATGTTATCACAAAATTAAAGTCTTTAAATACGTTTTAACACTATCCAATCCCTAGTTCAACTTCCTAAGACACAAGAGGAGAGGAACTAACTTAGGGTTGTCACATTTAAGTTTAAAGGGTAAATATTTTCATGATTTTTTCATCATTAAGGTATGTGGGACTACCCTAAACTCCATGGGCATAAGTTTTCTTATTTTTATTAAGTTTTGAGGATCCATAATCTTGTTTACAAGGAATGTTTGATATTGTTTTGAAAAGCATGTATCATGGAATTGTTTTGATGAAAATATATATTTGTCTTGAACTATTTTTCATGAAATTTAAATATAACTATGTATATATGTTTTCGTTTGAAATGAAGAGTTTGATTGAGAGCATGAATGATATAAACTCCCTCTCCTTTCATGATATCTTTGATTTCAAGTGTCGGGGATTGTTTAAATGCATAAATTTCTTAAGGAAAACTAGAGGTGAATTTTTTTACTAATAATCATGGAATGATACGGATTGTGACATGTTGAGAGGGTGTTTTTGAAAGATAAACTTTTATCGTGTTAAATTAACAATTTCCATGGGTTTTGAATAATGCAAACTTAATATGACCATTGAGATAAGAGTGTTTTAATGTAAACTCAAATAAAAATTTATAGCATAACTCTCTCTCACTTGATGTTTAAAAACTATGGGTGGATATTAACATGAGGATACGTGAAAAAAGGCTACAAATATGTTATGATGTGATTTGAATAACTTCCAAGTCAGGGTATGGTGATACTCGATTATGACATGCCCTTGACAGAAGAAGTCTTGAATGATTTGAAAGTATGAAGAATGATTTTAAAGAACTAAAATTTGGGCTTAAGAGAGCTAGTTTGTTACCCGAAGAAGACATTTGAGTGCAAGGGCTCATTGCTTGAAACTGTGGTTTGCCAATAAAGGTATAATCTGAAAGGAGATAAATTTTTGGACATCATACAAGGGTGATGCCACGGTGACTTGTAAAAGGGTGTACCATATCATGAAAACTATAATCTTTGCGGCAAATGTAGATTAGGGGCTTGGCCGCCGAGTCAAGGGTGAATTCCATATAGCCTATGGAATTACAGATTGTAGGGTGTAATTCCTAGCTCAGAAAAATAACAAAGAGTGAGTCAAGGTTGTCAAGAATTGATTTGAAGTTCACTAAAATATGCCCATGTATTTTTACTAGTGTTATGTTCACTGCTATTATGAAATGCTCTAACTTATATTGTGTAAAAATATATTATTTTGGGTTGTTTCTCATACCAGTACATTTTGTACTGACCCCCTATATTCCATGATTTGAAGCTCAATCCCAGGGCCCGGATAGCAGTAGATCGTGATAGATATTCAGAGTTGGTGAGCCTCTCTTATTTCGGAAGGCCTAGTTCTTATGATGTTTACATTTGGTTCCAGTTTATGGTCCGATCGGGAGCCTTATACCAATTTTTAGACAAATGTTGTTTTTATGTTGTTAGAGATTTCGTATACTGGTGTTAGATGTTTTGAATGTTTATGAACTCACATTAGTGTTGTTCATTAATAACAAAAAGACGACCATGTTTCTGTTTTGTTATGTTTATCCGTAATTCCTTATGGTATGTGAATTAAGCATATGATTGCCACTTAGAAGGGCTCTCGGGCTTATATGTTTTAGGATGTACGTCGCAGCCAGGACCCTATCTTGGGTCGTGAAAAACTTGATATTAGAGCATGGTTCATGATCCTAGGGTGTCTGCGAAGTCGCGTTAAGTAGAGTCCAATTTATGAGTGTGTAGCGCATCACACTTATAAGTAGGAAGCTACTAGGCGTTTAGGAATGGCTCTCTTTTCTTCATGAGCTAGATCATGCCATTGTGTTATCCATATGGAAGTTATCCAAATCCCTTCTTTACTCAGATTTTATTAGCTATGTCCAATTGTCTATTCGATTCAAGTGCAGAATCTTAGAGTCTAAATGATGTGGTCCTTTCTAATTGAGTCATAAATGATTATGAAATTGTACAAGGACTTGAGAGGAGTCCATAAGTGCTTTAAAGTGTATTGATTTAAGCTTATACCCCTATCTACATTAATCGTGCATTTGATCCTGAGGTATGGAGTGTGTTCAGTATTTTTTTTCCAAAACCCTTGTTGCAGATGTCATGCTTAAGGGTAATGATGTGTGGAAGAAAGTTGGAACATTATTTTCCACATGAGTAGTAGTATGTGATAAAGTGTCATAACCTGTGAGTTGTAAGATAGTCCAAAAGTTAGTGACATGAAGTCACAAGCTTAGAAGTCAAAATGAGGGTGATTTTTTTGTGTAAAAAAGCAAGTTTAGTTGCAAAACCATTGATTGAGGGGTGGGTTGCTATTTTATAAAGATAGACTAATGTGGTAGAAATATTTGTAGATTTTATGGTAGTCTGTGAAGGAAGAGGTTGGCTATGATTATTATTTATATAAAATAGGAAAAGATCTCAGAAATTATAGTTATAGTGGTTGTAGAAATCAATTATAGGCTGTGAATGAAAAGGGGTAGTTTAGTCAATAAGTTATGGGTAGAGACTCATTGGTGTAAAGGGAATTTGAAGGTAGTCTAAATGTATGCATGGGTAGGTAAATATAATATGAGGATGTGGAATATGTTGATAAGCTCTTAATGGGATATAATATAAGATTAAGATCGACTATACCTATTATGTGACTTTTCACCCCGTAATTTTCTTTTTTCTAGTTGTTATAAGATAGTACTACATGTGAGAAGGTATGTTGTAGATTTTGAGGTGTAGTAGTAATGATGTGGAGAGGATGAACTTATGGGCCATAATTAAGTGAAATAAGAGACTTAGGTTGATATTTCTATTCGATTGATTAGTATAGCATATGACACGCTCCATATGATTGGTGTTGTTAGATAATAGGCTTGAACTTTAGATGTTGATTATGGTGGTGAGAATAGTAGCTTAAGGTTAATGATGCATGTTTTGTGGGAATGAATCAGTGGGTTTGATGTGAGGTGTAAAATCGCCTAGGTTGGCAACTTACCGAATAAGGAATAGAAAATTGTGATATATATATATATATAAATAATGAATTGTGGTTGAGTCATTAAGTAGATAAGGGCATAAGTATAAAAGGATAAGTTGAAGCCCGAGATAACATGTTGTTAGATAAGGTGTTATGGTGTAAGTGTCATGTCCACCTAGTTCATGTTCTTGAATTTTGTAGTATGAGGAAGACTAAGGAGTTGTTGTATTGTGTACTGTAGAGTTGAATTGAAGAAATATACATAGGCAATATGCGCCTTTGGTATAGTTTAACAAATTTTGTTAAGTTTTAAGTTATATGATTAGAGGTGTAATGCTAGTATTTTAAGGATTTAAAGATGAAGTGTTAAGTGTTTAGAAGCATGGATGTCCATGCCCATGATAATGTTAGTCATAAGTCGATGACTTTGAGGGTTAGAGAAAGTTATGGTTAGTGTCCCTGAAGAGGGATGTCCTAGGAAAAATTTGGTGTGTTTTTATTAATATTATTGAGGGGAGTTGTGTTCATGTGTATACTAACACCCCATTGTGTTGAGAGTTGTGGTTATAGATTTGATGAGGGTATATGTCCGCAGGTCTAGGACTGTGACTTTTATCTAAAGGGGAGATGGTGAATTAAGGTAGTTTTCAAATTTTCTCAGTGTGGCAAGTTGCGATAAGGAGTCATGATAAACCTATTCCTATTCAAACATATTCCTCCTACTGTAGATTAAGAGGTCATTCTACCAATGTCTTATGTATTCAAGTCCTGCCTATGTCTAAGGTCAGAGTTCTCTATGTAACTCATATAATGTTCAGACCACCAAACTAGAAGCAATGATGTCTCAGTAAATCCAGTCTTTTATGTATTCAAACTCTATATTATGATGTTCATGATCCATAAATCCGTATCCCAAATCATGCTTTGTTCTAAGGAACTATGTTTTCTATATGTTACCGATACATGTTATGTTGGGATAAGCCAAAATAATAAAGTTGTGCAAACTCATGACTATTTCAGCTCAGAAAATGAGAAGCAATAGATTCGAGTAAAAGTCCTTGTCTCAATCGTTGACTTTATGAATTCCAAACTTATGTTATATGACTCATGATGTAAGAGCTCATGTTTCTCACTATGGTTTATCCTAAGAACTCATGGTATGTTGTGTTTATGCTGAATGACTCACTACTTATGATCTAGACACTTGATATACGAAGCATTTTGTATCTACGGTATTGTATCTTCACCTCATGTCCCACCCTGAGTAGTGAAATAAGTATAAGTTATAATTGAGTAGTGTTACTCTCTTTCGTGATGCTTATGCTCGGGTCCCCCAAGAACCCTCTGTATGTTAGTATAATGGTGGTTGTGGAATCGTAGTAATATTTTAGGCAGGGGAGTAGATTCTCTTAAAGGTAAAAATTTTGATGCGATTCCTTGAGCTAAGGTTGTAGGAGAAGGAGGGAGAAGGATATGAACTCTCATTGTGTAAAATAGTTAGGAAGGAGAGATATGGTGAAAATATTCTTGAGGGTGATTAAAATTGTTGGTCTTATAGGGAGATCCCTAAAGTGGGTGTAGTAATGACAGGCTTGAATTTTGTGATAGATGAAAACACATACCAATGTGCTATGGGCTTATTACTCTTTGATTTCAGGCCTGAGGTTGTTGATTATAATGATACTGTGAAGTAATTTTTCTTAGTGGTGTGTAGAGTACAGGGTCCTATAGCTTAAGCTAGCATCTTTTTGCTCCAAGTTAGGCTTCAACATAGAAGTATTATGCGGTGGGACTCAAACTTTTGTGGTTAGATGTTTCATGAGGGAATTTGTATGTTGGAAATGATAAAATGAAGTAGGTTATTTATTAGTTAGGTCATAGACGAGTAGTGTTTCTAAGTTTAAGGTCTATTAGTTGTATCTTGCAAGGAAGAGAATGCTTCTATTCCTATCTCCCGCAAAATCTCATTTCATAAGTGTACCGATGTAAATTAGGCCTATTATCACCAAATAGAGTCATGCCATAGGTGATGGTGATTATGATCCCTAGAACTCGTGTACAAGGTCATCTCTATGTCAATTCTTAATCTCTCACTCTTCATGCTTACACTTGTCACTAGAGGGTTATTATGAAGCTCTTTTGATGCTTTTGCGTATTTCGTTGAGGAAAATAAAATGTTCAATGCGAGGTTACATTCCATACTTCATATTTTTAGAGCTTCAACAAGTTCCTACCTATCATTCAGGGACGAATGATCCCAAGGGGGAGATAATGTAACACCTCCACATATTTCGAGCTAGAAATTGAACTGTCATTCTTACATGTGTAAATTGTAATCCCATGTTTTACTTTTGAATTCATGTTTTATGATCTTTATCCTAATGTGTGAAGTGTTTTTGAAATGAAATATGTTCATAGGAATCATGTAACCCCCTCGTGGTTGTAATGCTCTTTTGGTATGTCAAAAATGACCTTTAGGACCCCCGTAGTTATGGTAGATCCTGTATTGATGTTGTGGGAAGTGTTGGGGGTTTTTTCGGACCTTAAAAGTTAGTAGGCATCGCAAAGTTGGGCCTAGGCGATGTCTAGGAATCGCATTGCCATCACCTACCTTCACTGTAAAGGTTAGGCAATAGTTTAGGCGTCGTCTACCTTAGGTTAGGCCATGGGTTAGGCATTGTACAACCTGTGTTAGGCAATCGCTTAGGCACCGCCTAACCTAGGTTAGTCCATTGGCTGGGGCAGAGTCGAGTAGTGTTTCTAAGTTTAAGGTCTATTAGTTTTATCTGGCAAAGTAGAGAATACTTCTATTCCTATCTCCCATGAAATCTCATTTCATGAGTGTACCGATGTAAATTAGCCCTATTATCACCAAATAGACTCATGCCTTAGGTGATGGTGATTATGATCCCTAGAACTCGTGTACAAGGTCACCTCTATATCAATTCTTGATCTCTCACGCTTTATGCTTACACTTGTCACTAGAGGGTTATTTGCATATTCCTTTGAGGAAAATAAGATGTTCAATGCAAGGTTACTTTCCATACTTCATATTTTTAGAGTTTCAACAAGTTCCTACCTATCATTCGGGGATGAATGATCCCAAGGGAGAGATAATATAACACCCCCATATATTTTGAGCTAAAAATTAAACCTTCGTTCTTACGTGTGTAAACCACAATCCCATGATTTACTTTTGAATTCATGTGTTATAATCTTTATCCTAATGTGTGAAGTATTTTCGAAATGAAATATGTTCATAGGAATCATGTAACTTTCCGTGGTTGTAATACTCTTTTGGTACGTCTAAAATGACCTTTAGGACACCCGTAGTGATGGTAGATCTTGTTTTGATGTTGTGGGAGGTGTTGGGGGTGTTTAGACCTCAAAATTCAGTAGGCGTCACAAGTAGGGACTAGGCGATGGCTAGGCATCGCATTGCCATCGCCTACCTTTACTGGAAAGGTTAGGCAATAGCTTAGGCGTTGCCCACCTTAGGTTAGGCCATGGGCTAGATGCCACCCAACCTGTGTTAGGCAATGGATCAAGTGCCGCCCAACCTGGGTTAGTCCATTGGCTGGGTGCCTCCCACTTGATGTTTTGTGGCTTAGCAACTCCATTTTTGAGTTATTTTAAGGGTAACTAAGTCTTTTTACATTTCATAACCTTACCTAAACATATTATCACGAAATTAAAGTTCCTAAATACATTTTAACACTATCAAATCCCTAGTTCATCTTCCTAAAACACAAGAGGAGAGAAACCAACTTAGGGTTTGCACATTCAAGCTTAAAGGGTCAATCTTTTCACGATTTGTTCGTCATTAAGGTATATGGGACTACCCTAAACTCCATGGGCATAAGTTTTCTTGTTATCATCATGTTTTGAAGATCTATAATATCTTGTTTTAAAGGAATATTTGATATTTTTTCAAAAAGCATGTAACATGGTATCGTTTTGCTGAAAATATATGTTTGTCTTGAACTAGTTTTCACGAAATTTAAATGTAACTACGTATATATGTTATCACTTAAAATGAAGAGTTTGATTGAGAGGATGAATGATATAAAATCTCTCTCCTTTCATGATATCTTTGATTTCAAGTGTTGTGGATTGTTTAAGCGCTTGAATTTTTTTATAGAAAACAAGAGGGTGAATTCTTTTCTAATGATTGTGGAATGATATGCTTTGTGACATGTTGAGAGGGTTTTTTTGAGAGGTAAATGGTTATCATGTCAAATTAACAATTTCCATGGTCTTTGAATAATGCAATTATGATATGACCACTTTATGATTGTAATATTGAGAGAAGAGTATTTTGATGTAAACTCAAATGAAAATTTATTGCATAACTTTCTCTCACTTGATGTTTAACAACTATGGGTGTTCATTAACATGAGGATAAGTAAAAAGGGATACAAATATGTTATGATGTGATTTGAATGACTTGCAAGTCAGGGTATGACGATACCCAGTGTTGACATGCCCTTAATAAAAGGAGTCTTGAATGATTTGAAAGTATGAAGCATGGTTTTAAAGAACTAAAAGTTGGGCTTAAGAGAGCTAGTTGGTTACCCGAAGATGGAATTTGAGTGCAGGGGCTCATTGTTGGAAACTGTGGTTTGCCGATACGGGTATTATCCAAAAGGGGATAAATTTTTTGACATCATGCAAGGGTTATGCCATGGTACACTTGTAAGGGGGTGTACCATATCATGAAAACTCCAATCCTTTCGGCAAACTTGGATTGGAGGCTTGGCCGTCGAGTCTAGGGTGGATTACATACAGCCCATGGAATTATAGATTGTAGGGTGTACTAACTTGCTCAGAAGAATATCGAAGAGTGTGTCAAGGTGGTCAAGAATTGATTTGAAGTTCACTAAAATATGCCCATGTATTTTTACTTTTGTTATGTTCACTGCTATTATGAAATGCTCTCACCTATATTGTGTAAAAACATGTTATTAGGGTTGTTTCATATACCAATACATTTTGTATTGACCCCCTACATTCCAGAATTAAAATCTCAGCCCCAAGGTCCCGCTAAGTAGTAGATCATGACAGATATTCAGAGTTGGTGAGCCTCTCTTATTTGGTTTATATTTGGTTCTAGTTTATGGTCCTACTGGGGGTTTTGTTCCAGTTTTCAGACAGATATTTTTTTCATGTTGCTATAGATTTCGCAGACTGGTGTTAGAAGTTTTGAATGTTTATTAACTCACATTAGTATTTTTCAGTAATAACAAGAAGATGAACATGTTTCCATTTTGTGATGTTTTTCCGTAATTCCTTGTGGTAAATGAATTAAGCATATGATTGTCAGTTAGAAGGGCTCTTGCGATTACATGGTTTGGGGATGTCCATCACGGCCAGGGCCCCGACTCGAGTCGTGACACATGTTCACTACAAAAAGTTCAAAGAAAAACCTACTTATCCAGATGCAGTCAATCTTAGCTTGTTGATCACATAATTGTTCGTAAATATTTTGATAAAATAGCCATTCCCCATTCATGTGGGGGATTTTTAGGTTCAAATGGAATGTATGAATAGAAAATGAAGGGAATAGTAATTTGGAGGAAAGTGAAAATGTCACTTAAGGAATGCTAAGTTCTCCTACAATGGTGGGAGAAAGAAGTTTTCTCGCGTTTATAATAAGAAACACTCATTCAAATAGACAGTAAGGCAAGAACAAGAAATGTCTCACACCACCATCATCATCGTCATTGCTCGCTCCGCTCAGCTTTGGCTTTGGCTTTGGATTTGGATTTGGAAAATGATCAATTGAGAGATTAATTTTTTAGAAAAAGTTTATTTTAAACTTGGAAAATAAGGGAAATTTTAATCCATAAATCTAATGAAAATGTTTTTCTCCATGTTTAAACACATTTCGGACTCTATGCAAGTGCATATACAATGCACCTCGAAAGGACGCTACCCTTCGAGAAAGAGATACTATTTTGGAAAAGGGGCAACCTACGCATGCATTCCAGCGCAGAAGCCGTTGAAAATGGCTAAATGCGACCTGCGACCACAGGTCCAGCATATGTCTAGTGCAGACCGGGTGGAGGTAGATAGCATTTTAGAAAAGTTGTAGCTTTTCATGAACCATTGTTTCCTTTTGTAAGGGATACTTAATGGCTATAAATAACTAACCTTTTCCTCTGGTAAAGACACAATTTTTAGAGTGAAAACAATCTTCTTCTTCTTCAAAACTTTCTTTTGATCATCAACCGTTGAGTATGTTCGATGTTTTTTTAAAGTTTGAGGTACCTCTACTTTCAGAAAGTGAACCATTTTAACCTGGGAGGAAAGATTCCATAACCTCGGGTACTTGAGGAGAATAATTTTCTTAAGAACACACCGTGAAGTTGGTGGACTTGGTTCTAAATTCTGCTTCATCTCTATTTCTTTAAAAGTTGATAAACACAATTTATTTGATAGTTCATTTGAATTATTCATTTGAACTTGTGTTTGAAGATGTTGAACTTCATTATTGTTCTTGAACTAAGGTTGAAGTTTGTATTGCAAACATACAGATTTTGTACCCAAAAACATTATTTACATTGAGACGGGTATGAATTGTTCCAAATATTCTAGTGATTATAAGTACAATCAGGTAATTGAAAATGGTGGAGATTTTTACAAAAAGGTAACTAAAAAGAAGATAAGTATGAAGAAGTTGTTGAAGCTTGTGAGAAGAGATAAGTTATACAAGGAGGACAAATAAAAGTGTTGTCTGGCATGATTTGTTCATACTATTCTACTTGTCCGTGATGGAGAAAAGAGTGTCGAGGTGGACATCATCAAAATGGATGATTCTATCGAATTCTTTGAGAAGTATCTATGGGTCAAATAGTCATTGGATCTAACACTGAAGTACTTAAAGAAGAAGAAGAAAGATTTCAAAAGGCCAAAGGAAACATATCTTGAGAGGAATTGTACATCATATACTCTTTATGAATTACTCCGAATATTTTTGGTCAGTATTATCAATTATTTGATTAGCTTATTATACACGGTCAATTAGTATACATTAGATTATACACTGAATGTGCTTTATTTATTTATATTTCTTTGATTGTAGATTTTTATATATGAAGCTTTTTTCCAAGTTTGTAAAGGTAACGTATAATTTCAGGATCACCCCTAGTTTATTTCCAGGTTGCTAAGGTGGAACACTTCAAAAAGCAATAGACTTATTGAAAGTGATCCTTACGTGCATGATGGACTAAAAAGGTGGGAAAATCCATTTTTGTCGATGCATTGAAGACCAATTTACGTGGCGTCACTATCATAACATCAATGATGGACAACAAGAATGATACTAGTGATCAAGATTTGGGTGATGAAAATCTTATGTCTAGACACTTTACCGACGGTGCAACGTCAAGAAGAAAAAAGACAGTGGTGCAACAAACAGGTTTATGGAAATCTGACAGAGAATTTGTTGAATCTTGAGGAAGCAATGAAGATATACAGGCCTTCATTAAGGAGGAAAGTCTGAGGATTATTGTGAAGAACAAGAAGAAATAACAATAAAAAAGAGGTAATCTACTTGAGAACATCTGTTATTTATAATTCTTTGCCTATACAAGTTTTATCTGATTATTATAGAAGCTTTATAGTTTATATAAAATAAATAATTTATTATCATTGACTTTATGACAATTTTTATAGACTGATTTCACAGTTTATTATCAAAATTGATGCGACATTGAAACCATATAAATACACATCTAGATGTCCCTAGTGAACACTCGGAAGTGAGAACTATCCATTAAGGAGAAGACATCAAAATAGTACTCTTACAAAAATTTTATTTTATCTGAATAGTTAGACAATTATTAGAGAGAAGGTCGATGAGGATATGATCCTCAATGATCTCATTATAGAGGAAGAAAAAGAGAATGAAGAAGAAAATAATGAAGAAAAGAAGAAAACATAAAAAAACAAAGAACGATGAGAAAGAAGAGGAAAAACGAGGCAATTGATTTAGAAAAGAAGAAGTAAGAAGGAGACAAAGAAGAAGAACAGTAGAGGAAGAAGGTGATGACAAAGAAGAAAAAGAAGTGACAGGAATAAAAAGAACGAAATATCAGAATATTAGAAAGGCGATGAAGTATCAGCGAAACAAAGCAAAGCGGATGAAGAAGACAGTTTGAGCACCGTTGTTAAGGAAATTATTGATGAGATCAACAATAATAAAAAGAGTGATCAGGCAGTGGAGGAAACAAAACATATTTGAGATAATTAACAATTTTTTTGGAAAGTTTGAGACAATAACAAGTTTTTTCTATTTAAGATAATTTTGAAAATTTCATATTGTGTTCAGGGAATTTTTGGAGGTTTAGACAATTATTTTATTTTATATATTTTGGATAACACAAAAAAAATACTATTTTAACAGGTTTGGATGATTTTACAACATGTGAATTGATTAAATTTGTATATTTAGACATTTATCCTGCTTATTTTAGAAGTTTTATATGTTTTATAAAAAATACCATTTTTCATAGAAATTATGTAAATTGTTGTAGACAACTAAACATAATTGATAATTGTTGATGTTTATTATTATAATTCTTTAATGAAAGCTGTAAGTTCACAAAATATACACTATTAAAGTCTACAATAATCTATATATATATCTATATCTATATCTATTTTATATATTATTAATAGGAGAGGATAAAGCCCCCACAATAAGCCAAGTGTCATCCTAATAAAAAGACACTTGACATGTTAAGACAAGAAATTAGTTAGGCCAAAAAATATAGTTAGGTTAGTTGTTAGTTACCACTAATTTTTAATTTATTTTAATCATTTTTAAAAGAAATTCTTTATTTCACTGATAGTTTAATGTCACATATTTTTTAAAAAATATAAATTTTAAATATTATATTGATGAGTTTGACAAATGTCCTATGGTAAGCCACCCACGATTCAGTCACACCTTTAAATTTCAATTAACAATTAACAATTTTTAAATTGAGGAAATTGCCACAAGCAGTTTTACTCCAAATTCATCAGCAAATCCCAATGCAAAAAAAAAAAAAAAAAAAATTATATGCCATGGTTGAAGTCTTTGACTGCACCGAAATCTCAACAACACAAGTTGCAATTCACAGTAGAGATGTGGTATTTGAAAGAAAATGTATCAGATTGAAGAATGTCCAACAACATTCATTCAAATAAAAGACGAAATTGCAAAAGGTGCGTATAGTTTAAGATTTTCTTTTCAGGGGAAGAAAGGAGTTTTTTTTCTCCATCTTTTCAAGAATTATCAACTTCTTTAAGGGTGTTCTATGACATCAATTGTTGGTCTTCACTATTTTGGTATTTGAATATAAATTTGGCATAATTACATCAAATTGAATGATAGTAAAATGACGTTTCTTTTGACTTAGTTTGTGAAATATATTTTGTATCATTTAATATTTTTATCCATTTAATATTTTTTAAAATTATAAATGGCTCGAGTAAGAAGGAACAATTGTGCGTAAGAAGTAGTTTCTGAATTAGTTTTCACATTATTAATTATGAATGGATTTTGAACAAAAAATTTGGATTTCTGATAGCATTTTGCAAGATTTTAGATTCTGAAATTTTACCTTGTGAAATGGAGATTTGTTTATGCATATATTGATTTATGGGAGGGTCTCTTCCTTTTATACCACTTTTTTTTACATTAGGGGTTCTTTTCTGCAAGATGGTGGCGGATATTGAATTTTTTTTACTGTTTCGATTCAGATAGTGACAGATACTACTCATTACGACATTGATTCCTACTAGATTTAGGCTCTACTGAGTCAACATTTCTCTGCATCAATTGCTATTAATTAAATATTAGGCGCTACTGATGTTCCAAAAATATCATATCTTAGGATTAAAGAAGATCTGATGGGTAGTTACGATATTGGGTGTTAGAATAAAGAAGATTGTAGGGTTATAGTGATGAATAAGGAAAAGAAGAGTTCCGTCTTTGACTTCCAACCACCTGAATGTCAAAATTTTCCTATGAAAACTTCTGAAGTTTGTCTTTCTAGGTATGATGATTCTATTTTGAGAATAATATAGTATGCTACCTTGTCACACGCTGTCAAATTATCTGTCAAAGATACAAGGGAAAGCTCTGAGAGAGTTGAAATATTTCTTATTGATTACGTAGTTATAATTTTTTTGACAACTTTGTTTTATGTGAGATGTATTAAACTAAAATTTTTTAAGGGAAATGCAAATGTTAGTTTTCCAAGAGCTTTATGTGAGTGTTGGAGATTGACAGGATATAAAATATTGGCTTTATATTGATAGATAGGGAGAGAAATTTAGAGCGGTGAATTGACAAAAGAGTGAATAATGACATTCTTCACTATTATAGTTCGAAATAGATGATGGTTAGTAAATCATAGGATTTTTTTATTGTCTAATATGTGGGGTTTAGTAACTAGAGCCAAATGTTTTATTTTTTTCTGGTTGAATGAATCACGAGGTGAAACTGATTGTTTTAGTCTTCTTTTTTGATAGTTTGTTGAAGTCCTGCATACGTGAAGTCTTTGGCATTCATATATTTTTAAACCATAGCTGTTAAGTCATTGTGGAGGACTGCTCAGCAGCTTCGTGCTTTAAGAGTTCTGTCAGCGAGAATATTTCAAGGCTATTATCTGAAACATTAGAGTAATTAGTTGATTTACACTCGTGCTATATATAGGTACAGGGAACTATAAGAATCAAATAGTGTTTGTATGTCAATAGTTTTCCCCTTGGAAATCTCTTTATCCTTCCATATTGAGTTTCCTCTATACATGTTATTCTTTTTCACCTTTAGGTAGGAGTGGTTGGTGGATATTGTTAAACTAGAGGAAAACAACCTTGCAGGGAGAAGTTGGCTTTAATAACAACCATTAGAGTTTTTAGACATGCATGATTTTTCATGGGATTTTATATTATGATTCTGTCAATGTATAAAGGGTTAATATGTCTATTTCTCCTTCATTTGAGGGACACCCACTATTTGAAAGAAATTAAATATGTATCAATAAGCTATGCTGTTGTAGAACGCTCGACTAAGTTAAGTGATAAGTTGGTAAAGGATAAGCTTTACGATGGGGTGATTTCTTTCGGAAGGGACAAGAGCATGAAGACTCTAAGTAGCTTCAACGGAGTGACAGTTCTAATATTGAATCAAGAGTGAAAAATAAAAATGATGATGCCTCCCTACTATCCAAAACAAAAGCTTTAGACTGCACGGCCAAGCTGGCACATTCAACCGAAGTGAGGCGAAGCATTTTGCAATGTATGTATTACTGAATTTACTCTTATTTTGAGCATAAATGTTTATATGGTTAGATAAATAGAAAAAAAATATTTTCAATTCAAAAGTGCTTAAAATATATTTTGACTTAAAAACACTTAAAATAAGTCAATCCAAACATGTCCTTAGAATCTTTTCTACAAGTTAATTTCAAATAAACATTCTTTTATGAAAAATGAGCATTCAATTGCTTCCCTTATCAGATAGGTCAACTATTTACACCTTGATTTCTCTTTTTAACTGCTGATTCTCAAGTTTAAACATTGAATATCAAACATTGAATTACTATTAAGATTGAAGTTCAATCACTGAGCAAAGCAAAGTGCTCAACATGTTTTGCAGCTCATTTTGGGGCTTAAAAGTACCTTTGACAACACGTCTTGAATCAATTTTAGTTACAATATGAGCATGCACCTACATATAGATTATTCCCTATCAGACATGGCTTTATTTATTTTTTAGAAGTGATTAAAGTAACAATTTCTTTAATAATCTTTCTTGAATTTGTCTGTTAAGTTGTTTTTGAAAAAATGATTATCATCAAGTGGCAAAGCACTGTGTGCCTCTAGACTTTAGAAACTATGGCCTATTTATATCTAAATAAAGAGTTTTTATTGCTCTTTTTATGGTGTTGAAATCTGAAATTGAAAGATGACAAGGGTAAAATATATTGAACCACTTTACTTCATGGCAGTTTACCTAAAATACTTTTGACAAAGGATACTTTAAGTGCCTTTATACTCAAATCTTGACATTGGATACTTCCTAGAATTGTTATTATATGTTTATATACACTTGTATTATTTTTCATATCTCCCTTTATTACTTATGGGAAACAATGAAAAGGAAATTCAGAGATATGATGAGGTATTATCACAAGTGAAAAATAACACAAATATCATCATCATTTTTTAAATTCAAAGGTTAGATCTAATTTTCTCAAAATATCTCATCTTTGGAGTAAAGAAGATCCGACGGATAGTTGCTATATTGGGTGTTGGAGTAAAGGAGATTGTGGGGTGGCGGTGATGAATATTGAAAAGAAGAGATCTATCTTTGAATTTCACCAACTGAATGAGAAACATTTCCTGTGCAGGCTTCTGAAACTTGTCTTTCTAGGTCTGATGATTCTATTTTGAGAATAATATGGTATGCCACCATATTAAACACTATCAAATTATCGGCCAAAGGTACAAGAGAAAGCACTGGGAGAGTTGAAATTTTTTCTTATTGATGTCTTAGTAAGAAATTTTTTGACAACTTTATCTTCTGCAAATGTAGTAAACCGAAAAATTTTCAGGTACATGCAAATGTTGGTCTTCCAAGTGTTGTCAGTTAAAGGAGTTAAATTTTTTCCCTGTATTTCACTGAGTTAAATTTTATTCTTGAGTCATAGAGTTATTTTTTCCATTGATTTATAAATTAATTTTACTTGGATGATAAGAGACATGTTAAATCTCCCTTTTTATATCATTTCTCAATAATAAATATACATAAATTTGAACGAGGAACATATTTACAAAAAATATTTGTCATTATTCCAAAGACCAAATATAGTTAACATAAATAATTCAAGTTTTGCTCATCTAAGTGGTTGTGGATTGTTTTTTGTTTTGTCAGGTTCAGAATATTGGTGAAGGACAGTGTTCAAAGGATTTCTCATTCCCTTCTTGCCATCAACTCAGAAAAGACAAATAGATGTTGGAGTTGAAAAAAGTTGGTGTTCAATATGAATTTTGGAGAAAATGTATTCAATTGTATTTTGTGGTTCAACTTCTTTCATGTTATCACGATGTTATGTTGGTTTTTATTCTTAATCTGTTAGCATTATATTCAAGATGATCAAAATTCAAAAGACGATACTGTTACAATTATCTCTCCACTCTTCCTTTTTTTTGTTCTGAGATGATGCGCGGATACATATACTAGTTTTACTATTAATATGTCCAAGAGAAAATATATTCATACATACTACATTCTCATTAATTACTCCTTTATAAAAAGTCAAGACTAATAATATACCGTACAATTTGATTTTTAGGTCATTTTTTTCCTTTCCACAATCAACCTTTTTTTTAAGGTGATCCCACGCTATTTCGGTGTCTTTCATCAGTCCTTTCAAATGATGTATCTTGTGATTAGATTCTCTAAATAATCTCATAAGAATTTTTTATTTTTTTTTTATTTTTTTTTTATTCTTTAAGCTTCTGCAATATTTTAGATTTGGCGATGTCTTAAAATGTTGATTTCTACAATTCAGACGAAATTCACTTAAATAAGAGCATCCACCATTATCTTAAACAAATAATGACTAATTAGAGTATTTTATTAATTAAAGTTCATAAAAAGTATATTTTTTTTAACAAATCTTACCTTTTCAACAACATAATTGTAGAATATTTGATCTGGATTTTTATCGTTTCTTGACGTCTTCAAGATAGTATGATTTCAATAGTAACAAATGTGAGTCCTTTTGAAAGATTGAGATGACTCAGATATTTTGTGTTGAAGAAAAAAATAAAGTAGTAGATGAAAAAAAAATGGAGTTCAAAAAGTTGTGTTTAACCTATATGGTGGGCTGACAGAATTTCGATCTTTGGAGGTATGTTCATTTAGATCGTTGTAGATATAACATAAATCATGCCAATAATATAACATAAATCTAATGGATAGTGTATCGTATATCAGAATGATCAATCCTAGACCTTAGTTGTTCATTCTAGAGTCTTTCTTCTACAACTTAAAAGCATAACAAGGCCAAAAGTTACTTTTGGGGTTTGCGATTTGGCCGTTACATTCATATCATAGAATATGTGAATTGTGTATCATCAATAAATATCGCTCAGAAGTAATAAACCCTTGAGGTTGAGGTTGATCATAGATTAGGATGTGTGTATAGACTACTAACAGAGCGTGTAATCAATTCATCAAATCTATTGAGTGTAATGAGTAAGAAAATAAAAAAATAAAAAATAAAATTAAAGTATTGTAATTAATGCCCCCTCCAAATATTATAAAGTGGCTTGATTACAACAATTATAAGTTCATGTCAACTCCAGACACGCTTGAACGAGTATTAGCACAAGTAATGCTCCTAAATCATTAACATATGATAAAAACAGGGGAAAATAGATAAAATAAAATAAAATTAGCGGAATGATCATCATTCGAGCATTATAAAATAATTTAATCGCATTGTACGAGAGTCCATTATAATTAACCATGTGATCAAGTGAGTGTTAGGAGGAGTTATGGTTATGAGTGGTATTAAGACAAATAATATTTAAGAACAAGAGATGTTTCGCAAGGCATAAATTTGTTCTGAGTAAGTGATTCTTACTAACATATGATCAATGGTAATACTCATTTGATCACCTTTTCAGTTGATTTTGATTCTTATATAATGAGATCAAGTTGTTTTACAGTGTTCCAGTGATGCTAATGCTCACTAATTTAATTTACCCCTTTCGTTTCAAAAAGAAAGATCTACGTTCCTTTTTAATCTGATTAAAAAAGAATGATCCCTTTCCTTTTTTGAAATACTTTAATTTCAAATTTTCACGTGGCATGCTTAAGACCACAAGATTAAAGGACATTTTGATACTTACATTTGACATCACTTTAATTTAGGGCCACAAGATTCAAAAGTCTTCATATTTTATTAAACTCCGTATAAAGTAAAACTAGGTCACTCATTTTGAAATAGAGGGGTAATTTTAATTTAATTTAAATTTCTCCTTTTCTTTTCTTTGTAGGTATATCATTGATATGTAGATTATAACAGAGCCGGTACTCTATCTAGACATGAAAATATCAAAAGTCTAGCACCGTTCAAATGATTTTATAACCAAAGGACTAGTCTATGATTAGGAAAATTAAATTAAACTAAAACAAATAATTAACCTAAAAAATATTGTAAAACAACTTAATCACATTATATGAGAGTTCCACATTAATTAATGTAATCAAATGAGTATATCGTAGATCAAATGAGTATATATTAGTAAGAATCACTTATTTAGAACAAACTTATGGCTTGAGAAACAACTCTTGTTCTCAAATATTACTTGTCTTTACACCACTCATAGCCATCACTCTTACTAATAATCACGTGATCACGTGTTCAGTTACTATGGGCTCTCATATGATGCAATTACATTATTTTACGATGCTCAAATGATGTTCATTCAACTAATTTATTTTATTTTTTTATTTTTCATCATTTTTTATGATATTTTAGAAATTTAGGAGCATTGCTTATCCTAATATTTGTTCAATCATGTCTAAAATTGACATGAATTCACAATTGATGTAATCAAGTAGCCTTACAATGTTTGAAGAGTGTTGATTATACTTTTATTTTATTTAGTTTAATTTTTATTTTTTTAGTCATTTTACTTCTCAATGAATTGATTATACTCTCTCTCAATAGTCTAGTGTAGACTCACATCTTAATATATGATAAACACAAATAATTTATTCGTCACTATAATAGTTTAGTACAGATGAATATGTTAATTGATGATAGGAATTTTTTATATTCTCTTTGTCAAACTATGCAGATATGAGCTTATTAATTTAATTGCCGATTGTTTTTGAAATATAGTGTTCTAGCTTATGATAATTTTTTTGGGGTTTAGGCAATATTATCATTTAGATCTATTATCCATTGTGTTATTTCAATATGAAAAATTCAAATCATAAACAAAAATAAAGAAAAAAATTAATAAAGAAATTCCAGCATTTATATTCATAATAATGATAGTTCATCGCATCCTACATCAAGAAAGATGGAAAAAATCAATAAAAACATCAAAAAGGGAAGCTTTCATTCCACAAGATCTACCATAAAAGCTTCTATAATGAACTCCATTCATAACAAAAGACATAAAAAAAATATAAACTCCTTGTAAAACAAAATACATAAAAACTGAAACTCTAGGGGATGCTGGGAGGATGGTGCTGAGTTTATAAGTTAATCAGGATTCAAATGGAGCCTCTCTGCTATGGCCCGTAGAAAATGGGCCATCCGTTAGAGCTCCCGAGAGCCAGTATTGATTGTCTTCGAGGCATTAAAAAAGAAATTTGAAGTCATTTCTCAGTTGGAGAAGTTCGGGGTTCCTAGTAGCCTACAGCCTCCTCAAGTTCTCAAGTTGTCCACCTTCCTTTCAATTTTTGATTTTGGGAATTAAAATACTCTTGTTGAAGAAGATGGGTTATAAAATAGATCATTACATTGTTTAAATATACTAAGGGGTGTTCTACCCTCCAATTGTTGATTGACGCAGGTGTGTTTGTGTCAGGCGTGGAGGGAGGTGACGTGTTGAAATCAAAGGGTATGTTAGCTGAGTGATTAGTCCGATTGTTTCCTTTCTGCACACTTATCCAAGCATTGTGATTACAATTTAGTTGTTGCGTTTGCTCAGGATGCGATTTTGAAATAGATCATGGCGATAATCTATTATATATTGATGGTTGATGGAAAATAATTTAGTATAGACGTAATGCATAGTTTAGAAAAAAAAACTAATACAATTTGATGATAGAAACTAATAATGGTAAGAGTAAAACTGAATTGGCATAAAAGTTTCAAAACATGACAGTGGCTTCAACAAAATAAACATACAGTGACATCCTATTTTGTATTTAAGCTACATCTTGTTCTCTTATGTCTGACTTTTTGCACAAGAAACATTTATTGCTCCTCGTGGTTTTCTTGAACGATTCAGTGTAGCCCTTGACGTGAAGAACCTTCCTCCTCCCTAGTTTCAGATCATAGTCAGGAGAAAGAACCTTCAATTCTAAAATTTCAGAGGGCACATTCCACTCATCTTCCATAGAGGCTACATAAATAGATTATTGGTATGCAAGGAGGTACAATCCTTTCTCATAGATGGGTAAGGAGTAGTCATAGATGCGTAAGCCATACTTATTTCCGTGCTTCATTCGTAAAGTTGTCATCTCATGAGGCATGGTATTTTCTCCAAGTCATAACATCTACAAAAACACAACCTCTTCAACACATTGATGTGGCGGTACAACCATTCCTAATAACTTCAAATTCTTCATCGCTCCCATTTATGTTGGAAAAATATAATGTGTCACCCTCTTTCATGTTCTCCCTAATGATATTTTTAGCAGAAGGCACAAAAGTATAACTATCCTTGCTACCTTTGCATAATACTCTCTGAATTTTCTAGCAAACCTTCGAACATTCTAATTAAAATTGGTAGACACGGTGTATTCCCGTTCATCCCTCAGCATAGAGGTAAGAGACTAGACAATGCTCATGGTCGCGAATGTTACATCAAGCTCGAGGAAGGCTACTGCCCCGAGGCATTTGTCTTTGAACTTCGTGAAGTGATATGTAAACTCCTCCAACGTACACATTGGTTACATTGTTGTACACATGGAGATATAGTGGTTATTTTTCAGTGGTAATTTCTATGTTGTAGTGCACACGCAAAGTTTTTTATGGGCATAGGAATAATGCTTTGCAATCCCATTAGCTATGCTTTTATATCGGTCAGAGATAATGCATAGGTCTAGTTAATCAACCGCAATAAACTTCAGCTTCTCAAAGAAGAAGCTCCAAGATGCATCATTCTCCATGTACCATACAATATGCAATGGGCTAGATATGATTCTCCGTGTCTTGTGCAATGGTGGACAAAAAAATTTCCTAGTACTTGCCATAAAGATGACTGCCATCAATGACAATGACCTTCCTCATATGGGCTTATCCATATATCCATATGGATAGAAGCCCCGAAGACGATGAAATAGTATTTGAACTTGTTCGAATCCTTCTCAACCTTGATGGTGCTTATATATAGAATCAAAGTTGTGGGATTCGAACATGTATGAATAAGTCGAAATGACAGCATACCCATGATCCGGAGTCCCTTATACGACGTTGCTTCCCATCCAACACTTCCAATAACTTGGGCTACAACGGAGTTCCCTAAAAATGACACTCTCGATCATTCACGAGTTTGTCCCGTTGTTGTCAACACACTGGTTCTCGAGTTTGTCCCTTTGTTGTCAACACACTGGTTCATACAAATACAGGCAATGATATTAGCAATGACGTTCTTATGATTACCTGTGATATGTTCGACACCACAAGTGTGTGTTAGGTTGTGGAGCCTGATTAATATGTGACGTACTGTTATATATTAATGTTCACGCGGTTCAACTGTACTGTACATACTCTGAGTCATTAAAATAAATAGCCCGTCTGCCGTGGAGTTTACTCACGGGTGTTACCACGTAATTCATTCTCACTTATCTCTCTCTCCTCAAGAACTTTCTCTCTAGTTTTCTTCATCCTCTCCATAGATTTAGTGTGTATGCACGCAAATCGATCCTAACAGTATGCTCACCGGCATGCTTGTAGATGCAAAATCTATTCATGCTTTTATATCTACTCGCTAGCACCATCCACTTTCAAGAAGAATCTACACACTTTAACTTGCAGAATCTTTTACAAGTCTTAATCGTATCAAAATGGATAAACTTCTTCACCAAGGCCTTCTGCACTAACATCTTCAGCATTTTCTATTTCGGGTTTGTTTGTTTGATATAAAAATTGGATCCATCATAGAAGGAGTGGTTGGACTGCCCCTCGCCGCCACCACCACACTCTTCTTGTATTTCAATGTCTGGATGATCTTCCACATCCATATCTGTTGCATGATCACCACCATGCCATCTTCTTCCTCAAAATTATCATTGACAATGGGGGCGATGGTGGGGGTGGCGGTGGGGAAGATAGCGAAGCCTCCTCGCGAGGCCTTTCGATTACACTAACTTTCAAAATAGGCCTAGAAACATTGACACCAACAACTAGAATGTAGAATCCTACGTGCCTATCATTTTTTATGAAAGTTGGATTTATTTTCCCCTCTAATTCATTTAGTATCGAATGACCAATTCAATTGGATCACAACTTAAGTCCCCCTCTATCCATTATGCTTGCGACCAGTCGTCATATGATCCGTTGCAACGAAGGGAGACGAGAACTGTCTCTTTTCTCATAGATTTCCAGTTAAAATATTTAGGGGTCTCCTCCCAATGACCCATGATATCAACACCACCACCAACAATTTCTGCAATAGACATTGCAAACATTGATGATAATCTACAATAGACTAACTTACTGGTTTATAATCGATTGATGGCTAGACTGCCTGGACTATACTTGGCGAGGACTGATAATATCTATGACAGTGATGGAAATACTAGACCTGATAGATTTTCCGACGGCAAACAGAATATGTTGGATTGGAGCTAATGAAGCAAGAATGTCGAAAAGGAAAGTGGACTAATTTGAAAGCTTTATGGACAACAATGGAGGGAATAATCAGTAGAGAAGTGGTTAACAATGGACAAAAATTAGAGGATTATAGCAGTGGAGATGTGATTTGCCGATGGTAGCCGAAAAAGTCACCTACGTAGCTCCGAAATCACGAAAATAGCACGAAAATGGTGTTGATCGAGCTAGCTTGGGAGCTTCTTTAGGAATTTTCTATTTTGTATTTTTTAAATAAAATCTGATTTATATAGTATTGTGGTATGAACTAGTTTGTATTTTTTAAAAGCTGGGGTCTGAGGTGGGGTCTGGGGTTAAATCGTGTATTTTAAAACATTAGTACTGGGATTGTCTTTTTTCAAACTCCTCCTTAAAAAATGTCTCTTTTTCTAATTTTTATAACTTGATTTCTTTTTGTCAAAATAAGTGTTTGGAATGTCTCTTGTTCAAACTTCCCCAACTCTATTGTGTGAAAGAAAACCAATCAGAGCACTAAAAAAATTGAAGATCAAATATAAATAAGTAAATAAATCTGCTCCTTCTCATTTGACATTTTATACTTTTTGCGTGCACCTCAACTAATTTCAAGGAATATCTGTTACCTTCCAACCCCTCAATATGTAACTGTGACTATCAAGACTAGAACAAATGAAAAAAAAAAAAAATCATCATCGTTTACACGATGATGCTCAAGCCAGGCAACACCTTTGGATGCAACATTTTAAACTTTTAGAGAAGACAATTCATATGTTTTGATTATAGAAATCACTTTATAGCTTTTAAAAAAATAAAAATTCATACACTTTTAAGACTTAAAGAGTATATACATGTATAAACAGATATCATGCATGCATGGGAAGGAAGGATGATCGATGATCAACCTGAAGCTAAGAAAAATGACAGAAACTTTTCGAACAGTTGAGTTCACCTGACCAATAGTCGACTCACCAGAAAGATGAATTCAGTGTCTTTCCAAATTCCCTCTATAAGAAAAAGAAATTTGCTCAGGGATTTTTCTACTACTGTGAACGGTGATCCTCTACAACATGGTGTACGGGAAAAGAGTGCTACACTTGTCTAGATATGGACCACACGATTCAAGGAGAGACGATCTTGGCCGTTCAGTTTGGTGGAATTTGGAGGGACTTTTTTCTCTTGCTCTTTCTTTTCCTCGCATAATTAATACAGTACTGTAGAAAAAATGTGATTATAGAATAAGATTATTTTGATTTGAATATATAATACTCCCTCAGTTCTTTTCCTCACACAATTAAAAGCTTGACCTCGTGAAGATTGAGAGAGTTAAAAATATAAAGGAGTAAACACATGAACTAGTCAAAGAAGGTGCAACACCTATTATATATAAATAAAATATAATTTAATCATATATATATAATATAATTTTTCATCAAGGAAGAATGAATGAGATATTAATTTTCTAAAATGAGACTAACTTATCAAAAGAATTTAAAATAAGATTGCACAATTTGATCGTTATTAATCACATATATTATCTGTAACTTAAATACTGTGATATAGAAGAATCTCAGTAATTTAGTTAATTAGTTACTTAAGCTCCCACCTTATTAGTGAGACCTGGATTTCCCACGATGTATTCCTCTTTCCCTCCCCCAAGGAATCGATGAGCTAAGAATTATGTTGCACTGTTCTTCATTGGGGCCCGCTAGAATTGGAGAAACAGTAAAAAATTAACTCTTTTTCTTTTTTTCTAGTCTAGTTTAATAAATTTTGAAATCAGAGATTAGTAATAGAAAATTATTCCGGACATACAATTTGAATTCAAAAAGTTACTCTTTTTTTTTTTCTAAATATGAAAATTCTATAATTTGTGAAACTATCAAATATCTCCATTTCTTATGTACAATCATTCAAATAGCCAAGCATAATTCATAAATAAGATATCGAAATATCCTAAGACACCACTTGTAATTACATATATCCGTAATTTTACTATAAATAAATACTTGAAAATACATGCTATTATAAATTTTAAATAAACAAATTTTATAAAGATCTACTAATTAAATAAATCAATAATAATAATAATAATAATAATAATAATAATAATAATAATAATAATAATAATAATAATAATAATAATAATTGCAACTATCATTACAGGAGGATGTAGGATAGCTTAATAAAAACTGCAAAATAATGACAGTTGAAATTCTAGAGGGGGGTAGTGAATTAAAATCTTTTTTTGAGTCGACTGGTCAATCATGATAGTCAACTCACCTGCAGGTTAGTATGCACAATAAAATAGAATAAAGTGAGAAGCATAAATAAATAAATATGAAAGAAACACAGAAGATTTATACTTGTTTGGATCGCTAGTGTGGTACCTACTCCAGTCCCCTTGGGTTGCAAGGGGTTTCTTTTAGAGCTTTTTCGAAAGAGTTACAGTAGTATGATGAGTTCTGATTCTTAATCTTTTATTCAGATCTTGCGACATTGCCTAAACTAGTATAACTAAGCTGGCTTGATCTTTTTCTTTTTGTAACTATTGAAGACTGAGAATTACAAAGCTTTGTGAAGACTAAAGATTAAGACAAGAATGATAGTTTCCGGTGATGTTGCGTAAGTGTCTTCTATCTTCAGCATCTTTATATAGTCTTCAATACTCGTTGTGTCCTCGCTTTGAAAGTCAAACCCAAGAGAGTTCTTTCAATCAAGAATATATGATTAGATTCCTTTATTGATGCTCATATCGTTTGTGCGTCCATATCAGATATATCTGCGCATTAAGATACGTCGTTTTCCTTCTTTAACATGAGAATTCATATACATATATGTCCATATCAGATATGTCCATGTATTTCATATGATCCTTTTCTTTATTTGGTCACCCTGCCATCTGCTGATTGACGTCTGTGATTTTCTCTTTGTATATTTTTAGATTCCATTTAAGGTCTCTCAATTTTTCCCTTGCTTTGATTTGATTCTTTCCATGATTTTTGCGAACTCCCATGTATCTTGAGATCTTCTGGAATCGCCTTCCATCTTGAGAACATCCTCTTTGGTCCTGCATGTTTATTTTGTTTGTATCTCATTATTAAAATATTTAGTAATTGTATAGTAGGAGGCTAACAATCTTTCCCTTTTTGATAATGACAAAAATAAACATCAGCCGGCTTCTCTGAATATGATGTTCCCCCTCACTTTAGCTTATTGTCCTCATCAGGCTCCCCTTGACTTGTAGCAGACACCACTTGTTGTCACCATAATATCTAAAGAACTAATGGGAAGATATCCACTCCTTTGGCATAGTAAAAAAGGAAAGACAGAAAAGTAGACAAATACAAATGCACATAGTAAAATGAAGTCAATCATAATACATGTAGGTAATGCACAAAATAAGGAAGTATGAAGAGAATATCCCTTATACAGACCATAAAAAAAAGAGGGCAGACCCCTTTGAATAGAAAAGTCTGGAGAACCAAATCAACAATTTCCGAAGAAGTAGGCTAGGGTGTTATGCATGTTGTGGCAAAAGCGCTCGTAGGACCGCTCCACATTTTTAGAGAAGGTAGAATAGGAATTCTACACAAAAATAGCGAGTTAATTGTTGGAGGAGTCAACTTCAGTATTAATGGAGTCCACTTGCTTGAACACTTTGTTGAAAATTTTTGAATCCCTCCTGTTTAAGACTATCAAGGATAAGACGAACTTTCACAACATCATAATTGATCTCTTTTCCAAACTGTACCAACTTAGCAACTGATTCCTGAAAATTTACAATCCCTTTCTCTAGGCCTCACAGATATCCCTTGACTTCCTCTGTGTCCTTGAACACTGGAGAAGAAAGGTTAAAAACAGGCTTACCAACTCTTGGAAGATCTGATTTAGCTTTCGCAGATTTTTTTTGCACCACTCACCTTCAACCAAAACATAGCCCATACTATCAAAGGTCTTGGAATGGTAGGTGGAAGGAACTTAAATAATAGAAAATCCTTAAAGATTAATTTAATAATAGAGAAGAATACGAGTAATCATCAAACTATATGGAAGACTGGCACAAGCATGAGTATCTGCCGTACTTTCCAATATGTATTTGCAAAATCATTGCACCCAATCGATTTTGTACCATTTTATTAGACAATATAGAATAAAAACATATCAAGTGGTAACATTATTTAGATATTCCTTGTGGGGAATAAAGGTGGCAACAATAATGTGATCCAAATTTTGTGCTTAAAACAGAGAGACTAGCTTCCAAAACTAGCCAAATTTGCATCTGGTTCGTCAATAACAACTTTAGCATCCTCAAAAGTTAACTTCAAAGTTCTCCAACCATGTTTCATTCATGCAGGGAACCATACTGGAGAATTTGGTATCAAACACTTTCTCGAACAAAAAGTTATTTAGAATAATTCTCGTACCCAAAGCTAGTGTTTCAAGTTCTCCACTATCTTCAATGATTTTGAGGTTTGCATAGAACATGCAAATGGGATCTTCAAAAACTTCTAAACCATAGAGACGAAAGAGTAGCAATAAATCATATGCTTTGAACGGAGGGCTTATTTTTCACTGAGATTCCTTAAGTTGTTATTGATTGATAACTCTACTAGGAACGATTGGCCGGTTCTTAAAAGAAATAAACTTCTCTCGGATTGAGGTGGTTCAAAATTTGTGCATGTCTTTCAGAGAAAGATTTTCCATAGAGGTTGAGCGGTATTTTTTATGAGGAGAAATGGGGTTTAAAAGAACATGTTTTATAGGGTTAGAGGAATTAATAAACTAGGACGAGGCTTTCTTTGAGGATTCGACAACTAAAAGCCGTTCTGTATTTTTAGAGAGGCAGTTGACTGGGATATGATGTGCCATAGATTTGGTTTTCGTCATTAGAAAAGATGTAAGAGAAGGAGGGGAAAAAGAGGATTTTTATAGGAAAGGTGAGGAAGGTGAAACGACATAGATAAAGAGGCAGAAAGAGGAACAAATGGGATTAGACATGAAGAGGTAAATAAGAAGGGTTGTATACCTTGAGAAAAGAAAAAGACAAAGAATTGACTGCACTAGAAGTGACTTGAGGTGATGTATATGCAGATAGAGTTAAAGGGGTACTTATGAAAAAAAATAAAGAAGGAAAAGAGATATTTCTCCACAAATAAAAGATTTTGTCTATGATGAAATATTTTACTTCCAACATCAACATATAAAAAAGGTAATTAATCATCCTTAAAATAGGTAATACCGAGTTTTTCTCGGAGAAAGGAAAAACGATCCTCAATAAAGGGTTTTGTAAAAATATCAACAAGTTGATTTTCTGAGTCAACAAAGTTTAACATAAAGTCGCCATTTTCAACATGATCATGAATAAAATGATGCTTAATATCTATAAGTTTGGCTCACAAATAATGCATGGTATATTTAGACAAACTAATGGCAATGGTATTATCACACATAATAGGTGCTAATTGAAATAATAAATCAAAATCGAGTAACTAATGCATTATCCATAATATTTGTGTACCATAGTTACCAATGGAAATGTATTCAACTTCGGTGGTTGATAATTCAATCGATGTTTGTTTTTTATTGTTCCATAAAATTAAAGCATCCCCATGGATTTGGCAGGTTTCGCTAGTGCTTTTATAATAAGTTTTGTCTCCTCCAAAGTCAATGCCTGAATAACCAATTAAATCAAAATTTGAGGGGGGTGGGGGTACCATAATCCAATGTTTTAGGTACAATGAAATAGTGAATGATTCATTTGATGACAGTTAGATGGCACTCTTTGGGAGATGACTGAAACTTTGTACACTTGCAGACAATGAACATAATGTCTTATCGACTCACAGTTAAGTAGAGCAGGATCCAACCATTCCTCAGTACATCTTTTCATCAATATCCTTTCTAGAGGTGTCTGAGTTAAGATTTGTTGAACGAATCATACGAGTCCCAGAGACTTTTCTTTTTTCCATCCCAAATTATTTAATTAGCTCCTTGTGTACTTTGATTGACTGATGAAGGTCCTTTGGGAGTTTTCTTGATTTGTAATCCCAGAAAGGACATGAGTTCCCCTATGAGACTCATTTCAGATTTTTCTTTCATAAGATTTGTAAGATTCTCACACAAAGAGATGTTAGAACTTTCAAAAACAATATCATCCACGTAAATTTGTACGATAAGAAAGCTAGATTTTGATTTTTTAGTAAAAACAGTAGCATCTATTTTTACTTCTTTGAAAATTGTTACTTAACAAAAACGTACTCAATCTCTCATACCATCATTTTGGAGCTTGTTTGAGACCATAGAGTGCTTTTGAAAGTTTGAAACATGATTGGGATACGAGGTATTTCCAAAACTAGGAGGTTGTTTGATGAAAACCTCTTTATAAATGAATCCATTAAAAAGACACTCTTAACATCCATTTGATATAACTTAAAGCGCTTAAAGGAAGCAAAAGCTAGCAAAATTTGAATTGACTATAACCATGCTACAGGAGTAAAGATTTTATCATAGTCAATACCTTCCTATTGGGAGTAGCCTTGAGCTACTAATCTGTCCTTATTTTGGATAACCTTACCTTCTTCATTCATTTTGTTTCTGTAGACCCATCTGGTTCTGATAACTGAATAATTTTTTGGTCTTTTAACTAGATCGCTCAAATTGATCTAGGTCTTTTTTCATGGACTCAACCCAAGATTCATCCTTGAGGGTTTCATCAACCTTTTTAGATTCGAATTAAGATACAAGTGCTACAGAAGCTTATTTTCTCAGTGAGACTCTTGTTTGTATTTAATCATTCAGATTTCCAATGATAAAATTATTTAGAAATCCTGCATTGCGTCTCCATTCCCTTGGAACATTTATTTTTGATATTTCAGTAATAGGAGATGACTCAGGTTGAGCCATAGTCGACTTAGAGGAGACTGGCTCAGGTTCTATGTCAGAATCAACTCTTGATTGAGAGTTATTTACCTATTTTTCATCAAAACTCAAACGCACGAAAATTGGATTAGATTCATCAAATTCAATATGCACAAATTCGACATACAAAGTTCATTTATTATAGGCTCTATAGGCACGACTAATGGGAGAGTAACCAAGAAAGACACCTTCGTCGTTTCGTGGATCTAACTTTCCCAGGTTATTCTTACCATTGTTATGAATGAAGAATTTTCATCCAAAAAGATGGAAATAACTAATGTTGGGCTCCTTTATTCTCCATAGTTCATAAGGTGACTTCTTAAGGATTGGCCTAATGAGACACCTGTTGAGAATATGACATGCCGTGCTGTCACGATCCGAGACTATCTCCTAGTCGTAACACGATGCTTAGAACCATAAGTTATCCCAAGATAACCCATATACAGGCATGATGCTTGAGAAACTGATTTAAAATATATATAAAAGCTAAATTTTCTTAGCGGATGCATAATCATGACATAATCTATTTCAAAACATTATTGTTTAAAGTTATGCTCATTTAAAGATCACTATAATTATATTCTTCACAAGAATTTAATTGCTAAGGGATGTTTTGACTTATTTAAAAGGTAGGAGGTATTTGAAGACTTAATATATATCTAAATCACTAATAGAACTACCAAAAGATGAGGTTTTGTCTTGCCTGAACTTAAAGCATGGTTTTAATATTGCCTTGGATTTTTGGGGTGTCACAGTATCTCCCTCTTGGGATCATTCATCCTCGAATGAAGACTGACTTGGCTGAAAGAATAGAAAAAGTGTTGTAATCCTTGACGTAGAATTCTAAGAGTTGAATATTGACATGATGACTAAGTTTCCAAATAATACTTTGACAAGTTTGAAAATTTTGGAATTCACTGGTACTGTCTGGCTGAATTTTGAAGTTGGATAACTAACATGATATCGATTTCTAAATCTGGAAATCTATTATAATTGACACTTATTTAGACTTGGAGTAAGGACTCAATTGAGTTTACACATAGAATAAATGAAAATAAAGTAACTCATGGAATCGGCATATAAAACATAAGCTATGGTAGAAGTACTATGCCTTAGGCAATGCAATTGCTAACTTTCAGGCTTAGCTATACTTCTCCAAGGATCCCTCAACTATACTTTTCATCTTAAATACTACACTTTATTTGATGCTACTTATAATCTTCATATGGGTATTGATAACTCCTTCTACCAAAGTTTTGGTTGAACTAAATTCTCCTACCATGTTAAGCCTAACTCAAAGTCACAAGGTACTGCACATAACACCATAATACTAGTCTAAACCATAGATTCAATATTCTATGTGTTTTAGAGCTCTTATCTCAAGACTAATACTCCTTACCACTTCAACAACTAACTTCAACCCCTTACTAGGAATTTACTAGCACACAATACATTTATCCACTTATATGCCAACATGACATACAATCCTATCATTGTAACCACATATGAACTTATGGGAAACTAACCCACCTAGGAATTTCCCCCCATATTTTATAATACCTTTATCAATAACAACTTTCATGCACTATCCCCAAGAAGAAACACCTAGAATTCTCAATTAACTGTAAAATATACCAAACCTTTGCCTCAATATTTTTTCACACTTATATCCTTAGATAAAACAAGCATACGACAATATTTTCCTAATAAGGAACATTTACTCTCTCCCATCTAAAACATTGTTGATCCATTTTCATTACCACTATCTTTACATAAGGAGAGGTCACTAAAAGGCTAGAACATGAGGACTTGAAGCATGAAAGAATACTATACATAACTTTGACACTTAACTAAGGCTTGAGGAATAGAGTATCAAAGGCATGGATACAATAAAGAGATCTAAACTAAGGACTTATATTTCATAATGCAAATTTCACTGGTCATTAAGGGTGTACCATAGTTATGGGAACTGAGCATACTGTAAAACATGAGTACATGAGTCATAATCTACATGAATTAAGTTTGGAGTGCATAAATTCATGGAATATGATTCATACTTATGAGTGAACTTCCACTCATTATACTAGGAATTGAGAGCATATATAATTCAATAAAAAGTGCATTAGTATGAGCTATGATCATAGAGATGACTTGTAGGCATGTGTAGATATCATAATGACTGAAGTAAAAAAAACTGTACCGAGATAAGAATGGGTCAATTATCTTCCTCCCTTACTGTTGTTCAAGAACTCACTAGCATCACTACTAGAATATGAAAATCTGACTTGGTTCCTTGTTCTATCATCCCCCTCTTAGATTTATGCCATTGTTCTAAGTTTGTGGACCCTTTTAATAAACTCTAAATTGAACAACAATCACTCTACTCTAGAGTTTGGGATATAATGGTACAAATGAATACTAAACTCCTCCTGAAAGACTATACTTGGAAGTGTAAAACCCATTGCTACATATGTTTGTGATCGGGACAAGGACGGACCTCGGTCGGACCATGACTGGAAACTAGTGAAGATAAAACATAAAACTAAGGTCCTCCAGAATGAGGGAGGCTCATCAACTTCCAATTCTGATAAACTGATCTACTGCTTAGCGATATCCCAGGATTGTGCCTCAGATTCTGAAATATAGGGGGGTCAATACAAATGTACTGGTATGTGAAAAATCCAAAAAATATGCTTTTATATAACATAGGTGAGAGTGTTTCATAAAACGATGAACATAAGATAAGTGAAAACACATGGGCATACTTTAATGACTTCAAAACAAGTCTTGGAAATCATGACTCACTCTTTATTTTGCTTCTGAGCTAGATGGTGCACCCTACAAACGTACTTATCTACGGGCTATAAGGAATCCACCCTTAACTTTGCGGCCAAGCCCCCAATCTAAGTTTTCCACAAAGATTGGGGTCTGTCATTCATACTACACCATAGGGCGGTCGCCAGTGTAAAATCCTTAATATAGGACATCATAAACTCGTATAGGCAAACCACGGATTCAGGATAAGAGTTGTCTGAACTCCATCCTTCTTTGGGTTACCAACTAGCTCTCTTTAAGCCCAATTTTAGTTCTTTATGAAAATCCTTAATTCTTTTAAAACATTTTATACTTATTCCATTAAGGGCATATCATCTCCGGGTATCATCATACCCTAACTTGCAAGTCATTCATATCGTGTAGATTTCAAATCCCATCTCATATAGAACATGCAAATCACCACCAATGATTCACAACATTATAAGAGAGTCATCACTTTGACGTCCCAAGAAAACTTATGCAATTACCTCTTTTGCAAGACTTAAAACATATGGTGGCCATGCTAATTGTTCAATCACACACAACTCTTCTTATTAAAGAAAAAAACATCCTCCTCATTATATCATAAAATATGTCAATCTTCATGATGTTGAGAAACTCACTTTCAAAGCGTAGTCCATGCATTCAAAATCACGCACAATTTAAATAAACAATATATTTCATAACAAGGGAGGAAGTTCATTAATCATGCTCTCAATTTAACCCTTCAAAAGATAATAAAAAACACATGTATATATATATATATAATTACAAATTTATTTCTATATAAAGGGGATCTAAACCAACATATACTTTCATAAAAACAAAATCATTATGCATATAATTAAATTGTTAACAAAACCATTTTTTGGAAACATGGATGTATATTTTTAAGTTTGATAAGAAGTTTAAAACCCATGCCCATGGAGTTTAAGGATAGTTCCCCATACCTTAGACTACTTAGTTCGAAGAATAGGATCTGAATCTTGATTTTGTTTCTTGGAAATCTTGAACTTAATGTATTGATTCTTGATCTTTGAGAGGGAGGTTATGGTCTTTTCTTGAATTATTTGAGTGAATTTGGGTATATTATGCCCAAAATACATTTTAATTCATTGTTTACATGACTTGGGTTTGTAGGTAAAATACAAAACTACCTCTTGGAATTCAAATTTTCAGCAAAAATCTTGATTTTGAGGCTCACCGCTGAGTGCTATTGGTTCCACCGCTATAGGCACGTCGAGTGGTGTAATCACGGTGACCTGCTATTTTAGAAAATCCCGATTTTATGGATTGCCACTGAGCGTTATTGGTTCCACCGCTATAGGCACCGTCGAGCGGTGTAATCACAACAACTTACTGCCTCACACAAAAAATGCTATAACATTTCACTCGGGTATCAGATTTAGGAAAAATTTGTATCGTTGGAAAACTGATTCAATTATATACAATATTGTGGGTATTGAGCTAAAAAATTTCACGTGTATCAAAAGTTGTACATGTTCAAAATAGACCCTTATAGAATCAAATACAAAACTTGAGACAAATCAAAGATTCTTAGCTCAACTTTTCTCTCAGTAAATTCAATGAACATTTTTCACTTTGAGAGAACTTCACAAACTAGTATAAATATCATGACACATGAATTAAAATATGAATCATGGGATTAGAGTTTGCACAGGTAGGAACGATGATTCATTTTTTAGCTAAAAAATATAGGGTGTTACACTCTTCTTGGGCCCAGGTCCCTCAAGAGTTAGTTGTTTCTCAGTAAAACTTCCAGAATATTTTCCAGAAATTCTTGATGTTTTACTGACTTTGTTTTTCTTGTGATCAACTACGCTCTTTCTTGGGTTTTTTAATAATAAAATGAGGTTTTTAGCATCTCAGGTTTCATCCACTACAACACTATTAGAATAATTTTGAAGATTCAGAGATGATTCTTCAAAAGGGAGATGGCCAAAATATATAAAGATCGGCGTAGTCGCTCATAGGGAAATATCTATCCGAATAGAGGATAGTCTAGTCTAATTCAAAGATAGATCTCTCTCCATATCTTTTCTAGCTTCTTAGTTTGTCTAAGAGCAGGAGCAAGAATTCATAAATAGTGGTGAGGCCCAGCTGACCCTATCTTCCCTTAACCGTCTATCTACTCGTGTTCATAGCTCGATCGGTGGTCAAGACTGTAGTTTAACAAGTTTAGTGATGAAGGAGTTAAGCTTTGGAGGAGTAGGAGAATAATGATTTTTTAGGAAGGTTTGGTAAGATATTTTTAACTATGATAATCTTAGAATCCTTTGAGGGACATGAAACTGGGAGAGCTGTAACCATCAGGAAGGTATTTTTCTTGGAAGGGATATTTAGAATTTGGATTTTCCTTTTTAATGAGATAATAAGTGGGTGCATCTGAATTTGAGGGAAAAATAAGCAAAATGAATGGTTGCAATGCCCCGAGTCTGCACCTCAAACGTCAAACGATGCTCATTAACTCAAAAGACCACAAGCTAACCCATGACTGGTACCTGCTGTAATAACTGAGTAATAAACTGTAATAATGAAGAAATTAGGCTGGAACTACCATGAGGTTCATAAATTAAATTAAATACTGAGAACAGAGCCTCTGTCTGAAATAATCTAGTCTGAAAAGCCTCTAACTATCTGAACATGGAGTTGATGGGACAAGTCCCCAACTAACTCTGACTACGGAAAAATAAACTAAAATACTGAAAAGAAGACTATGTCCTCGATCTATGAGGACTCTCCACTAAATCTGCTACTGACAATCTGGGCTACTAAGTACGATCAGGAGCTTGTGCGTCTGAACCTATGATATAAGACATCATAGCATAAAAGAAAGGTATGCATCAGCACTTTGAATATACTAGTATGCTAAGTGAGTTAAGGATGAATGCATGGGTTTGTATGCATTAAGAATACTGGCTGAGTAACATGAATATTACTGAATGAGAGTACATGTATTTATGAAATGATTGTAAATACTAATTATGCAATATTATGCACATAACTACTTATACTGTAACTGAGGTCATATTAACACTGGGTACTGAGTTTTGATAACTGAATGACTGATATCTGAGTTCACTGATAACTGTATTACTATTAGCTGGGTGACTATTTATGATAGTCCTGATTCTGTAGAACTGAACTGAGTTCTATACTGAGCTAGGTGGTTGTTTCTGATAGTCCTGGTGTTGTAGAACTGAACTAAGTTCTATACTGAGACTGAAACTAAAAGTATTGGTGGTAATCATCTAATCGACATAGCCCTTTTTGTATAGATTTGGGTTTCAACCTATAACCCCAGCTGGAAGGGTATCAATATCGTGCCACGGGTAAAGACAAGCTAAAGAGTCACCCTCATCTGGCAGGTGCCCTGAATGAGAACGGTGGTACACTCAACTGGTAGGTAAAACACCTTATCAACCCTCAACTAGCAAGTTGATATCTCAACTTACGCTAGCTACATAGTTCTAGAATGCAAGGACTGCTTCTAAGGATCATACCCTCTACTGGAAGGTGAGCCCCCATCCTTGGGTTCACCCGGTGCTGAATCCTGTTCCCAATTAAATGATACTGATTACTAGACTGAGCTGAACTGGATAGAGTTCCACTGAGTTCTATAGCTGGATGAGTACTACTGATCTTGACATTACTGTGACTATTCTGTAACTACTGTAGCACTATGTAAACAGCTAGATTTTTGGGTGTTGAATACCCATAGAACTCGATAGCATTAGAAGTAAAGAATGGCATAATCATACTATTACTTTCTTGCTAACAATGCATTCATTTAGACATTTTGTCGAACACTTGATATACATGAGCTTGTACATGAATGGTATCACATAATAACATGTCATGCTTTCACTAGTCAATTCACATAAGTATTTTATCAAACACTTGGGGAGCATGGTTATTTCACATAATACTAGTCAACTCATAAATATCATGAATATAATAATCAATTGTAAATTAAAAGGTTTAGCATGAGATCCATATAATTCCGCATACAAACTATTTTAATTTCATGAAACTTGTAATTAAATCATGAATTGAAACCCAATTAATATTATGAACATGAATACAATCAAAATCAAGCATGGAAATCATAAATCTATAAACTTGTATGTTTAAATAGGATTCTTAGACTCCATGTGTGAAAGGAACCCATGAATGAACACCTAACATACCTTGATTGTTAAATTCATGGAGATTGAGGTGAGTTATTGAGACTTTATTCTTGAACTTGATAAAGCTAGGGTTTGTCCTTGAGAGGATTTTGTGAAAAGGATGAGAAATTATGCTATTTGGGGCTTTAGTCTCGTGTTATGGAGCTATTGGGGGAAGGAAAAATGACCCATTTGCCCTTAAAATGCGGAACAAAATTGTAGAATTTACCCAGACTGGACTGGCCAGAGCACCGCGGTCTCTGAAGCGCCGCTCTAGGAAGGGCACCGCGGGCTAATCGCCCTAATCCACTATTTTGGAGTTTCAAATACGCCCTTACGCTTGTCCTAAAATTCCAAAACTCACCCAAGATGTACTATTGACTCCCATGATCATGAATTACATCTAAAACTAACATTCTAAGGTTGGGAAGGTCGTAAATAAATTCCTTAAAGTTTGAGGTCTTTAGAAATGACTAAGTTCTGACACTTAGCTGAAATTTTCTAAGCCTGGGACCCTTTTTGTCATACTTTAAAGGAATCAAACGATTAGGATTCTGTGGGGTATTACAATATCTCCCCCTTGTGAATATTCATCCTTGAATGACACTAACTAAGCTGAGATTACTAATAGACTGAATTTATACACCAAACATGCACAACTGAAGCATGATTATATGATTGAAACTATTGATATACTGAGTTATCATAATGAATATGCATAACGGAAGCATGACTGAGTTTTGAAGACATGACACATTTATGAGCTGTTTCATGAAGGTATGCATGATATGAGGATGTTATGTAACTGAATCGATACAGAGTTATAAAGGAAATCTGAGCGTGGAACAGAGTAAATTCAAGAAAAACTATTACCTTAAGCTAAGTTTGAGTTTGCAGAGAAGAGGTGAGGTTACTTGGTTTGCATATCTGCTTCTGCTTCCCAAGTAGCTCCCTCAACGGACTAATTCCGCCAAAGAACTTTGACTAGAGGAACCTCTTTATTCCTCAGTCTGCGAACCTGAAAATTAAGAATTTCGACTGGAACTTCCTCATAAGAGAGACTATTATGAACATCTATACCCTCTATAGGGACTACAACTACAGGGTCAGCTATGTGTTTCTTTAGAAAGGAGACATGAAACACTGGATGTACTAAAGCTAAGTCTGAAGGTAACTTAATCTCGTAAGCTACCTTTTTGAAACGGCTGAGAATTTGGTAAGGACTGACATATCGAGTACTAAGTTTCCTCTTCTTGCAAAACCTCTTCACTTACTTCATAGGACAGATTTTCAAATACACATAATCACCAATATCAAACTCGAGATCCTTTCTTCGTATATCTGCTTATGATTTCTGTCGGCTCTGAGTTGTCTTAAGCCTTTTCCTGATCAACTGAACTTTTTCTAAGGTATCAAATAACAAGTCAGGCCCTTCCACTGTGGCCTCACCCACTCCAAACCAACCAATGGGATATCTATATCTACTCCTATAAATCACCTCAAATAGAGCCATCTGAATGCTGGAATGATAGATATTATTATACGCGAACTCAATCAAGGGCAAGTGGTCATCCCAACTGCCCTTAAACTTAATGTCACATGATCTTAGCATATCTTCTAAAGTCTGAATGACCCTTTCTTCTTGACCATCTGTCTGAGGGTAGAAGGATGTATTAAGGTAAACTTAGGTACCAAGACCCTTTTGGAATGCTTTCCAAAAATAAGAGGTGAACTGCATACCTATGACTAAAATAATAGATAATGAAACTCCGTACAATCTGACCAACTCTTTAACGGAAAGCTTGGCATAATCCTTGGCTAAATAAGAGGTATGAACTGGTAAGAAATGAGTTGATTTGGTCATCCTATCCATAATGACCAAAATCGAATCATGATGTGTAAGACCCTACAAATTTTTCTATTCGTTAAAACTCTTTAAAGCATGTCAAGGGAACTTCACACTTAGAAAATTTGGCTAAGTGTTGGAACTTCTTTATCTCATAAGCCTTCAAACTTTGATGATTTATTTCATGACCTTCCCAACCTTTGGTAGTTGATATTTTAGCTAATTCATGATCCAGAATGTCAATTGGGTTCCCGGATGAGTTTTGAATTTTTTGGACCTAGTTTAGGGTCTTAAAACAGTAAACCAACGTGATCTTGGAACGCCAGGTCTCCTATCACATTGGTTAACATTGTTGCAAGATGTCAGAGTCAAAAATACTGAGGCTCAACACAATCATGATGCGATGCGTCGGGTATCGCATCGATGCCATCGACACGTCACGTCGACCAGCGCATCGGCACCCAGTTTTCTAGTCATTAAAATAGCCATGACCCCAGGGATATTTCATTCATTTCCCCACTCTTATATAACCCTAAAAAACGTCATTCAGCCATATTTCACCCAAACTATAGTAGGTTCTCTAAATTTCTCTCAAGAACAAGTTTAGGGTTTCTAATTGAAGATTCAAATTCAAGAAAATTCCACCGTCAATCTTCGTAAAATCAAGAACTAAGGTATGTTAGATGTTGATTCTTGGGTTCCTTCCACCCAAGAAGTTCAAGAATCCTTTCCCAAATTCAAAGATTGTATATTTATGAGTTTTCATGATTCATGTTAATTGAAATTGAAGTTCATGTTGTTATTGAGTTTTAATTCATGTTTTGTTTACAAAGTTCCAAGCTTTGATCCTAGTATGCGATATTTATGTGATTTTCATGATAAACCCCTTCAAGATGCATGATATTTGATGTAACCATGTTAATTATGTGTATTGAATAAAGTATGCTCCCCATATGTTTGGTAAAATGCTTATGTGAAGGAAATAGATTCATTATAACATGTTGACAAGAAATCCCCAATTGTGTGTAAGTTAATGCATGCCAAGTGTTTTTTGAAAGGCCTTAGTGAATGAATTATGATATGTTGCATGCATTCCTACTCATGTGCATTCCTTATTGAATGAATTATGAGATAATAGTATGCACTCCCTACACATTTACATGTTTAAGACTTCCAAGTGCTTGAAGAGATGCCTCATTGATTGTGTTGTGAATGATAGCCTATTGCCATGTTATGTACGAGTTGTCCTATCTTGTATTATTTATGTTATTGAGTCCTGGGGGTATTTATACCCAACAAACTAGATGCTTGTCTAGATCCAGTGTCAGTTTCACGATAATCTCAGTCATTCCATGATTAGTAGTACTCTCAGTCAGTTACAAAACTCAGTAGGACTCAGCCAATTACAAAACTTAGGAAATCTCAGTAATCTCATTATCAGTAGCATTCCAGCTTTAGTTCAGTAATCGATTCAAAACTCAGTAATATTCCGTCAATCAACGGAACTCAATGAATTCAGTTTAGCTCAGTCAAATAAGTACGATCAGTAATAGTTCAATCAAGCCTAGTATGAATTGGTAATCAGTTTAGTGTCTTTTAGTAGGGAGTAGAATTCAGCACCGAGCAAACCTATGGATGGGGGTTGACCCACTAGATAAGACAGAGGTCCCTAGATGCAATCCCTAAGTTCCAGAACTACGTAGCCATCGTAGACATGAGATGTCACCCGTTAGATAGGACTGACATACTCGATGATCACCCACTAGTATAGGACTGATCTCAAGGGTCACCCGCTAGACTAGGACTGATTCCGTAGCAATTGTCTTTACTCGTGGTATGGTATTGACACCCTTCTATATGTTGTTATAGGTTGGACCCTACTAGTTCAGATTTGGGGTATGTCGGTTAGATGACTACCTCCCACAGTCTCAGCTTTAGAATCAGTATCAGTAAAAGAACTCAGCTCAGTAGCACAGATTAAGGACTGTTAGATAAAGTCACTCATTAGTATTATCAATGGATTTAGAGATCACCCATTAGATAGGACTAATCTCAGATTTTGTCAAGAAGTATTAGTATTAAGTATTGCTAGATTCAAAGATCACCCGCTAGATATGACTGATCTCAGATTCAGGTAATCTTCTTCATTATCAGTATATTTCGAGATAACTCACTAGATAGGATTGATATCAACCTCAGTCAATAAGATATCAATATCAGTAGACTTAGTTATCAGAAATCCAAAGAATTCAGTAATTAGAGTTCCTACGATTTCAGTTATAGTTTGTGCATTCATGCATATATCCTCATTCAGTATACTCAAATTATTTAGTCAGTATTGTTCATGCATATGAACCCCTGCATTTAGATTTACCTCATCTAGCATACCGGTACATTCCATTGTACTGACGCATACTTTTTTGTGCTATGGTGTTTTATACCATAGGTTCAGAAGCATGAGATCCAGAGCACCCTTAGCAGTTCTGATTCAGTCAGCAGCAGTAGACGTAACAGTGATTCCTCATCATTCAAGGATAATCCTTATTTTTTATAGCATTAGATTTAGTATTTTAGTAGACTGAGTTAGTTGGAGACCTGTCCCATCAACTCCACAGATCAAACAGTTTAGAGGCTTTTCAGACAGATGTATCAGTATTCAGTTTTCAGTTGTATTTCAGATATTTGAACCTTATGGCAAGTTTTCCACCAATTTTCCAAATTTTTATAGTGTATTATTCTATGCTCAATTACAGATATCTTTCAAGGGTTCGCTTGTGGTTCTTTGAGATTATGAGCACCGTGTAGCATTCGGGGTACCAAACTCGGGGCATTACAAACTTAGTATCAGAGCCTAAAGTTAAACAGTGTCCTAGGAAGTATGAAAGTCGCATCTAGTAGAGTCTTCTGCATGGGTGTATTGCACGCTACATTTATGTATAGGAGGCTATAAGCTCAAGTTGAATTCTCAGTCTAATCCATTTATTCCCTTCATTTATAGAATATGCCTCCTCGTATAGTTAATGCCTGTAGAAATGATAACCAACCACCTCATCTCGTAGACCCTTTGAGTGAGAATATGTCACATGCAGAGTTTTGGGAAGCTTTTCAGGCGTTAGCCCAAGTTGTGACGACTAATGTTCAAGGTAACCATCAGGATGCATCCCTACCTCAGTAGGATGGGGATTTAGACGTAGATATGATCAGAAATTTCATGAGAATGAACCCTCCAGAATTCTGTAGGTCAATAGCAGGTGAGGACCCACAACTTTATCTTAAGGAGGTGAAGAAGATCACCCAAATCATGCATATGTATGAAGAGGAGAGTGTTGAGTTGGCATCCTACAGGTTGAAGGATATTTCTCATGATTGGGTAGCGATGTGAAAAAGAGTAGAGAAGAGGATGCAGCCCCCATGACTTGGCAGATATTTTAGGATGCTTTCTTAGATAAGTTTTTCCCACTTGAGATAAGGGAAGCTATGGTAGAAGATTTCATGAACTTAAGGAAAGGATCCATGATAGTGAAGGAGTACTGCCTCAAGTTCAATTAGTTATCTAAGTATGTTCCCGAGCAGATGGCTGGCCCTAGTTCAAGTATGAGTAAGTTTGTGACCAGTATGTCTGGATTGGTGGTTAAGGAGTGTAGGACTGCTATGCTCAATAGAGACATGGATATTTCTAGACTAATGATGCACGCTCAACAGATTGAGGCAGAAAAAGCTAAGGAGAGAGAGAGAGTAAATAAGAAAGCCAGGGTCATAGGGTGGTAACCATTCTTATCATAGTCAGAAGTTTTCAGTCCCAGCTTCATCCTCAGCTAGTGCACTAGTACCGAAGTTCGGGGATGGCCGTCATGATGGGGCGCCAGGCTTCAAAGCCCAGGGTAGTGTGAGAAGTGAGCGTACCTCTCCGCTTTGTGAAAAATATGGAAAGAACCACCTAGGTGCATATAGAGAAGACAGCAAGGTATATCTTGGTTGTGGTAAGCCAGGCCACATGATACGGGAGTGTAGAGTACTTTCTCAGAGGTGTAAAGATTGGCGTCAGCAGGGCGCTACTTCCAACACCATTAGTGGCCAGCATTAGGATAGATTTTATTCACTCCAGACCCATCATGATCCATAAAATTTCCCTAACATAGATTTGGGTACGTCATAAGTCCTTGATTTTCTTGATATGCTTTGTTAGATCTCTTGCTCCCATTTGAGCTTTTCAGCATGAGTTAGTCAGTAAGGGCAGAAAATCAGTTTAGCAGTCAGACAGTTAAATTCATATAGTTTGTTTTTCCCATCTTTCCATCTAGATATATTTTATGAATGTCTCAGGAGTGTAGCTATTCCAAGATATAGCATCCAAGTATTTGCGAGTTCAGCTTAGTTCATGAGTCATACATTAGTTTCAGATCCCAGATGTTCAGTCATGATCCAGCTCATAGGTGCCTTGTGCATTGCCATAGTTTTTCTTAAGGGTCTTAGTGAAGTAAGCCTTCTTAGAGGGACATAGTGTACCAAGGGGGACATACCCTATGATTCCCCAATGCTTTCATGACCTTAATCCCATTCGATTTCATGCTCAGATTTTTCCTTACAAATTTAATATCAGTTATCATTGCATACTCAGTTATTCATTCAAGAGTCAACTCAGTCATATATCCATACATCAGATATGCATGTTCAGTATGAGACTTCAGAATATCAGTAATTCCAGTTATATAGTCATGATTTAGATGTTCACGTCCCTTAAGTAAGTTTAGTCTATCAGTAATCTTAGCCTAGTCAGTCCTATTTGAAAATGAATGTTACCAAGGGGTAGATATTGTCAGACCCCGCAAATTTTCCTAGTCGTTAAAACTATTTAAAGCATGTCAAGGGAAGCTTCACACTTAGAAAATTTGGCTAAGTGTTGGAACTTGTTCATTTCAAAAGCCTTTGAACTTTGATGATTTATTTCATTACCTTCCCGAACTTCAGTAGTTGATATTTTATCTTATTCATGATCCAAAATGTCAATGGGGGTTCCCGGATAAGTTTTGGATTTTTTGGACCTCGTTTAGACCACGTTTGGGGTCTCAAAACATTAGACCAACGCAATCTTGGCGTGCCACATCACCTATTGAATTGGTTAACATTGTTGCAGATTTTTAGAGTCAAAAGTACTGAGGCTCGATGTGATCATGACGTGACGCGTCGAGGATCGCGTTGATCGCATCGCCGCGCCATGTCAGCACCCAGTTTTCTAGTCATTAAAATAGCCGCGACCCCAAGTTTATTCAGTTTTTTTCCCACTCTTATATAACTTTAAAACATGTGATTCAGCCATATTTCACCCAAACTATAGTGGGTTCTCTCAATTTCTTGGAGGAACAAGTTTAGGGTTTCCAATTGAAGATTCAAATTCAAGAAAATTCCACCATCAATCTTCGTAAAATCAAGAACTAAGGTATGTTAGATGTTGATTCTTGGGTTCCTTACACCCAAGAAGTTCAAGAATCCTTTTCTAAATTCAAAGATTGTATATTTATAAGTTTTCATGATTCATTTGAATCGAAATTGAAGTTCATGTTGTTATTGAGTTTTAATTCATGTTTTGTTTACAAAGTTCCAAGGTTTGGTCCTAGTATGTGATATTTATGCGATGTTCATAATAAACCCCTTCAAGATGCATGATGTTTGATGTAACCATGTTAATTAGGTGTATTGAATAAAGTATGCTCCCCATATATTTGATAAAGTGCTTATGTGAAGGAAATAGAGTCATTATAGCATGTTGACAAGAAATCCCCAATTATGTATAAGTCAATGCATGCCAAGTGTTTGTTGAAAGGCCTTAGTGAATGAATTATGATATGTTGCATGCATTCCTACTCATGTGCATTCCTTATTGAATTAATTATGAGATAATAGTATGCACTCCCTACATATTTACATGTTTAAGACTTCCAAGTGCTTGAAGAGATGCCTCATTGATTGTGTTATGAATAATAGCATATTTCCATGTTAGGTACGAGTTGTCCTATCTTGTATTATTTATGTTATCAAGTCCTGGGGGTATTTTTACCCGACAAATTAGCTGCTTGTCTAGAGCCAGTGTCAGTTTTAAAATAATCTCAGTCATGCCATGATTAGTAGTACTCTTAGTCAGTTATAGAACTCAGTAGGACTTAGACAATTATAGAACTTAGGAAATCTCAGTAATCTCATTATCAGTAGCATTCCAGCTTTAGTTCAGTAATCGATTCAGAACTCAGTAATATTCCGTCAGTCAATGAAACTCCGTGAATTCAGTTTAGCTCAGTCAAATAAGTATGAGCAGTAACAGTTCAGTCAAGACTAGTATGAATTAGTAATCAGTTCAATGTCTTTCAGTTGGGAGTAAAATTTAGCACCTAGCAAACCTAGGGATAGGGTTTCACCCTCTAGATAGGACTGAGGTCCCTAGAAGAAATCCCTAAGTTCCAGAACTATGTAGCCAACGTAGGCATGAATGTCACCCGTTAGATAAGACTGACATACTCGATGATCACCCGATAGTATAGGACTGATCTCAAGGGTCACCCGCTAGATTAGGACTGACTCTATAGCAGTTGTCTTTACCCATGTCACGGTATTGAAACCCTTCTAGCTGGGGTTACAAGTTGGACCCCACTAGTTCAGATTCGGGGCATGTTGATTAGATAACTACCTCCCATAGTCTCAGCTTCAGAATCAGTCTCAGAAGAAAATTTCAGCTCAGTAGCATAGATTAAGGACTAATAGATACAGTAACTCATTAGTATTATCAATGGATTTAGAGATCACCTGCTAGATAGGACTGATCTCAGATTCAGGTAATCATTTTCATTATCGGTATATTCTGAGATTCGCTAGATAGAAATGATCTCAACCTCAGTTAATCAGATATCAATATCAGTAGACTCAGTTATAAGAAATCCTGTTATTAGAATTCAGTAATTATAGTTCCTACGATTTCAGTTATAATTTATGCATTCATGCATGTATACTTATTCAGTATACTTAGATTATTTAGTCAGTATTCTTCATGCATATGAACCCCTGCATTTAGCCTTACCTCATCTAGCATACCAATACATTCCATCATACTGACACATACTTTTCTGTGCTATGGTGTTTTATACCATAGGTTCAAAAGCATGAGATCCAGAGCACGCTTAGCAGTTCAGATTTAGTCAACAACAGTAGACGTATCAATGAGTCCTCATCATTCGCAGATAATCTTTATTTTATTATTGCACTAAATTCAATATTTTAGTAGATGGAGTTAGTTAGGGACCTATCCCATCAACTCCACAGTTCAGACAGTTTAGAGGCTTTTTAGACAGATATATCAGTATTCAGTTTTCAGTTGTATTTCAGATATTTAAACTTTATGGCAAGTTTTTCGCTAGTTTCTGCATGTTTACAGTGTATTTTCAGTTCTTAGGTACAGATATCATTCAAGGGTTAGCTTGTGGTCTTTCGATATTATGAGAACCGTGTAGCGTCCGGGGTACCAGACTCGGTGTATTACATGCTGGCGGCAAGTACGGGGCAAGCCCATCATAAAAATCCATGTTCACCTCCTCCCACTTCCAAGTGGGAATACTGAACTCCTGCATAGGTACGCTAGGCTTCTGATGCTCGATCTCAACTGGCTGACATGTCAAGTACTTAGCTACAAACTCTGAAATGTCTTTCTTTATCCCATTCCACCAATAGATTTCCTGCAAGTCATGGTACATCTTGGTGTCCCCTGGGTGAATCGAGTAGCGCACATCATGCACTTCTCAAAGAATACGATGTCTCACGCCATCCACAAATGACACACATAACTGGCCCTAGCAATGTAGCACACCATCTCCCCCTTAGGAGAAAACCTCTACTCTCTGATCTCTGACTGACTCTTTCAGTTTAACTAAACTAGGATCCCTGAGATACTTTTCTTTTACTTTGGAAACCAAAGATGATCCCAAACTATTCTGCACCCAGACACTATCCTCTACTGAATCGACTAATTGAATACCTAGTCGGGAAAGCTAATGAACTTCCTGAACTAACTTCTTCTTACCATCCTCAATGTGAGCCACACTACCCATGGACAATCTACTGAGAGCATCAACCACTACATTAGCCTTGCCTAGATGGTACAAAACACTTATGTCATAATCTTTCAACAACTCCAACCACCTCCTCTGACATAGGTTCAGATCTTTCTGAGAAAAAACATACTACAAGCTTTTATGATCTGCTAATACATCAACATGTACTCTATACAAGTAATGCCTCTAAATCTTTAAGGCAAACACTACAACTTATAATTTAAGATCATAAGTGGAATAATTCTTCTCATAGGGATTAAGCCGTCTAGAGGCATAGGCTATAACCTTACCTTTCTGCACTAAAACACACCCCAAACCAAATCTGGAGGCATTACAATATACCACAAAACAGTCTGAACCATCTGGTAAAGTCAAAACTGGGGCTGTAGTGAGTCGAGTCTTCAACTCCTGAAAACTCTTCTTAAAAAAATCTGACCACTGGAATTTGACTTTATTCTAAGTCAATCTGGATATGGGGGATGTAATAGATAAAAATCCTTCAACAAACTGCCAGCCAAACCCAAGAAACTCGTGATATCTGATGGAGAGATGAGTCAAGGCTAGTTCCTTACTGCTTTGGTCTTTTAGGGATCAACTCTAATTCTATCACCGAAAACTATATGACCAAGGAAAGCTACTGACCTTATCCAAAATTCATGTTTACTGAACTCGATGAATAACTGATGGTCTCTAAGGGTCTGTAACACAATTTTGAGATGGTCTATATGATCATGTTTACTACGGTAGTAGACAAGAATGTCATCAATGAAGACTATGACAAACATGTCCAAGTACTTCTTAAACACGCGTTTAATCAAGTCCATAAAGTCTACTGGGGCATTGGTAAGACCAAATGACATGACTAGGAATTTGAAGTGACCATACCAAGTTTTGAAAGCTGTTTTTTGGAACATCACAATCTCTGACTTTGAGCTGATGATAGCCTGATATGAGGTCTATCATAGAAAAGTAGCTGTCACCCTAAAGTTGGTCAAACAAGCCATCAATTTTGGGAAGTGGATACTTTTTCTTGACTGTGACTTTTTTCAACTGATGGTAATCAATAAATATTCTGAGAGAACTATCTTTCTTACGCACGAATTGAACTGGTGCACCCTAAGGGGATATGCTGGGTATGATGAATCCCTTATGTAGGAGATCCTTCAACTGCTCTTTTAACTTGTTGAGTTCTGCTGGTGCCATTTTGTATGATGGGGTATATATTAGATGAGTATTAGGAAGAAGGTTTATTCTGAAGTCAATTTCCTGCTCGGGAGTGACTCCAGGAAGATCTTCAGGAAACACATTTGGAAATTTACATACTACTGGAACTGACTCAATACTGGGAGTATTGCTAGAATCTTTAACTCTAACAAGATGATAAACACATCCCTTAGATATCATTTTTCTCGCCCTTAGGTAGGAAACAAGCTAACCCCTAAGTGCTGAAGTACTACACCTCCAATCAAAGATAGGTTCATTCGAAAACTGAAAATGGACAATTCTATTTCTACAGTCAACTGAAGCATAGCATGAATGAATCCAATCCATGCCGAGACTAACGTCAAAATCTATCATCTCTAATTTAACTAAGTATGCTAAAGTAGTTTTCTGAAAAACCATAACTGGACAGTTCCTGTATATGCATCGGGCTATGATAGATTTACCCACTAGGATAGATACTGAGAAGGGCTCTGCTAGGATTTCAAGACTGACTTCGAAGTCAAGCTATATAAGGAGTTACAAAGGACAAAGAAGTTCCTGGGTCTAGCAAAGAATAAATATATAAATGATAAACTTGTAACATATCAGTGACCATATCAGGAGAACTTTTCTGATCCTGTTAGGAGTAAAGTGCATACAGTCTATTTGGGCGTTGCCCACTAGTGGCACTAAAAGTGGCACCCTGTTGATTTGGGCAACCAGACTGAGCTGATGGATGATTATACTAACCTTGAGAACCTGACTGAGTACAATAACTAATTCTATGGCCTGGCTTGCCACATCCAAAATATACATCGTTGTAAGCTCTGCAGATACCTTGGTAGTTTCTATCACACTTCTAGCAAAAAGGATTTATTCGGGCACTGCTAACACTACCCTAGGTTTTAGGGCCTGCTGCCCTATCTTTATTGCTATATCTGAATTTTGGCACTTGAGCACTGGCTGAGGACGGTTCTAGAACTGAAGGTTTTGGGCAGAACTGAGAATGATTACTACCATCTGACTTGGGTTGAGCGAAGTTGAAGCTACCTGTTTTACCTTTCTTGCTCTCCTTCTCCTTTTTTTATTCTTAGACTCCTCTATCTGCTTAGCATGAACCATGAGCCTGGATATGTCTATTTTCTTAATCAACATTTCGGTCCTACACTCCTTGACCACACTGTTAAACACACCCGACATAAATGTACTCATCTTAGATCCACTGCCCGATACCACATGAGGGGCATATCTAGATAACTGAGTAAACTTGAGGGAATACTCTTTCACTGTTGTGTTGCCCTATTTCAGATTAATAAACTCCAAAACCTTAGCTTTCCTCAACTCTAGTGGGAAGAACCTATCAAGGAAAGCAATAGCAAACTCCCCCCATTCTAAGGGCCCTACATTAGTACCCCTGTCCTCCTTTCACTACTTAAACCATGTGTGAGCCATATCCTGCAACTGTTATGCGGCCAACTCAGTACTCTTACTATTAGTCAGCCCCATAATATCTGTGACTTTTTGCACCTAATCAAGGAATTCCTGTGGGTCCTCTTTAGACTTAGACCCACTAAATGATGGAGGATTCATTCGTGTAAAGTCCCAAATTCTTGTTGCAGCAGTATTGGCCACTGGGATGGCCTGGACGGTAGTAGGACGTTTATTCTTTGCTACCACAGAATGAGCTAGAGTGGTGAACGCTGCTCTAAATTCTATATGGGAAACATGCTCATCCAGGGGATCTGGCTGGACGAGCGGAGGTGCTGGATAATTCCCAGTCCTTCTTCCGTTGGTCCTTTTATGAGGAATATTTTGTAAATAGAAGGAAACATTAGATTAGACAGAGAGTTTAATTTGAGCTCATGCTCACTCGCATGTTATGAATACTTAAAAAAGGAAAACTTTTCCTAAAATTCCTCATAGCCTCTTGTTCATAATGTGGTGCGTACACACCCATGCACAAGACTCTACTGGATGCGGCTTTCAGAATCCCTAAGACTCTATTGAACCTTAGGCTTTGATACCAAGTTTGTAACGCCCCCAGTCTGTACCCCGAATGTCACACGGTGCTCATTATCCTGAAGGACCACAAGCTAACCCATGACTTGTACCTGCTGCAATAAATGAGTAATAATACCGTTATAATGTGGAAATTAGGATGGAATTTCCATAAGGTTCATAACTAAAATTAAATACTGATAATGAAATAATGAGAACTGAGCATCTGTCTGAAATAATCTAGTCTGAAAAGCCTCTAATTGTCTGAACATGGAGTTAATGGGACAAGTCCCCAACTAACTCCGACTATAGAAAAATAAATTGAAATACTTAAAAAATGACTATGTCCTCGAACTATCAGAACTCACCACTAAATCTGCTGTTGATAATCTGGGATGCTAAGTACGGTCAGGAGCCCATGCGTCTAAACCCATGATATAAGACATTATAGCACAAAAAAAGGTATGCGTCAGTACTTTGAATGTACTGGTATGCCAAGTGAGGTAAGGCTAAATGCATAGGTTCATATGCATGAACAATACCCCCAAGACGCGATAGCATTGGAAGTAAATCATGGCATAGTCTTAAAAGCATAATATTACTTGCGTGCTAACAATGCATTCACTTAAACATTTTGTCAAACACTTGATATACATGACCTAGTACATGAATGGGATCACATAATAACATGTCATGCTTTCACTAGTCAATTCACCTAAGCATTTTATCAAACACTTGGGGAGCATGGTTATTTCACATAATACTAGTCAACTCATGAAAATCATGAATACAATAATCAATTGTAAATTAAAGGTTTCAGCATGCGATTCATATAATTGCCCATACAAACTATTTAAATTTCATGAGACTTGTAATTAAATCATGAATTGAAACCCAATTAATAGCATGAACATGAATACAATCAATTTCAAGCATGGAATTGATAAATCTATAAACTTGCATGTTTAAATAGGGTCCTTGGTCTCCATGGGTGAAAGGAACCCATGGATGGACACCTAACATACCTTCATTATTAATTTCGTAAAGATTAGGTGATTTCTTGAGACTTGATTCTTGAACTTGATGAAGGTAGGGCTTGTCCTTGAGAGGATTTTGTGAAAAGGCTGAGCAATTATGCTATTTGGGGCTTTAATCCCGTGTTATGGAGATATTGGGTGCCCTTAAAAATGTAGAATAAAACTATAGAATTTACCTCGACCGGACTGGCGAGGGCGTCGTAGGTTCTGGAGTGCTGCTCTGGGAAGGGCACCGCGGGCTCTGGAGCGCTGCTCTGGGCAGGTCTCCATGGGTTAATCGCCCTGATACTCTATTTTGGAGTTTCAAACACGCCCTTACGCTTGTTCAAAAAATCCAAAACTCACCCGAGATGTACTATTGACTCCCCCGATTATGAATTAACTTAAAAGCTAACTTTCTAAGGTCGTGAAGGTTGAAACTAAATTCCTCAAAGTTTGAGGGATTTAGAAATGACTAAGTCCTGATACTTAGCTAAAATTTTCTAAGTCTGGGACCCTTTTTGGCATGCTTTAAAGGACTCAAACGACAAGGATTCTACGGGGTCTTACAATGGTATTCTAAGGGAAAAAAATATGATCAATTTTAGACTTTAGGTGACTTAGCTTCCCTTTTTTAAAAAAGACAACCTTTTTCTGACACAACGACAGGGAGGAAATGACTTTTTCTTGACAGAACAGACAAAATTTGCATATAAGAAATTCTAACCTGAGAGATGGGACCAGGTCCCTCTCTTAGTTTGAGTGAATATTCCACTTGTGCTTGTCACATTTGTCCATATCCAAAGTTGTTCCCATGGGTGTATGCCTGCAAAGGTATGTACTGAGTTAGACCAACATATACCTAAATTACCAAGGATACCTGCCTCCTGAACATGGCTAATTTTGTGAAGAGACACTGATCCATCTAGTATGTCTAGTTGATTTGATTAATCCCAGCTATAGTTTGTTAGTTTTAACACACTATTTTATTCCAAAAATTTTCCTGAAGGTATGGTTGAGGACTAGGTCCCAGACTTATCATCCTTAAAATTTTCAAGGTTCCTTCTATATCACTTTATATTTTCCGACATCTTTTAGAATCTTATATACCTTTGTAAGCTCATCTTTGGGATGGGAATGCTGAAAAAGCCATGAGATTTTTTATTTAGGGTCTTAGTTTGAGTGAATCTTCCACTTTATTCTTGTCACATTTGTCCATATCCAAAGTTGTTCCCATGGGTGTATGCCTGCAAAGGTATGGTACTAAGTTAGACCAAGATATACCTAAATTACCAAGGATAACTGCCTCCTGAACATGGCTAACTTTGTGAAGAGACACTGATTCATCTAGTATGTATGGTTGATTTGACTAATCCCATCTATAGTTTGTTAGTTTTAACTCACTATTTTATTCCAAAAGTTTTCCTGAAGGTATGTTTGAGGACTAGGTCCCAGACTTATCATCCTTAAAATTTTCAAGGTTCCTTCTGTATCACTTTAGATTAGCCGACATCTTTTAGAATCTTATATACCTTTGTAAGCTCATCTTTGGGATGGGAATGCTGAAAAAGCCATGAGATTTTTTATTTAGGCTCTTGTTTACACTCTTCCGTCCTGATGTGAAGTTAGAATATACAGGTAGATAAGAAGATATGTAATTCCTATTTGATCCTCTTAATATGAATTCCACCAGAACTAGGTTCCTATGAAGTCTTGATTGGACACTTCCTGGAATTCCTCTATTTGAGCTGATGTTTATGATTGAGATCTTGAATCATCATTCATCAATTTTGACTGAATTATTAGGATCTTGACTATTCCCATCATCCATATGCAATTTGACCCTTTTTATCTATTTACATAAGACACCTTCACCTTGAAGTATCTCAGGAAATAAAATACAATCAGATGTTCCATTTAGCCTTGAGTATTACATATCAAGAAGATTGTTCTCATTGTAATCCCTTTCTCTCTCCTACACTTATGATCATTTGTTAGACTTGGGAACCAATTAGTTCCCAGTAGAAGGATAGGGGTATGATCAAATCCTTCTTTGTCCATCTAGTCGATTTGAGCTTCATCATGTTCTTCCAAGGTCTTGAACCTTTGGGATAGGTTCTACCCTGGTGGACATTTCTAACATTTATTATTCTTGCTCTAATCCAACTTTGACAGTCTTTTTTTATGTGACCATCTTTTCAACAGTGAATACATAGAGGCTCATGGACCTTGTTCTTTGCATTTTGAGCAGTCTTTCCATGAGACCCACGTGATTAAGTTTGGAACTGATACCCAAGACATTTACCATGATTAACTTCTTGATTAGTCAAGTTAGAAAGGATCTGAGAAGATCCAGTCCATTGTAGGCATTTTGTAAGTTCTTTCCTTAGACCGACCAAGTCCCTTTCCAACTTCTCATTTATTTGGAGTTTAGACATAAGATTCTTTTGGTAATCCACCTGTTCTTTTTCAATCTCAAACTGGAACTTTGACTCTTCTTTATTTCCTTTACTCTCATAAGTATCTACTTTCTCCAGTTGCTTTACAAAACTCAGATTTTCAAATTTCAGCTTGGCAACCTAATCTCCAGTTTCAGAAATCTGAAGAGTCAAGGCTATCAACTCAAGCTCCTAGTCTTTTATTTATTTTCTAGATCATTATTCCTTTTTTTATCACAAGCACCATATCTTTTATCCAGTTGACTTACTAACTTCAAATTTTAAGATTTTAACTTAGCAACCTACTCTTCAGCTTCAGATATTTGGAGAGTTATTGCAATTAACTAAAGATCTTGACTTCCCACCTTTTCTTCTAGAGAAAATTTTTTCTCAGTCATTTCACTCATAGAGTCAATCAACATATATGCAAGCCTTTTTATCTTTCTAGCAGAGTAGTTTTCTAAACTTTCTTTAAGGTTAGAGAGTGTTTCCTCATTTTCTTCTTCATCTTCAGTGTTTTCTATAAAAGAAAACCAGGAATCAAAGGTCACTTTCTTATACTCCACTATAAGCATGAAAACATTTACATACTCAGCTTTATCAGATTTACTAGAGGTTTCACCCCAACCAGCTAAGGCTTATTTAACTGCAAAATCAGCTGTAACCTGTCTTCTTTATTTTATAGGAACCTGGTCCCTGTTCTTTTCTTTATCACCTTTGACATTAAAATACTCCTGATGGTCCATTTTATGCATAGGAAAATATTTTATGAAATTCTTTGGACTACCACATTTGTGACACACCTCCATAGTGACACCTTTTCTGCTGCTTCTTACACTTCTTCAGAACTGACCACTTTTCCTCATAGCTTTAACAATTCATTTTGCCAAGTAGGCAATATCGGTGTCTTCTTCATTTAAACCTGACTTTAAAGCTTTTAGAGCCAAAGATTATTCCTTTTTGACTTTCTTCTCTTCTCCTTGTTGCTTCTTGAGTTCATAGGTTTTTAGGTCCCCAATTAGTTCATCCATAGTGAGGGTCTTTAGGTTTCTTGCCTCAGTTATGGCATCCACTTTGTTTTCCCATGACTTATGAAGAAACCCAGAATCATCCTCACTTGTTTATACAATGGAGTTACTTCTCCTAAGCAGTGTAGTTCATTTATGATAGAAGTGAATCTTGTATGCATTTTTTGTATTGTCTCTCCTTCTTTCATAGTGAAGGTTTCATACTGTGTTGCCAGCATGTCAACTTTAGAATCCTTCATATCTATAGTTCCCTCATGAGAAGTTTTCAAGAAGTCCTAGATTTCTTTAGCATTTTCACATGCGGAAATCCTATTGCATTCATATGGACCTATACCATTCACTAGTAGTTTCTTTGCTTTGTAGTTCTTCTCAATTCTTTTCCTGTCTACATTATTGAACTCTCTCCTTCTTTTGATAACCATTCTAGTTACTTCTCCATATTTGACTTCTTTAATAGGAACATGAGTACCATCAAAGATCATGTCCATTAATTTATTATCTTTAGCCATAGTGAAATGAAATATCTTGGTTTTCGACCACCCATATAATGGCCATTAAATCTTAGTGGTATAATGGTATATTTCCCTTCTTCTAGATTAGGTAGAGAATCCATGGTAACCAAGACACTCTAGGTGTGAGCTTTTTAGAGAGAATTGACTTTGATACTAATTATGTAAACCCTGGGGGTTGCACCACACAGTAAGGACTAGGTCCTCCAAAGTTAATCAGAGGTAAAATACAAAAAAATAACCAAGAATTAAAAGGCAGTACAAAAAAAGTAAAAACACAAGATTTTAATATGGAAAACCCTTGCTTAAGAAAAGGAAAAACCATGGTTTTCTCTCACAAGAACCTCAAAATCCACTATAATCAAACTCTTGATTACAGTCTTCAATGAACCTAACTCTAGGCTCCTTTCTCTTATAATTACTCTATTACAAGATCATCTTGACAACTCTACCCAGCATTAACTCTAATCAGCTTCACAATTAGGCAACTCTACCTAAGCACTCTCTACTCAAAGAGAAAACTTCATTACTCTTATAGCACGAGTAATTTATTTACAAATCAAAACTCACCCAAGAACAATTTCTATTTAAGCATAAATAATCAGCTAAGAACTTGAGTAGTATTGAAAGGGGGGGTTTTACTGCCTCTCTTCACTCTTTGTATTTGCAAAAATGTCACTTGGTGAAGAATCATACTTTTCCTTTTATAGATGAGTGATGATTAGGGATGAAATATCATTGGTCTAGGTGTCCCATTCACTACGAGCATCACCTGCTAGTTTGTTACATAAGAAGATAAAACCGTGTAGACGCGCGTGCCAGCTGTATTGTACTATGCAAGGACCTGATCCCTTTAGTTAGCTTCTTAACATCAAAACTAAATATATAATATTTTACTTCCAACTAAGTTTTTGTCAAAAAATAAAAAATGATCCTCAAGCAAGGGTTTTGTAAAAATACTAGCAAGTTGATTCAACAAAGTTTAACATAAAGTTACCATTTTCAACATGATAATGAATGAAATTATGCTTAATATAAGTTTGTCCCACGAATGATGCATGGTATATTTAGACAAGCTAACAACATTGGTATTATCACACAAAGGTATTAATTCAAATAATAAATCAAAATTGAGTAACTGTTGCATTATCCATAATATTTGTGTAACACAATTGCCAATGGAAATGTATTAAAAATCAGTGTTCGATAAGTCAATTAATGTTTGTTTCTTAATTTTCCATGAAATTAAAGCATCTCTAAGAATTTAGAAGGTTTTTCTAGTGCTTTTACAATTAATTTTGTCTCCTGCAAAGTCAACACTTGAATAACCAATTAAATCAAAGTAGAGGCATGTGAGGGGGTGGGGGGAGGTATCATAATCTAATATTTTGGGCTCCAATAAGATAGTGAATGATTCATTTGATGACAGTTAGATGGAACTCTTTGGGAGCCAACTAAAACCTCACACATTTGCAGACAATAAACATAATGTCTTGTCGACTTGCAATTAAGTAAAACAGGGATCCAATCATTCCTCTTGCATCTTTTCATCAATATCATTTCTAGAGGTATCTAAGACATGATTTTTTGAAGGGATCTTATGAGTCCCAATGGTTTTTCCTTTTTCTATCCTAAATTATTTAATGAGCTCTTTGTGTACTTTGATTAACTGGTGAAGGTCCTTTTGGAGTTTTCTTGATTTATAATCCCTGAAAGAATGTGAGTTCCCCCATGAAACTCATTTTGAGTTCTCTTTGCGTAATATTTGTAATATTCTCACACAAGAAGATGTTAGAACTTCAAAAACAATATCATCCACGTAAATTTGTACAATAAGCAAGCTAAAGTGTGATTTTTGTGTAAAAAGAGTATTATCTATTTACCTCTTTGAAAATTGTTATTTAACAAAAAAGTACTAAATTTCTCATACCAAGGTTTGGGAGCTTGTTTTAGACCATAGAGTGCTATTGAATATTTCAAAACATGATTGGGATATGAGGAATTTTCAAAACTAAGAGGTTGTTTGACAAAAACCTCTTTATGAATGAATCCATTAGAAAGGCACTCTTAACATCCATTTGATATAACTTAATTCTCTTAAAGGCATCAAAATTTGAATTGATTAAAACCTTGATGCAAGAGCAAAGGTTTTATCATAGTCAATGACTTCCTGCTGGGAGTAGACTTAAGCTACTAATCTAGCCTTATTACGGATAACCTTACCTTCTTCAAAAAAATTATTTTGTAAACCCATCTGGTTTTGATAGCTGAGAAATGTTTTGGTTTTTTAACTAGATTATAGACTTGATTTTTCTCAAACTGATCTAGGTCTTCTTTCATTTCCTTAACCCAATATTCGTACTTGAGGGCTTCATCAACATTTGTAGGATCAAATTAAGATACAAGTGCTACAGAAGCTTGTTTTATCATTAAGGATATTATCTTCATCTATCATTTGGGTTTCCAATGATAAAATCATTTGGAAAACTTGAATTGTGTCTCTATTCCCTTGGAACATTTGTTTGTCGGGTTGAGCCATAGTCGACTTAGTAGCGATTGGCTCAAGTTTTATGTCAGAATTAACTCATGATTGAGAGTTCTTTACCAATTCCTCATCAAAACTCAAACTCACAGGAATGGGATTAGATTCATCAAATATATTATGTACAAATTCTTCGACACATAAGGTTTGTTTATAATAGGCTCTATGGGCACGACTAGTGGGAGAGTAACCAAGAAATATACCTTCATCGCTTCATGGATCAAACTTTCCCAGGTTATTTTTTTACCATTTTTATGCATAAATAATTTGCATCCAAAAAGATAGAAATAACTGATGTTGGGCTTCTTTATTCTTCACAGTTCATAAGGTGTCTTCTTAAGGATTGGTCTGACGAGACACCTACAGAGAATATGACATGTCGTGCTCACTGCTTCTGCCCAGAAGTGATCTGATAAGCTTTATGCTAGAAGTACGATTCTATTCTTCTGTTCTACCATGCTATTTTATTGAGGGGATCTAGGAGTGAAAAGTTCTAAGATTAACCTTTTTGAGCATTGCACTACTCACAAGCTTTATTTTTAAATTCTCCTCCATGATTGCTATGAAAATAAGTGATTATATACCCTGCTTCTCTTTGTACTCTTCTAAAAAAGATCTCAAAATTTGTGAATGGTTCATTCTTATGATCAAGAAATAGTACACAATTAAAACAAGAATAATCATGAACTATGGCAAATATATATCTTTTTCCACTAATACTTGCGGTCTTGGTGGGGCCAAACATATCCATATGGATCGCCTGAAGGGGTTTGGTAGTACTGATTATGTCTTTGACTTTAAATGATGTCTGATTCTATTTACCAAACTGACAAACATCATAAATGTGATCTTTTTCAAACTTTAATTTTGGCAGACCATTCATCAATTCAAGTCTCAATAGTTTTTCCATGGCATGCATACTAGCATCCCCATCTTTTTATGCCATAATCATATGTAATTGGTTTGTGTGGTAAGACATGTCAACGTAGCAAAATCAAGATTGTTTAGAATGTAAATACTATCAACACAATCACCAAATAGAGTGATATTTCTTTTTTCATGCTTGATGGAGCAACTCTCAGCTCTGAAGGATACTTAAAATTCTTCATCACTCAACTAACTGATACTTAATAGATTGTGTTTGAGTCTATCCATGAGATACCCTTCAATGAATTTGCAGGTAGATATGAGTTTCACGGAGCCAGCTCCTATGGCTTCTTCTTTGGACTTATTGCCGAACCTGACTAAGCTGTCTTCAAATTTCTTTAGAGAGTAAAAGTTCTCTTACTTTTATATAATGTGTTTGGAACATCCACTGTCTATCATCCATATTCCTTTTCTGTAGTTCTTGCAGACTTGTTCTGCAAAGCAAGAAAATTAATTTGTTTAGGTACCCAACTGGTCTTGGATCCTTTAGGGTTAGATGTACTTTTTTTGGTCCTCGTAATCCACATTCATTTAGATGACTATGTGCAGTTGTGCTCTTTCTTCCCCTTTTTACCACAAGTGTAGCAGACCGATCCATGAAAAGAGAAAGAGGTTTTAGTAGAGCTAAAAGAGTCAGTTAAAGAGGTTGATTTAGTGTTAAAAAAATTGATTTGACAGAATTGTGACTTGGTGACTTTCTAATGCTTTTTAATTGCATTTTTACATCATCAAGTTCTTCTTGAATCAAATCTATTTTAATCTGACTAGCTTCAATTTTAATTTGCCAGTTTTTTCTTTCTTCATCAAGCTTTTGTTTTAATAGATCTTGCCACTTTTTCTTTTTTTAGCAAGGTTATTGTATTCATCAATGATCTGTTGGAGCTCATCCATAATAATATCGATATTTAACTAAGTAGATTGCAATTATAACAACAGAAAGATCTTACCTCACTGGATTCAGCATTTACCATGAAACACATATTGGCTTCTTCTTCTTCATCGTCTTTAGTTTCATCTTCATCACTTCAGGTTCCGAAGTTCTTTATATTCTTTCATGATCTTCTCCATAATTTTGTACAATTTTTTTTATATGACCAGGTTTACCTCAATGATAGCAACGATCATTGTTTTTTGTGAATTCATTGTTCTTGTAGCCTTGAGGTGTCTACTGCCATTGTCTTAAGATTTTCCTTACTCTACGATTTATGAGAGTTATTCCTTCATTGTTGTCTTCATCTATATACTCTTTTTTATCCAGGTGATATGGTATTGAAGGCCACATATTTTTTCTTTTCTTCCTTAATGTACCAGTTTATGTGATTTTGTTAAAAGGCAATAAGGTTACCTCTTAGTTCATCACAAGACATATTATGAAGATCCCCATCTTCTAGAACTCATAAGTTTGGGAGACTCCGTACAAGCTTCTTGACTTGAAGTCCATTTGAGTAGATCATCCCTATGAATTTTATTTCGTAGATAAATTTTCTAAATCATGTGAACATTAACTCTACAACTTCATTTTCTTCTATTTCGAAAAGCTAGTATTCACTGACTAACGCACTAATCTTTGCCTCCTTTAATTTGGTAGTTACTTTATAGGTAACTCCTAATTTATCCCACATTTATTTTTCCATTTTACAGGTTGATATCTTGTCATACTCTTCTCTGGTAACTGTACAATAAAGTAGACTTATAGCTCTTGCATTATTTTCAATTACCTCTTGCTGTTCCTTGATGATTCAAAAATTTTTGAAGTCGTCCAAGTAAAATTTGATTGATTCCTTGTCCTTATTTTGGTCCTTGTTGTGAGCCCTACTCTAGGTTTTGTTCCTTTCTTGATGACCACCCCTGTTTTGAAAGTCGTTTGACTGTATGAAGATCTTGAATCTGTTCTTTAAATGGGAGTAGTGTTGTCCATTGAAGTATGGTGGTTTTATTGATAAGTGTCCATGTTGAAGAAGTGCTCCTAGAATCTAATAGTTTTCCATTTGATCTTTACTTATGTGCAGTTAAGCAATACTTTTAGTGAGACCTTCTCTGATACCAATTGAAAGTCAAGAGATGGGGAAGGGTGAATTGAAATCTTTTTCTGAGTCGACTAGTCAGTTGTGACAGCCAACTCAACTATAGGTTAGTAGGCACAGTAAAATAGAATAAAGAGAGTTGAATAAATAAATAAATATGAAGGAAATAAAGGAGATTTATACTAGTTCAGATCACTAGTATGGTGTCTACTTCAGTCCCCTTGGGTAGCAAGGATTTCCTTTAGAACTTTTCAAAAGATTTACACTTGTATGATAAGTTTTGGTTCTTCATTTTCTTATTTTGGTATTGTGTCACAACCTCAACTGGTATAACTAAGCTGACTCAATCTTTTTATTTTTGTAACTATTGTAAACTGAGAATTACAAAGATTTGTGAAGACTAAAGATTGAGACAAGAATGATAGTTTCGGTGAGGTTGCGTAAGTGTCTTCTATCTTCAGCATCTTTATATAGTCTTGAATACACGTTGTTTACTTACTCTAAATGGCAAACCCAAGGGAGTTATTTCAATCAAGGATATGATTACTTTCCTTGATTGATGCTCATATCGTTAGCACGTCCATATAAAATATGTCTGTGCATTACGATATGCCCTTTTCCTTCTTCAAAGCAAGGAGTCATAAACATACACGTCCAAGTCAAATATGTCCATGTATTTCATATGATCCTTTTCCTTAATTAGTAACCCTTACATCTGCCGATTGTTACCCTTGATTTTCTTTTTGTATATCTTTAGATTCCATTTATTAAGGTCCCTCAATCTTGTCCTTGCTTTGATTTGATTCTTTCCATGATTTCCACGGACTCCCCTTGTATCTTGAGATCTTCCAGAATCGCCTTCCATATTGAGAACATCCTCCTTGGTCCTATATGTTTATTTGTTTTGTTTGTCATTACTAAAACTTTTTGTAACTGTATAGAGAGAGGCTAACGACAATAACCTTGATATTCTTCTTCTCTACACTTACCTAGCTAGCATGCATTTATGTATCTCCACTATGTTGTGTGGTACTTCTACGATATGAGAGGCGGATTTGGTGGGTTGGATGGGGTTTCGAATAATCCAGTAACTTTACCGCATATTTTATATTCATATTAAAAACTAGTAAATATATAAGAATTATAAGTTAAAGTCCCATAAACAAAAAGTGTATTATTTTTGCAGCAATAGTAAAGGATCCTACTAAGCTTTAGACCATGTGGGTGGGATATTTATTTAAAATAGGCAGAACCCACAAAGCTTAGATACTCCGTTGAATGCCCTAACGTAAAGTACATACCAGTTACATTTGCAATTACAATCTCAAACATTGCGAAAACTAACAAATTGCCTGCCATAACATAAAGCTTATACAAATTTTTCTGATGCCGCTCTTTTGTTGCCCGCCATGGTGAAATACGAGAACATAACTTCAGTGGAGCATCCAAATACCATGGCATTCATGTTGTATTTTAAGTGGTGAAATGTGAATAAAAAATGGAGGAAAAGTGAAAATCTGTATTCACTTTATGTAGTAACAGAGCTAGCATATGAATTACTCGGTAGAACCCAAAAAGTTTTATCAAAACTCTATAGTTGTTTCAAAAAATCTCCTGAATAAGTACAAATCATTAATTTAGAATTCAGTAACTCAAATGAATTAAAATTCCGAACCCATAAGTTTAAATCCTAGCTCCATCTCTGAGTCTTTATGGAAGAAGGATTTTCCACATTGGTCGGAGAAAAGAATTTTTTTATTCTTAAATATAGAAGCATTCCTTCAAGTGGATAGTAAGACAAGAATAAGATAAACCTTGCCTCATCGTTGTCATTGCTCATGCAGCTTCAGCTTTGAATTTTTAAAATGATAGAGAGATTATCTTTCTAGATAAAATTCATTTGAAACTGGAGAATTAATGATTTTTGAATAAAAAATCCGATCGCAATGCACCATGAAGGGACACGACCCTTTGAGACACTATTTGAAAATGAAAAGGAGACCTGATAGTGCACCTAGCAATTTGCGAATGTAGAAGCCAACATAGGCCATAGGTAAGGTCCACAGGTTATCTCGATATTTTAAAAAGTTTCACCGTTTCATGAATTATCATTTCTTTTCAAAAGCAACATCTTTTGGATAAAAATACCCAATTTTTCATTAGGTATTAGCATAAAATTATAAAGTAAAAGCACTTTTTTCTTCTTGAAGAAACCTCAAGTGTATTCTACAAATCAATGAGTGAATTCGTAGTTCGGTAAATTTAAGGTACTACTATTTGCTGAAGCAGTTCATTTTATTCTGAAAGCATATATTCTATTAACCTTTGATACTTGAGGGAATATATTCCTTAAGGACACATCGTGAATTCGCTGGACATGATTCTTTCTTTCTATGGTTTTTTCTATTCTTCAAAACATAATTAGGAGTTCATTATTGTTCTTGAAGTTGTTCTTGAACTTCTTGAAGTTCATGTTGTTAATACAGATTGTACTAAAAAAAATAACAATCTTAATGAATTTATATATCTATAATTTTTAATTTTTTAAGATTAAAGCCCTTTAATTTTTTAAGATCCTACTATTTTTAGTTTCTTCTATTTTTCGTATTTCTTCTGTAGTTTGTTGTTTTATTTTTTCTATTTCCTTTTTTCTATCTATTTCTTCATTTTCCCTTTCTATTCTTACCATAGCTGTCAATTTATCTTGAAGCCATTTGTAGGGGGTGCGGATTAGGTGCGATAATTTAACTAGATAATAAATACGTAGGTATTTGTTTTTATAATGAATATTATTGATTGGAATAATTTTCATTTTTATCTTCTTGACTTAAGATGTTTTATTAATTCATATTCTAGATTAGATATTATCGTAATTAAATTATCTAGTGTTTTAGGATCCTCGTTAGTAATATGTAACCTTTTGTATTCTAGGTATAAACTATATAGTTGGGTTTCTATTTCTTTTAATGATTTATTCTTTTCGTAAGATGTATTCATTAATTTGTGTAGTTTATTATTTTATCCTGTAGTAATTGTAGAGTTACAGATTTCTGTATTATAATTTACCCTAATTGTACTGTAATGTATATCTAATTCGAGATTTTCAATGTTATTTATTATCTTGTGTTGTTCTTCTCGTAGTGAGTTTTTTAAATTATATAAACTATTACATGTACTTTTTCCTAAATTTTCCAAGGTTTCTTCTATCCATATTAATTTTTCTTTTAGATTCTCCATTATTTTTCTAATTCGATTTCTATAATTAATTTCGTCATTTAGATTATTTTGATTTTCTCTAGTTTTTCTTATATATTCTAACATCTTTTAATCTGAATAATATCCAACTGGGTAATTATCCAGGTATAACTGTGCTATCCAATTTATAGTTTCAATTTCATAGTCTAATACTTTTTCTAATATTATTCTCTTAATATCTATAATTTCTATATCTCTAAGTATATATAAGATTAAGACTTTAAGATTATCTATCATTTAAAATTGACTAAATATTTTATTATAATATTTTGTAGTTGTTTTTTTTAATCTTATTAACTCTTTTATATTTTTACTAAGAAATTTTATATATTTTATATCTTTAGTTTCCATGTATTTGTCTAAATTTACTTTCATCTGTTTTTCTATTAACTGTATGTTTCTCATATCTTTTTCCAAAAATTCTAGATATATGTAATTTATCATGGTAAGTATTTGTAAGAGTAGTTAGGTAGGTATGGTATGTAATTTATTCTAGTCATATAATATTTACCAAATGCTTTTTCTAATATGATTTTTCTTATATCTACTACTTTTATATCCTTAAGTGCATACAAAATGAGTATTTTAAATTTATCTACCATTGTATCAGATAAATAATTATTCATTTTCATAAAATTGCTATTTTCAAAATATTCCCTTCAATCATGTACATAACAAAATATAGTCATCTTAGATTACTATATACTAGATTATTCTTAAATAACATGTTCTTCGGTCACTATTAGCATGGTAATCTGGATATTTTCCCTTAAACAGCGCCTCTACTCTGGTTACTCCCCACCACGGCTTCTTGCCTTATTGGTTTCACCTTTAGGATGGCATAGTTCTTAGGGATTTTTCTCCGTTTCCACTTTGCTAATAAACTTCTTAACATATTATTCTTCGAATAATTCTACTATAAAGTAACTAACATGAATTTATTTTATCATACCATGATTGTTGGGAATTATGAATTTAGCTATTCATAATCATAAATAAATATACCTGTTCGGGTAGGTTTGATATTTCTGAGCTTTGTTCCTCCATAGATTTTTCCATTGAAATAAATCTGTTTTTTAATAACTAAGCAAAATATTTGTAATGGGCAGGAGAGAGTTTTCGCTTCAACACATGAAGGCTTGCCCTGCAATCCCTTCAGTTCCTTTTATTTATAGAATGATTTTTTATAAAAGCATTTACATTTTTTGCACGTTTTCTAAAATTCTAAAAAAAAGTCTCCTAATGAGACAAGAACTATTAATGCTATAGCCTAAAAAGTCTAAAAGGCTAAAAAGGCTGCTAGAATTATTAGTGTTGTAGCCTAAAAAGTCTAAAAGGCTAAAAATCTATACAACAATTTTACGTAAAATATATTTAATATCTTGTCTTCTATTATCACTCCGTTGATTTCTTCTTGTTGTCGTATCTCCTGCTTTTCCATATCTCCATTATTGCTTCTTATCTTATCTTCCAGCTGTCGCCTTTATCTTCTTCTATTCCAGTTGAACTTCTGGGACAATATTATCTTCTCCATTACATTTTGAACATTGATGGTCTGGATATTTATGTCTAATTAACTTGCAATATCTGGTTAATAATTCTTCTGAAATAAATTTTTCTCTAATGGCTCTGGCGATAGTTTTTTTCTCTGGATTGTGTAAAGTTAGGATCCATTGCCTAACGTCTTCCATATCTGCTTCTCGTAGTTCCTTTGAATTTGAGTAGACTATTACATTACCTCTTGAATAATAACTCCATATAGGATTTCTATTGCGATAAGTGTTTGCTAACTCTTGAAGAATCGTAGATAGTCCAATAATTCTCTTATTTGCATAAAAATTTGGTATCTCAATTCTAGGTATTTCTGGTTGTTGAGTAATATCTTCTAGTATAATCATATCTCGGGTCATTCCTATTTTTACAACTTGTATAGGTGATTTAACTTCATCATACAATATCTCTGCTGGTGTCGTATAAAATTTTATAAAAAATAGGTTACCTTTGGTTATTCTTTTGAAAATGTTAAATGAATCATATATCTCTGGTATACTGGATATTTCATTTCCGTCTTGGGTATATATGGTACTAAGTAATCCATATTCGTAACAGGTTTTAACTAGACCTGGTTTGGTTTTGGGCAAAGCAATTAGCTTATTGTATCCGGTTAGCTTCTGGGTTATGTAATTCGTATGTGGTTCTTGGATGTTTATAGCTCTGGGGTTGGTATTTAAGAAGGTTTGTATTTTGTAAATATTTTCTATGTATGTTCGGGCTGTATAGTTGTAGGTCTTTTTATCTTGGTTTAAACTTTCTCGGTATGTGATAATTTGTGGGGGTATAAACATAGGATCTTTTGGTGTATTTAGAATAAATGGTTTATCAAATAGCTTGTTTAGGTTCATATTTGTATTTTTCCTAACTCCTTTGCTTGTACCTGCAGAAGTAGATTGATAAATGTTATGGGTTTTATGGAGTATCCCAACGTCTCCTTCTAGCTCTGGAATTTTAATGTCTTCCGATCGACATAGCTCTGCACACTGCTGAGTTAGCTGATTTGTAGCTTCAGACTTCAGTTTAACTTCATTAGTCTTTAGCTTTTCTATTTCATTACCCATACTGTCCACTTTCATTGAAAGCGTAGTTAGGGAATATCTTTTCTAGAGTATCCTCTTCTATTATATAAGTCTGTGTAGCTTTGTCTTGATATGTAATCTGCAATAACATTTTTGTTAGTACTAATTACTTCAATTGTAAATGTAAAATTTAATACATTCAAGACTAGTCTCCGAATTTCTTTTGTTGTAACTGAATTTTGTATTTTCTTTGTTAGCCACCAACGTACCTGTGTATTATCTGTTTGTACAATAAACTTGTTATATACAATATATGGCTCAAATGCTAATAAACATTTATATAATGAGCATAATTCTTTTCTATTTATTTCCCATTTTATTTCTGTTTCATTAAATGTACCTGAGTAGTATCTACAGTGGTGTTCTAATTTTTCTTCTTCATATTTATATTTAAGTACTCCTCCATAACTACATTCACTAGCATCTGCTTCTACTATATATATGAATTTTCTATTTTCATCTGGAAATTGTAATTTTGGTAATTCTTTACAAAGTATTTTTATTTTCTAAACTTATTTTTTATCTTCTTCGTTATAATTATATTCTACATCCTTTTTTAATTTTTTTTGTAAGGGCTTTAGATTCTCAGCTAATTTTGGTATATATTCTCTTACTTGGTTTACTAATCCTAAAAATGATTGTAATTTCTTTTTTGTATCTAGTTCTTCTTTTGAATTTATTATTTTTTGTACTATATGTTGTTGCATTTTTACTCCACTTTTATCTATTTGTATTCCTAAAAATTCTATCTGATTTTTCATAATTTCGGCTTTCTTTTTACTTAAACTTATTCCCGATTTTTCTATTATATCCGTAAATTGTTCCAATAATTTTAAATGTTCTTCTTTGGTCTTTGTATATAATAGTATATCGTCTATGTATACTATACAATTAGGTAGTTGTTTAAAATAACTATCCATAAAATGTTGATATCTACCTGGTGCATTTTTATATCCAAATGGTAATACATTTCATTCATAAAATCCTTGTGGTACCGTAAATGCGGTTAATTCCTTAGATTCTTCTTCTAACTTTAGATAGTAAAATCCTGATTTACAATCAAATTTACTAAAATAATTATATCCTTGTATTTGTCTTATTTTTAATATCTTATTTGGTATTGGGTAATTATAAGTCATTGTTTTTGCATTTAAATTTCTATAATCAATAACCATTCTACTTTTTCCTCTTTTTTGTTCACTATGTTTATTTACTATAAATGCTGGGATATTATGTTTACTGTTACTTTTTTGTATATATTGTTTTTCTAATAATTCTTCTATATGCATTTTAAATTCTTTTAAATCATCAAAATTATATGTTAATGGTTTCTGGGTTATTATACTATTTTTATCTATTAATTCAATTTTTATAATGATTTTATGTTTTTCCCATCCTTTTAATGGATCTTCACTATATAATTGTTCTAATTTTTTCTTAATTATTTCTATCTTATTTATTGAAAATATAGTTATCTCCTTCTTATTTATTGAAAATACGACCAGTTCTATTGTATCTTCAGTATTTTTTATATTTTTCAATTTTTGTGTAATTTTTTCACTTTCTTTTATCCAATCAGTTTTCTTTCTTATTTTATTAATAACTCTTTTTGCTCTTACTTTCTGTTTACATGGTGTTGTAAACCACCAATCTGTTCTAGTTATTATAAGTGGGTATAATTTATCTAAAAACGGCATTCCTAAAAGTATATCTTTTGATGTTAGCTCATAATTATAGATTTCTTCTATTGTTAATATTTTATCCCATACTTGTGTTTTTACATTCTTAGCTTTATAAGTAATTAAGCTTCCATCGTTATTAAATCCTTTAACTATTATTGGTGTTTTTAATTTATCCCATTTACTTTCTGGTAAACAATTATATCTACATAAATTAGCTTCTGCTCTTGTGTCTATCATAGGCGTATAATATCTACTGTAATGTCCTTCTACTACTATCTTCATTAATACATATATTTTCATTTTATGTTAAAGCTCTTCTTAAGAATAATTTCTCTCTGTTATATGTTATAGTTAATTGTGTATGTTCTATATTATATGCTTTTACTTGTTCTAACCATTTTATTCCAAATATTATGTCTGTTTTTTGCATTTCTTCTTTTACTTCAAATTCTATTTTTATTTTTCTTATTACTATTATTATTTCTTTTTCTGCTATATTTTTAGTATTTATTAAACTTCTTGGTAGATCTAGGCATATATTATTGTCAGTTTTTATTTCCTCATTTTTTACTAGATATTTTGCTATATAATTTTCTTCTTGTCCTGTATTTAAGAGTATTAAATATTCTTTTTCATTTACCTTTCCTGTTATGTAATATTGGTTTGAATTATCCATTGAACTTGTTTCATAACTTGTTCTTTTTGATGAGCTTGATGATTCCGGTTTATCATAAGCTATTCTTTTTGTTGTACTTATTCTATCATTTATTATTTCTAGATCTTCTTCTATGTCTATATTTCTGTAACTATAATCATTATTATCAATTATTTTTACAAATTGTTCAAAAGGGCTTTCTATTTGTATTTTATTAAAAAAAAAAATCCCGTTATTTTATGTTTTGTTGTTAATACATATAGATTTTTACATCTTGCCATAAATATTTTACTTCCTGGGGTTAATTCTATTCCTGATATTTTCCAATATAATACTAATGATTTGTCTATATTTTTATCCTTTACTGCTACTGAATAATTCGCACTTATTATAAATTTAAATTTTTGGTATATTAAATTTCCTTTTATGGCAGTTATTATACTTTTTTCTATAGGTTTTATAATTCTATCATCTGCTAAATATAATTCTATTGGTGTATCTATTCCTTCTCTAAAACATGCTTTTATTAATATTTCTGTACCTCCAAGGTGTACATATTTTATTGGGTCTCTACTTTTTATATCGTTTATCTCTTTATTAATTATTCTTTTTGTTACTAGTGGTATACTAGCTTTACCTTTTGCATATCTACAGTCTATTACATGTTCCTTTTGGCTTACTACATAATATTCTTCCTTTTTCCTAGTAAATATATTTTTTATTGTTGGTATTTTAAATATTTTTTCTACACTTAAGTCTAACTCTTTTCCTTTTATTTCATCAAATACATTGTTATCAAATATTATTTTTTGATCTATTCCTTCGTCATTTAAATAGTCTTCATTTGTTATTATTTTTATATCTTCTTCAGTCATTTAATTCGTCTAATTCACTATCTATTTCATTATCTGTTTCATTCTCTGAAATTTCATATATACTGTCTTCACTTTCTAATTCGTAATCTATGTAATCTATCTGCATATATTCTGTATTTTCTATTTTTATTCCTGATATTTGTTTATTTTTTGGGTTTTTAGGTAATTTACAATCTCTAGCTAAATGTCCTATTTTTCCACAATTATAACAAGTACATTCCTTTATAGATTTCTTTTTCCTATATGGTCTTTTATGTTTATAATTTTTTACATAATATCTTTTTCTTGGTTTCTTATACTTATATTTTGATTTTTTATATTTTTTGTATTTCTTATGCCTTTTTCTTTTCTTATAATATCTTTCTTCGCATCCAAATTGAGGTGCTATTTTATCTTTGCAACATGCTAAATTTCTTATTAATGTTTTTTCCATTTTTATTTCTTCTCTGTATTTTTCACATAGGTTTCTATACCATTTTTGTAAAAATTTTATTCTTGCTCCTAGAGTATCTACTATTTTTGTTTCATCCCAACTTTTTATTATCTTTGAACTAAATGGTTCAGGTAATTTACTAAAATATAATTTTCTTATTTCTTTACTTTCTTCTGTATTATATGCTCCTTTATAATAATATTCTTTAAATGCACAAGTATATTCATCTATGTAGCACATATTATATATTGCTAATTTTAACATTAAATTCCTATTTATATCTTTCTCTTCATTTTGTTCTTCTTCTTTTGTTGTCATGCTACTAAATTCGTCTTTTATAGCTGTTTCATATTTTTTTAATAATTCTATAGGTGTTAATTTTGTTGATGATGTTCCTTCTGTGGGTTTGTCAGTTCTTAATATTCTTTTACTATTTTCAGTTAGATTTAAAAACCATAATTTTACTGTTCCTATTAGTGTTCTTTCTATATATTCTGGTGCATCTATTACACTTATATTATTATCTAATAATTTTTTTGTCATATATCCTATCCATAATTGTATTATTTTTCTGTATCTATTACACAATCTAAGTCTAAAAAGTTATAATTTTTATTAACTATTTGTTTTGGTGTCCATTTGTCATATTCATTCTTTAGATTATATCTTTTAAAATTATTGTTATAATATGTAGGTTTTCTTATTTCTGATGTACTAGGTATTATATTTTGATCTTCTTTTTTATCAAGAGTATTTATTTCTGTGTTGATATTTTCTAAATTTTCTTCATTAATTACTTTTTGTTTTTCATTGATTTCTAAATTTTTTGTATTTGTTAATATTTCTGTATATGTTTCACTATCTTCTGAATCATAATTATCTGTATCTTCAACATCTATATTATTTATTTCTAATTCCTTGTCTTTTATTTCTTTATTGTCTATTTCTAATTTTTCTTTAAATTGATTTATCTCGTTTAATAATTTTTTTTCTTTATCTTTTTCTTTCTGTCTTTTTCATACAGATCTTTTAACATTTGTAGTTCTTTTTCTAATTCAGCAATCCTACTATTTTTAGTTTCTTCTATTTTTCGTATTTCTTCTGTAGTTTGTTGTTTTATTTTTTCTATTTCCTTTTTTCTATCTATTTCTTCATTTTCCCTTTCTATTCTTACCATAGCTGTCAATTTATCTTCTAATTTTAATTCTTCTTTTTCTAACATAAAATATAAATGTTCACCTATTTTCTTATATCTTCTCCCTAGATTAGAAAATACTATTCTTATTTTTAATCCTTCGTGATTTTCATATATTTTTTCGTCTATTATAAATTCTTCTTTGTTCATTTTATTGTAAATAGTTCATGTTGATATATATATTCTAAACTATCTATTTGTGATTCTAAATTTGATATTTCATCTTTTTGTGCATTTATTGAGTTTTTACTAACTCCGGCAAATATATTATAACCTAATCTTTCTATTCTTATTTTTAATTCTTTACGTTTTTTAGAAATAATTTGTTTTAGTTCTTTGTATTTTTGTATTTTATTCATTTAAACCGTATTTATAATATTTTGGCGGATACCTAAATCTGATTTTATCATAATTAGGTGGTATGTGTCTCATTCTTCTAGATTTTAAATGGATTATTAATTTTGCTTCAATACTAGATATTAGGGTAATTAGGTAGGCTAGTCTTTGTGGGTTTTCTTTTGTTTTATTTAGACTTCTATATTCTGAATAAAGAATATTATGTAGTAAGCCAAAAGGAACATGTAATAGACTGTAGATATGCAAAAGGTAAAGCTAGTAGACCACTAGTAACAAAAAGAATAATTAATAAAGAGATAAACGATATAAAAAGTAGAGACCCAATAAAATATGTACACCTTGGAGGTACAGAAATATTAATAAAAGCATGTTTTAGAGAAGGAATAGATACACCAATAGAATTATATTTAGCAGATGATAGAATTATAAAACCTATAGAAAAAAGTATAATAACTGCCATAAAAGGAAATTTAATATACCAAAAATTCATCACAAGTCAAAGTTCTTTCAATTGGAGATTAGAAGAACATAAAAATTTCATTTAAACTAGAAATAAATTGTTTAAAGTTTAATACTTTATTGTTATTATTTGTGATACTAAACTGATTGTCTACTTGTGACAGCAATATCACTACTGAAAATCAAATTAATGATGGAATGATTAATATTGTAGCAACTATCATTGCTATTTCAAGTCATTCGAATGTTGCTTATGCGATGGTACCGACGAAAAAACCAAGAAAATTTTCTGATATTGACTTCAAAAATGGCAACAGAAGATGTTTTTCATTTGACTACTTCAAGTCTGCAAAGGTTTATCACAGAAAATATTTACAAATTATCTGAAGAATCTCCAAAAAAAAGAACTTTCATTGTGACAAAAGCTTGGAAGCACTCATATTTTTTGCATAAGTTACATTTTGAAAGGCCAAAAAGACAATTCGTATAATGTCTATAGCAACATGAAGACCTATAGATAACTCTGGAATGCTTTAGAAAAGAATTACATAATAGAGAATGAAAGAATGAAGAAATTCGTTGTTGTAAAAATTTTAAACTTCAAGATGGCAGACACTAAAGTTGTAGTTACCCAAGTCCAAGAGTTCCAAGTTATCTATGATCTCCTTGCTGGTGATTTGATTATGAATGATGTTTTTCAAGTGGCTGCAATAATCAAGAAGTTATCACATTTGTGGAAGGACATCAAAACACTACTTGAAGTACAACCACAAGGAGATGTTTGTCGAAGATCTCATTGTGAGGTTGTAGTTAGAAGAGGATAATATCAAGTGAACTGCTTTTCGGGCTCTAAACAGAGGCAAGAAAAAATATCAAGAAACATAATTGAATTTAAAGAAATATGGGCAATCTTTGTGCCATGATTTTGGAATGCGATCTGGATGGTAATCCTAGAGAATAGTGGATTGCATCATATACACCAGCTCAAGCTGCTGAGAAGATGTTCATGGAAAACTTTGCTACAACATAGGTTGAAGGAACATACAAGATTTACTTGATGATGGTATCGGAAAAGACGATGATACTAAACATTGTCATTGATATTCTGGAGTTGCGAAAGAACTTAATTTCTACTTCACTTCTAACTAAGAATGGATTCAAATGTATTTTTACTTCCAATAAAGTTGTAATGAGTAAGGCGAAAGTGTATGAAGGTAAAGGTTATCTCACCGAAGGCCTTTATAAGATCAATATAATGACAATTGATATAATAAATATTCCGGTTCTTTTTTCTTACTTGAGTAAAATGATTAATGACATGAATGCTTAAGATATGTCTATTATAAAACCTAGAAAAAACTGATTAGTTTTAAAGTTTTGCCTAAATTTGAGTGCAGTAAATCAAAGTGTCAAACATCTGTTAAATTTAAGTGTGCTAAGAATCTATATAAGTATGTTGAAAGATATTCCAATCCCTTAAAAAAATTTCCATCCCTTAGACTTAATTCACATAGATATTTGTGATATGAAGTCAACACCATCTCGCGGTGGAAAAAAGTATTTCATAACTTTTATTGATTATTGCAAAGATATTGTTATGTTTATTTGCTGAATAGTAGGAAGAAGTAAGAGAATTATTTAGGCCATTTATAAATGAAGTTGAAAATCAGTTAGATAAGAAGATTAAAATGATGAGATGTGATAAGGGTGTAAAGTATGAATCTCTTTTTGCAGTGATATATTTGGAAAATGAAAATGTGCATCAAACTACTGCTTTATATTCACCTCCACTGGATAAAATTTTGGAAAGAAAAAAAATGAACATTGAAGAAAATAATGAAAGTCTTACTTATAAGTTCAGGTTTAACGCATAACATGTGGGGGGAAGCTATCGTTATAGTAAATCGGATACTCAATAGGGTGATCCATTGTAAGACACAATCTATTTTATATGAGAAATAGAGTGAAAAAAACCCAACTTGAAATAGTTCAAAATATAGGGGTGTCTAGCCAAAGTTCAAGAGAGAATGTCTAGCGAAAGGTATTAATGATCTAGAGATGAACCAAGAGAGAATGTAATTGATGTAGAGAATCTAAGGTGTAGTAAACATAAAAAGATGTCAACATTCTTCAGTTCACATCAATATTTTATCTCCAAATTAAGCCTCAAATATTCAAAAAAGTGATATCTTTTGCGGACTCATCCTTTTGGAAATAGTTTGTCAGTAGTGAGATTGATTCAATCATGAGCAACCATACTTGGGAGTCGGTTGATCTTCTCCTAGAAAATAAACCTTAGATTCAAAATGGATCTTCAAAAGGAAAATGAATGTTGATGGTACTATGAAAAATACAAGGCAAGACTTATTGTGAAAGGCTTAATACAAAAAAAACCTTAATTATTTCAATACATACAATCTAGTAACTATAATAATGCCTTGAAATTAGGTGCATTAGCTATGATATATGGTCTTGAAATACATCAAAACAATGTCAAAATAACTTTCTTAAATGCAAAATTGGATGAAGAAATTTACACGAATCAATCTGAAGGTTTTTTGGTTCCTAACAAAGAAAGGAAAGTGTGCAAACTTGTTAAGTCTCTTTATGGACTAAATCAAGTACCCAAATAGTGGACTGTAAAGTTCTACCAAACCATGTTGATAAACGAATTCAAGATAAATATACTTACATTAAAGACTCTCCAAATCACAAAATCACTCTTTATTCATATGTGATGACATATCGATCATCAGTATGGATATTTTTAACACAAATGCTACTAAGTGAATGCTAGAAAGAAAATTTGATATAATAGACCTTGGGTTACTGATGTGATCTTAAGGATAATAATTTATAGAACTCCGCAAGGCTTGACATTATCACAGTCTCATTACATTGAAAGGTACTTGACAAGTTGAAGTATTTAGATTTTGATATTTCAATTCTCCATTAGATGTGAGCTTTGCACATTAAAAGAATGAAGGTGAAAATAAAACACAATTGGAGAGCATTGGGAAGTTTGATGCATATCATAAATTTTATGTGAACAAATATAGCATGTGCTTGTAGTAAATTTATTTGGTACACGTGTAATCCCGATCATACTCACTGGATGGCAATAAAAAAGTGTTGGAGTATCTAAAATACTCAAGACTATGCTTTGTATTATAGAAAATATCCAATAGCAATTGAAGAATGTAATGATGCAAATTAGATCATTAGGTCAAATAAAGTAAAATACTCAACTGAATATGTGTTTACTCTATGTGGAGGAGAAGTCTCTTGAAAATCTTCCAAAAGACATGTATTTCCCTATCTATAATTGAATCTTAATTTATCAGTTTAGAAAAAGCCGGTGAAGAAGCTAAATTACTCTGGAATTTTTGAAAGATATTCCTTATTGGACCAAACCTTTGGCACCGGTATGCATATACTATGATCGTCAAGTGACATAGATAGGATAGGGAGAATGAAGTATAATGATAAATCTTATCATATAAAATGTAGACATAATATCATAGAGAACTACTCTCTAGTGGAATTGTCACGATTGACTGTGTGAAGTCAAAGGATAATGTGTCGGATCAACTTATAAAAGATCTAACTAGAGAGGGAGTTGAGAGATTATCGAAGGGAATAACTTTAAAGTCTAGGATAAGTCATCATGGTAGTAACTTTACTAGTAGACTGGAGATACAAAAATCTAGGTTCAAGGAGATAAAACAATGTTGTAATCGAGGATTCAACATTGTCCATTAACTCAACACATTTTTATGAGAAGACAATGTTCAATAAATAAGGATAAGACTTATGGTTGGAAGATTCTAATGATTTCTATGATTGGCAGGTATGACAAAAAATTTAAATCTATACAATTTAACATTTAGAAATCACCTATGTTAGGGTGAAATGAATGTCACTTCAATGTGAATAATAGTAAAGGCCTATTCTCTAAATTCTGATGAATTCAGAAAGTGTTCATGGATGAAACAAAAGAAAAAACCATGAGAACCATAAAAAGTAAAAGGCTTTTTGGGTGACTTGTGTTGTCTAGGTGTACACCATAGTTCGATGGTTCAAAGATAATGCATCTACCGACTAATCGATTGCATTTGATAAACTTTCACTAAGGAAATCTTAAAGGAAAACCTACTTATCTAGATGTAATTAGTATTTAATTATAGATCACACATTTGTTTGCATATTATTTAGATAAAATACTTATTCTATATTTATGTGGGAGATTATTAGGTTATAAGTGATGAAATGTAAATGAAAAGTGAAGGGAAAGTAAAAATGTGTATTCATTTTATTAAAGAAGTGTTCTCCATGTTTATGGGAGAAAGTGACTTTTTCATCCTTAAATATAGACAAATTCCTTCATGTGTATAGTGATGCAAGATGAAGATAAGCATCACACCATCGTTGTCGCTCGCCTGCTCGGATTCATATTTGGATTTGGATTTGGATTTGGATTTGGATTTCTCAATTGATTGATCAATAGATTATCTTTGTAGATAAAATTAATTTAAAACTTGAGAGTTAATAATTTTTGATTCAAAAATCCTGTAGGAAATTTTTTCTATTTGTGAACGCACCCGAGCATTGTGCGGATGCATGTCTTAATACACCTCGAAGGGATGCGACCCTTTTTAGCACTGACTGAAAATGGAATAGGCATATGTGCATGCACATGGTGATTTACGGATTTAGATGCCAGCACAAGTTAGAACAAAAACTTCTATTTTGGGTTAAAATTCAAAGGTGGGGTCCGCAGGTCAACCCGACATTTTAAAAAGTTTCACCTTTTTCATGAACTATTATTTATTTTCAGAAGAAAATCCTTTTGGCTATAAATACCTAATTTATTCTCAGGTATTGTCATGAAATTTCAACGTACAAATTCTCTTCATGAAAAAAAGTTAAGTGTGATTTTACAAATCATTGAGTGAGTTCATTGTTCGGTAAATTTTAGGTACCAAAATTTATTGAAGTGGATCATTTTATCTTGGGAGGATATATTCCATTAACCTCGGGTACTTAAGGGAAATAAATTTATTAAGGACACAACATGAATTCGGTGGACTTGATTATTTCTTTCATCATCTCTTTTCTTATTATTTTTTCTATTTTTTCATAAAATAGTTTGACTTTACTGTTCCTGAAATTGTCAATGAAGTTCATGTGGTTTCTTAAGGAGCGTATCAATGCTAAAAATACCATATAATATGGACCATCGGTGTAATGACACTTCAGGTCATTTCTAGTTATTCAACTTATCTTCACTGTTAGAGCTTTTCCATAGATGCCCCAAGTTATTTATGACTTGCTAGAACCAATAGTTCAGTTACTGGGTAGTTCTTTTGTTTTTTAGAACCATTTCCTTGTTTAGAAGTCTTCACTGATTCCAAATGGTCATTGAGCAAAAACTTCAGTAAAACCATATCGGATGCAAACTCTGGCTGCACCAAAATCTTTGAAATATCGATTTTTGGTTGGGTAGACCTTTGGTTCGGGTCCCGCTACACCTGAACACATTTTGACCAGTTGATCAGAAAGTTGATAAATTAGAAATTTAGGTGTAGGGACCACATTTGGTTGAAACGACCTCGGCTAGAAAATTCAACACCCCAAACATTTCTAGAACATCAAAATTAGTATGGTTGCATACCTCGATTGATCACATTGGTCTCCAAATGTATCCCGAGGCCTTGGTCGAAACTTGGAATTTGATTCCAAGTTTCAACCATAGTCTAGTATAGCAAGGTACCACAATCGCAGAGGCCTTGGTGAGATTAGAATGTCGTGATCGTGACTAGCATAGGTGCATGATGTCACTAGCTGAGGGCCTGGGAAGGGATTGTTTAGATACTTATTTTTGACTAGAATTGGCCATTTTATCCATTGTCTTGAGTCCAAAAACCCTAATAGAGAGTGTAAGAACTCAAATTAAGTCTTGGGTGATGATTCGGAGCTTGAAAAACTTCCATAATCATGGTTAACATCAAATCTAAGGTATCAATCCTTTAATTTTAGTATTGAATTCTTGATTTGAAACACTCCATATTTTTGCGCTAGAATTTAAACCGTCGTTCCTACGTCTATAAAATCTAATCCCATGATTTACATTCGAATACTTCTATCATGGTCATTATCCTAGTTATAATAGTGCTTACTATGTGAAAAATGATCATAGGAAGCATTTAGTGAAAAGTTGAGTTGAGAACACTTTTATCGTTTTTTTATTTGATCCCACAAGGGTCAACTTTAAATGAGTGTATCTCCCAGAATATATCGGTCAGGTGTCCTACTATATATCAAATGAAAAGTCTTTGAGTCTTATTTCTAATGCACTTGGTTTCACCTTAATATGATATTAGAGTGGAAATTTATGCTCATTTTACCTCAGCATGTCCGTCTGTCAAAAAGGTGATGACTTGAGGTGATAAGACCCCACCTAAGTAATGACTTATCAACCAAGTTGTCACCCATATCAAGAATATGATCAACCTCAGCTACAAACTGACAACTTGAGGAGATAAGTCGTCTACTAAGTGATGACTTATCAACCATGTCGCCACCCTTAGATAGCAGGGGACCAAATCATTCTATGGGTTGATGACTTAAGTTGATAAGCCATCAACTAGTTGATAAGCCATCAACTAGTTGATAAGCCATCAACTAAGTCATCAACTAAAAATTTTACCAATTCTTATTTAATTTTGTAGGGGTATTTTGGACTTTTCCTCACCTCAAACCCTACCCCTCCCACGACTAAAAGCATTATAAAGCATTATTTTCCCTCATATTCAATTACTTAACACATTATTTCTTTTCCCACTCTTAAGAACAATAAGATTAAGGTTTCTTCCCAAGAACAAGAAACTCAAGTTTTCTTTCCCTAAGAATCCAAGAATTTAAGCTTCCTAGTTCTAGAAAATCTTTAAGAAACATCAAGAATAGGGTTTCCTTCACATGTTCATTATTCAAGTCCCAAGATAAGGCTTTCTTCAAAACCAAGAGAAATTAAGGTATGTGGGGTTATGAACAAGGGTATCATTTCACCTTTATGCCCAAATTGCACTATTTTAAGATTTTATTCAATTGTTTTGAAGTACAATTCATACCCAAGTATGTATATTCTTGAAGCATGTGATTTTCATTAGATTCAAAGTTTTCTGTATATCAAGAAGTGCTCTTTTTATGTTTTAACTTATAAATTTATATTATGATTGAGATTGCACTATCTTGACTTGAGATAGTTGAAGTATTTTAATATTTATATTGAGCATGAAGTTTGGTTATGAAGTTTAAAGTATGGGTTTTAAGCCCTAAGTTTAAGTCTTGAGATTTCAAGAATATTAAGCTTTTAAGTATACATTGAAAGCTTATATCAAGATTTTTAAGCAAGAATTGATCTTTTGATCCTATGTTAACATAAGAAATCAATATTATTCAAATAAATTATGATTTAAAGAAACAAGAAGCATAACTAGTTTTCATTACAAACCTTTATGCTATTGTAAGGTGGATTTCCCAAGGAGAGAGCATATAAGTAATATGGGAGTAGTATTTAGCACTGAGTTGGGTATGAGACCAAGGTCACATGTCCTGAACTATGAGACAACGTAGGTTCAGCATATTCTCAATATGAATGAATTACAGATAGTGATAACTTAGCTCAGGTCCTACTCCGTTTCAAGAGTGGGATGACTCTCCCCAATGTGATCTTTTTCCTACGGGGAACGAGATGTTGGACTCCATGATAGCTCATATGATTTATGTTGGTTAGAAGAAACTCCCAATAAAAAGAGTAAAATTACAACTTTTAGAAACTAAGTGTTGAGGCTCACAAGATTTACACAGTATGTTTTGTTATTCATGATTTATGATTTTTAGTTTCAATTCATCATGCTCAAGGTGAGTCATTTAAATTTTGCATGCATTATTTACAAGTTTATATGAATACTAAGTTAATGTTTGATTTTTGCATTCACCCCCATATGCTCTGTACATTCCAAAAGTACTAATCCACATATATGTATATGTACTACATTGTCTCATAATGTAGGTACTAGTTGTAGCACACACATTATAATCAGACAGCTTGAAGCTTCCAGTCAGCAGGTGATGGGTTCTTTTAATTCAAGGACTCTAGTCAACTTTTGTTTGAGTAGAATCTTGTATTCTTTATTCAGTCATATTGATTTGGGATATCTAGGTTCATGTCCCGACTACCTATAGTCAATACTAGCAGAGCCTTCATAGACAGTCAATAGAGTTGTGTATTTTATTTCAGTTTTGTTTGTATAACTAGAGTTGTAATTATTTTAGTAGTTTTGTTTTAAACATATTAAGATAAAGACTTATCTTCTGCTTATTTCTTTCAGTTATATCTATTTAAATCAGTTTCTCAAGAGTTATGCTAGTTAAGGGTTAGCTTAGGATCACTTGTGGTCCTAAGCACTGTGATACGTCCATGAGGTAGTCTCGGTGTTTCATGATTGTTTGACCCTAAACCCCAAATGTATTGAGTATTGATTTTATCCCCAAATATGATTGATTTGCATAAATTTCTTAAGGGTTATAATTTCATAATGGTATTTGAAGCATAATGGTGAAGTATGGTGTTGTTATTCTTGTAATAATTCATAGATTATGTTGTTTATATCTTGGCTCATGGAAGAAGCTTCAAGGAAGGGGAGAGCGAAGATTGTAGCTTCGTGAGTTATAATTGGATTCGAGGTAGGTTAGGCTTATTTGTGTTAGATTGAGCTTTACTGTAGTATAATTATGATATCGTGATAATATTGGGTGGGGTATTAGATATTGAAATGGTAGATGGTAATGTTTGGGATTAGTTGAATCACTTAGGCGTTTGAACACATAAAGTATGATATTTGACTCATAGTCTAGAACCTTGGTTAGTTGGACTTGTTGTCTCATGAATAGCATGAGAATGCTCTAGTTTCTCTAGTTAGATGGGAGTGACCTTGTTCACTCATCTTAAGAGTATGTTGACCTAGATATGCAAGTTGTGAATTGGCATTAGGGGTTTTGGATGACTTAAGAGAAATAATTGAGGAAGAATTATCCTATAGAACTAGTGTGGATTGATAAATTAGACATGATTTAGATAACTTAGTCTAATTTCAGGTAGGAGTTAGACTTGAAGAATATAATTTGGGATATTAGAAGAATAACTTGACCCGCCTTAAACTTGAACTCTGTAACTTCATTAGTGACCTAGATATGTGTTGAACGCCTAGAAAATGCTTTTGGTAATATGATTGGTAAATTCGGTAAATTGTTTATTCATGATGTTTATTTAGGGGATAATGTGCATACTTGATTGATTATATTATTGTCATTATTTGGATAGCATTGAAGTTTTGTGAATTGAACCTATGACTATGCTATCACTTAATGTAAGACCCCGCAAAATTCTTATCTTAATTCAGTCCTTTAAGCTTGTTAAGGGGTCCTAGACTTAGAAAATTCAAGATAAGTATTCAGACTTAGTGTTATTTTAGCCTTTGAATGTTGGAAATCCAATTTCACGACCCTTATAACCTTAAAGTATCGATCTTTAGGTTGTTTCATGATGGGGAATGTCCGTAAGTGTTCCCGGATAAGCTTTGGATTTTTCAGACTTTATTTGAGTCACCAATAGAGTCCCAAACTAGTGAGTAAACATAATCTTGATACGGCGCATCGACTATCGCATTGATAAATGTTTTCCCTAGCTCCCAGTGTCAAATTCCAGTGAGCCAAAGCAGACTCAATACGGTACGTTGGCTATCGCATCGATGCCAACGATGCGGCACGTCGGTCTGTACGTTGATGGTTTAGTTTACAGTTATTAAAAATCCATGTCCTTAGGGTTAATTAAGTATTTTTCCCATGTTCTTTAGGCCCCATAACACAAAATTTTGCCCCTTTTTAGCAAAATATATTCATTCTTTCACAAATTGCTCAAGAACTAAAACCCTAGGAGCTTAAATTTCAAATACAAGGCTCAAGATTCCACCATTAATATTCAAGAATTTACCAACAAGGTATGTCAAGTGTTCATCCAAGGGTTCCTTCCACCCTTGGAGTCCAAGAAACTCTTTTAAACTTCAAGTAATTTGGAATTTATGATTTCCATGGTTGGAATTAAAAAGTGTATTCATGATTCTGATTTGAATTAGATTTCTATTTCATGATTTATTATATGATTCCTGTGGAATTGATTATTATGTGTGTAGATTCATATGACTCCATCTTAAACCCCTTAAAATTGTAAAATCGGAAGTTAATCATGATGCTCACTTATTATGTGCATATATTATGCTCACCAAGTGCTTGATGAATTGTTCATGTGAACTAATAACGGAAACAAATCATGTCGTGCTAGCTTATGTGCAAGTTATACTATGCAAGTGTTTGATAAAATGTCTCTATAGATACATTATGAACAAGTGTGCATTTTTATGCTATGCAAGATCATGTGATGCTTTACTATTCATGCTATCGAGTCCTGGGGCTATTTAATATCCAAAAATTTATCTGTTAATCTAGAGCCAGTGTCAATTACAGAATAATCTCAATCATGTCATGATCAGTAGTACTCTCAGTTAGTTACGGGACTCATGAAAAACTCTGTAGACTCAGTATCAGTCTAGTCCAGTTCAGTAATCAGTTCAGACCTCCAAAAATCTAGTCAACAGAATTCAGTAGTATTCCATTAGTCAACAAAACTTATCAAAGTCAGTCCAGTTCAGTTAGAGAGTATAATCAGTAACAGTCCAATCAAGCCTAGTATGAACAAGGAAATCAGTTCAGTGTCTATTCAGAAGAGAGTAGAATTCAGAACCGAGTTAACCCAGGAATGGGGGCATTTTTTCCAGAAAAGGGTTTGAACCTTAGTAGCAATCCCTACATTACAGAACTACATAGATATCACAGGTTGAGATATCTTCCCACCAGATATTATGGGGGTTGATACATCTCATTCGAGTTATCCTGCCAGCGAGGGTTGACAAAAGAACTTTCTATCAGAGAGGGTTAACTTATAGGTTGTCTCTACCCATGGTACGGTATAGACATCTTTCTAATTGGGGTTACAGGTTGGACCATATTCTATTCTGAAAGGGGAATGTCGGTTAGATGATTACCTCCCACAGTCTCAGTTCCAAATTAAGTCTCAGAATAGATCTTAATTCAGTTCTACAGATTCAGTACTATCAGATATATTTATTTAGTACAGTAAAGAACTCAGTATAGTTCCACAAAATTAGGACTGTCAGATATAATCATTCAGATATCAGTAAATCAGTTTTAATATTCAGATCAGTATTCAGTATTATGATGATCTCAGTTATAGTATACATATTCATGCATGTACTCTTATTCTGTTACATTCATGTCATCCAGTAAGTATTGTTCATGCATATGAACCCATACATTTCATCCTACCTCACTTAGCATACCAGTCTATTCAAAGTACTGATACATACTTTTCTCTTGTGCTATGATGTCTTATATCATAGGTTCAGATGCACGGGCTACCGAGCTCCCTTAGCAGTTCAGATTTTCAGTAGTCAGAGTTAGTGGTGAGTCCTCATAGTTCAAAGACATGATTAGTATTGCAGCATTTCAGTTTATTTTAGTAGCCAGAGTTAGTTGGGGACTTGTCCCATGAACTCCACATTTCAGACAGTTTAGAGGCTTTTCAGACTAGAGTATTTTCATAAAGATGTATGAATTTTGGTATTGTTATACCGCATTCAGTTTATTACGGTATTTAACCTTATGGCATGCTTTTTGCCTAATTTTTGCATTTTACAGTATTGTTGTTCAGCTATTGCAGCAGGTACTAGTCATGGGTTAGCTTGTGGTCCTTCGGGATTATGAGCACCGTGTAGCATCTGAGGTACAGCCTCGGGGCATTACAAACTTGGTATCAGAGCTTAAGGTTCAACAGAGTCCTAGGAAGTATGAAAGTCACATCTAGTAGAGTCTTGTGCATGGGTGTATTATGCGCCACACTTATAGACAAGAGGCTTCGAGATGTTTTAGGAAAAGTTTTCCTTCTTTTAGTATTCAAGTCGTGCGAGTGAGCATAAGCTCAAGCTTAACTCATAGTCTAATTTATCACTTCCTTATGCTTCTAGAACATGTCTTCCATTGAAGCTAACAAAAGAGGTAACGAAAACCAGTCAGCCCCTCCGCACGTTCAGGCAGATCTCCTGAATGAGCATGTTTCCCACGCGGAGTTTAGAGACGTTTTCACCACCTTATCTCAGTCAATAGTTGCTCAGAACAATCAGTTGGCTTTTATCCCATCTAGGATTATGGTTCATGCTCTGCAGAGTAAGGAGGAAATGCGTAAGAGAAGGGGGACAAAGAATAAGACGGCCAGAATGTCAAGGCCAAAGAGTGCCCAAATAAATCCTTTTTGTCAGAAGTGTGGTAGAAACCACCAGGTTATCTGCAGAGCGGGCACTGATGTGTGTTTTGGATATAGAAAGCCAGGCCACAGGGTCAGACAGTGTCCTCAGGTGGGTTCTCAGAGTCAGCATAACCATACAGCCAGCAAAGTCCAATAATCCAAATCAGCAGGGTACCGCTTCCAGTGCCACTAGTGAGCAACACCCAAACAGACTCTATGCTCTTCAGTCTCAACAGGATCAGGCAAGTTTTCCCGAAGTGGTCACTGGTACATTACAAGTTTTCCATTTACATGTCTATGCTTTGCTAGATCCAGGAGATTCTTTGTCCTTTGTTACTCCATATATATCAGTATCTGCCCCAGTAGGTAAATCTATCATAGCCCGGTGGGTATACAAGAACTGTCCGACTATGATATCTCAGAAAGTCACTTCAGCAGACTTAGTCAAATTAGAGATGACTGATTTTGATGTCATTCTCGTCATGGATTGGCTTCATTCATGCTATGCCTCAGTCGACTACAGAAACAGAATTGTCCAGTTTCAATTTTTGAATGAACCCATCCTTGAGTAGAGGGGTAGTACTTCAGCACTTAGGGGTCAACTTGTTTCTTACCTTCGGGCAAGAAAAAATGATATCTAAGGGATGTGTCTACCATCTCGTTCGAGTCCAGGACTCTAGTTCAGAAACCCCCAATCTTGCATCAGTATCAGTAGCATGTGAATTCCCAGATATGTTTCCCAAAGATCTTCTCAGAGTTTCTCCCGAGTGTGAAATTGATTTCAGGAATCGATCTTCTCCTAGATACTCAGCCTATATCTATCCCTTCATACATAATGGCACCTGCATAACTCAGAGAATTGAAAGAAAAGTTAAATAATCTCCTAGATAAGGGATTCATCAGACCTAATATGTCCCCGTAGGGTGCCCCAATTTTATTTATGCGTAAGAAAGACGGTTATCTCGGAATGTGTATAGGCTATCGTTACTTGAATAAAGTCACAGTCAAGAACAAGTATCCACTTCCCAGAGTCGATGACTTATTTGACCAACTTTAGGGTGCCAGTTACTTATCCAAGATAGACCTCAGATCGAGCTATCATCAGCTCAGAGTCAGAGGATATGACATCCTGATAACAGCTTTCAAAACTCAGTATGGTCACTTCAAATTCTTAGTCATGTAATTTGGTCTTACTAATTCCCCAGCAGCTTTCATGGAATGATTAATGTTGTAGAAACTATCATTACTATTTCAAGTCATTCGAATGTTTCTTATGCCATGGTACCGATGAAAAAAACAAGAAAATTTTCTGGTATTGACTTCAAAAATGGCAACAGAAGATATTTTTATTTGACTACTTCAAATCTGCAAAGGTTCATCACAGAACATATTTCTAAATTATCGAAAGAATCTAAAAAAAAAAAGAACTTTTCATTATGATAGAAGCTTGGAAGCACTCGTATTTTTTTGCATAAGTTACATTTTGAGGGGCATAAAATATGATTCGCATAATGTCTATAGCAACATGAAGACCTATAAAGAACTCTAGAATGCTTTAGAAAAGAATTACATAATAGAGAATGTCAGAATGAAGAAATTCGTTGTTGTAAAATTTCTGAACTTCAAGATGGCAGACACTAAAGTTGCAGTTACCCAAGTCCAAGAGTTGCAAGTCATATATGATATCCTTGCTGGAGATTTGATTATGAATGATGTTTTTCAAGTGGCTGCAATAATCAAGAAGTTATCACATTTATGGAAGGACATCAAAACACTACTTGAAGTACAACCACAAGGAGATGTTTGTCGAAGATCTCATTGTAAGGTTGCGGATAGAAGAGGATAATATCAAGTGAACTTCTTGTCGGGCTCTAATGAGAGGCAAGAAAAAATATCAAGAAACATAATTGAATTCAAAGAAATATGGGAAACCTTTGTTCCATGATTTTGGAATGCGATCTGTATGGTAATCCTAGAGAATAGTGGATTGTATCATATACACCAGCTCAAGAAGATGAGAAGATGTTCATGGCAAACTCCGCTACAACATAGGTTGAAGGAACAAACAAGATTTACTTGATGATGACATCAGAAAAGGCGATGATACTAAACAATGTCATTCGTGTTCTGGAGTTACGAAAGAACTTAATTTCTATTTCACTTCTAACTAAGAACGGATTCAAGCGTATTTTTATTTCCAATAAAGTTGTAATGAGTAAGAATGAAGTGTATGAAGGTAAACGTTATCTCACTGAAGTCCTTTATAATATCAAGATAATGAAAATTGATATAAATAAATGTTCCGGTTCATTTTTCTTACTTGATTCAAATAATTAATGACATGAATGCTTAAGATATCTCAATTATAAAACCTAGCCAAATCTGATTAGTTTTAAAGTTTTGCCTAAATTTGAGTGCAGTAAATCAAAGTGTCAAACATCTGTTAAATTTAAGTGTGCTAAGAATCTATATAAGTATGTTGAAAGAAATTCCAATCCCTTAAAAAAAGTTCCATCCTTTAGACTTAATTCACATAGATATTTGTGATATGAAGTCAACACCATCTCATGGTGGAAAAAAGTATTTCATAACTTTTATTGACTATTGCACAAATATTATTATGTTTATTTGTTGAATAGTACGGATGAAGCATGAGAAATATTTCGGCAATTTATAACTGAAGTTGAAAATCAGTTAGATAAAAAGATTAAAATGATGAGATGTGATAAGGGTGGAAAGTATGAATCTCCTTTTGCAGAGATATATTTGGAAAATGAAAATATGCATCAAACTATTGCTTCGTATTTACCTCCACTTGATGAAATTTTGGAAAGAAAATAATGAACATTGAAGAAAACAATGAAAGTCTTACTTATAAGTTCAGGTTTAACGCATAACATGTGGGGGAAACTATCGTTATAGAAAATTGAATACTCAATAGAGTGTCCCATTGTAAGACACAAATCTATTCTATATGAGAAATGGAATGAAAGAAAACCCAACTTGAAATATTTCAAAATATAGGGATGTCTAGCCAAAGTTCAAGAGTGAATGTCTAGTGAAGGGTCTAAATGATCTAGAGATGAACCAAGAGAGAATGTACTTGTTGAAGAGAATCTAAGGTGTAGTAAAAATAAAAAGATGTCAAAGTTCTTCACATCAAATTTTTTAATATTTTATCTCTAAATTTAGCCTCAAATATTCAAAAAAGCGATATCTTTTGCGGACTCATCCTTTTGAAAAGAGTTTGTCAGTAGTGAGATTGATTCAATCATGAGCAACCATACTTGAGATTTGATTGATATTCTCCTAGAAAATAAACCTTAGATTCAAAATGGATCTTCAAAGGAAAATGAAATTTGATGGTACTATGAAAAATACAAGGCAAGACTTATTGTGAAAGACTTTAGAAAAAAAACAACCTTAATTATTTCAATACATACAATCTAGTAACTAGAATAATGCCTTGAAATTAGGTGCATTAGCTATCATATATGGTCTTGAAGTAAATCAAAACAATGTCCAAATAACTTTATTAAATGAAAAATTGGATGAAGAAATTTACACGGATCAATCTGAAGGTTTTTTTGTTCCTAACAAAGAAAGAAAAGTGTGCAAACTTGTTAAATCTCTTTGTGGACTTAATCAAGTACCCAAATAGTGGACTGTAAAGTTCGACCAAACCATATTGACCAACAAATTCAAGATAAATTTACTTACATTAATGACTTTCCAAATCACAAAACACTATTTATTTGTATGTGATGAAATGTCGATCATCATTATGGACATTTTTAACATAAATGCTACTAAGTGAATGCTAGAAAGAAAATTTGATATAATAGACCTTGGGTTACTGATGTGATCTTAATGATAATAATTTATAGAACTCCACAAGGCTTGACATTATCAAAGTCTCATTACATTGAAAGGTACTTGACAAGTTCAAGTATTTAGATTTTGATATTTGAAGACTCTATTAGATGTGAGCTTTGCACATCAAAAGAATTAAAGTTAAAATAAAGTACAATTGCAGAGCGTTGGGAAGTTTGATGCATATCATGATTTTTGTGTGAAAAAATATAGCATGTGCTATTAGTAAATTGATTTGGTACACGTGTAATCCCGATCATACTCACTGGATGGCAATTAAAAAGTGTTGGAGTATCTAGAATACTCAAGACTATGCTTTGTATTATAACAAATATCCAATAGTAATTGAAGAATATAATGATGTAAATTAGATCATCAGGACAAATAAAGTAAAATACTCAACTGAATATGTGTTTACTCTATGTGAAGGAGAAGTCTCTTGAAAATCATCCAAAAGAGATGTATTGCCCTATCTACAATGAAATCTGAATTTATCGCTTTAGAAAAATCCGGTGAAGAAGCTAAATTACTATGGAGTTTTAGGAAGATATTTCTTATTGTCCCAAACCATTGGCACCGGTATGCATACATTATGATAGTTAAGTGACATAGATAGGATAGGCAGCATGACACATAATGATAAATCTTGTCATATAAGATGGATAAGTACCATAGAGAACTACTCTCTAGTGAAATTATCACGATTGACTATGTAAAGTCAAAGGATAATGTGTCGGATTAACTTACAAAAGGCCTAACTAGAGAGGGAGTTGAGAGATTATCGAAGGAAAATTTTTTATAGAATAGGACAAGTCATCATGGCAGTAACTTTACTAGTAGACCGGAGATCCAAAAAGCTAGGTTCAAGGAGATAAAATAATGTTGTAATCTAGGATTCAACATTTTCCATTAACTCAACACATTTTTATGAGAAGACAATGTTCAAGAAATAAGGATTAGACTTATGTTTAAAGATTTTTAATGATTTCTATGATTGGCAGGTATGACCAGAATTTAAATCTATAGGATTTAACATTTAGAAATCACATATGTGATGGTGAAATAAATGTCACTTCAAGGAGAATGATAGTAAAAGCCTATTCTCTATAATCTGATGAATTCAGAAAGTGTTCATGGATAAAAGAAAATAAAAAACCATGAGAACCATAAACAGTAAAAGGCTTGTTGGGTGACTTGTGTTGTCTAGGTGTACACCATAGTTCGATGGTTCAAAGATAATGCATCTACCGTCTAACGGAGTGCATTCGATATAATTTCACTAAGGAAAGCTTAAAGGAAAACCTACTTATCTAGATGAAATTAGTATTTAATCATAGATCACACACTTGTTTGTATATTATTTTGATAAAATAGTAATTCTCCATTCATGTGGGAGATTATTATGTTCTAAGTGATGAAATCTAAATGAAAAGTGAAGTAAAAGTAAAAATTTGTATTCACTTTATTAAAGAAGTGCTCTCCACGTTTATGGGAGAAAGTAACTTTTTCATCCTTAAATATATATGAATTCCTTCATGTGAATAGTGATCCAAGAATAAGATAAGCATCACACCGCCATTGTCGTCGCTCGCTTGAATTCACATTTGGATTTGGATTTGGATTTCTTGATTGATCGATCGAGAGATTATCTTTGTAAATAAAATTAATTTAAAACTTGAGAGGTAATAATTTTTTATCCAAAAATCCTATATGAAATTTTGTCTATTTGTGAACGCACCCGACCATTGTGTGAATGCATGTCTCAACACACCTCGAAGGGATGCGACCCTTTTTGGCACTGATTGAAAATGGAATGGGGATATTTGAGCGCACATGGTGATCTGCGAATTTAGATGCAAGCACAAGTTAGACCAAAAAAAAATCTATTTTGGGTTAAAATTCAATGGTGGGGTCCGCATGTCATTCGAACATTTTAAAAAGTTGCACTTTTTTCATGAACTATTATTTATGTTCAGAAGAAACTCCTTTTGGCTATAAATACCTGATTTATTCTTAGGTATTATCACGAAATTTTGATGTACAAACTCTCTTCATGAAAAAAAGTTAAGTGTTATTTTACAAATCATTGATTGAGTTCATAGTTCGGTAAATTTGAGGTACCACTATTTATTAAAGTGAATCATTTTATCTTGGAGGATATATTCCATTAACCTCGGGTACTTGAAGAAAATAAATTTCTTAAGGATACAACATGAATTCGGTGGACTTGGTTCTTCTTTCATCATCTCTTTCTTATGATTTTTTCTATTTTTTTAGAAAATAGTTTGAATTTACTGTTCTTGAAATTGTCAATAAAGTTCATGTGGTTTCTTAAGGAGTGTATCAATGCTAAAAATACCATATAATATGGACCATCGGTTTAATGACACTTCAGGTCATTTCTGGTGATTCTGCTTATCTTTACTGTTAGAGCTTTTCCATAGACGCCCCATGTTATTTATGACTTGCTGGAACCGATAGTTTAGTTACCGATCAGTTCTTTTGTTTTTTGAATCATTTTCTCATTTAGAAGTCTTCACTAGTTCCAAATGGTCATTGAGCAAAAACTTCAATAAAACCATATCAGATGTGAATTCTGGCTGCCCCAACAACTCTGAAATATCAATTTTAGGTTGGGTAGACCTTTAGTTCTGGTCCCTCTACACCCAAATACATTCTGACCAGTTGATCAAAAAGTTGATAAATTGGAAATTTGGGTGTAGGGACCGAATTTGGTTGAAACAACCTCGAATGGAAAATTCAATACCCCCAACGTGTCTATAACATTGAAATTAGTATGGTTGCATATCTCGTTTGCTCACATTACTCTTTGAATATATCCCGAGGCCTTGGTCGAAACTTGGAATTTAATTCCAAGTTTCAACCTTCGTCTTGTGTAGAAAGGTACCACAATCGTAGAGGCCTTGGTGATATTGCAATGTCGTGATCATAACTAGCATAGGTTCATGATCGCACTAGCTGAGGGCCTGGGAAGGGATTGTTTAAATACTCATTTGGCCCAGAATTGGCCATTTTATCCATTGTCTTGAGTCCTAAAACCCTAATAGAGAGTGTAAGAACTCAAATTAAGTCTTTGGTGTTGATTGGGATCTTTAATAACTTCCATAATCATGGTTAACATCGAATCTAAGGTATGAATCCTTTAATTTTAGTATTGAATTCTTGATTCGTAACACTCCATATTTTTGCGCTAGAATTTGAACCGTCTTTCCTATGTCTATAAACTCTAATCCCATGATTTACTTTCAAATACATCTTTAATGATCATTATCCAAGTTAAAATAGTGCTTGCAAGGTTAAAAATGATCATAGGAAGCACTTAGAGGAAAGTTGAGGTGAGAACACTTTAATCGATTGAGTTCTTGTATTCGATCCTACAATGGTCAACTTTAAATGAGTGTATCTTCCAAAATATATTGGTTCAGGTGTCCTACTATATATTAAATGAAATGCCTTTGAGTCTTATTTCTAATGCACTTGGTTTCACCTTAATACGATATCAGAGTGGAAAGTGATACCCATTTTACCTCAGCATGTTTGTCTGTCAACAAGGTGACGAGTTGAGGTGATTAGCTGCCACCTAAGTGATGACTTATCAACCATGTCATCACCCATAACTAGAATACGATTAACCTCAGTTACAATGTGATGACTTGAGGTGATAAGCCATCAACTAAGTAATGACTTATCAACAAAGTCATCACCCTTAGACAGCAGGGGTCCAAATCAATCTATGGGTTGATGACTTTAGTTGATAAGCCATCAACTAGTTGATAATCTATCAACTAAGTCATCAACTAAAAAGTTCAGCAATTCTTATTCAATTTTGTAGGGGTATTTTGTCTTTTCATCACCTCAAACCCCACCCCTTCCACGACGTAAAGCATCATAAGGCGTTATTTTCCATTATATTCAATTACTTAACACATTATTTCTTCTCTCACTCTCAAGAACAATAGGATTAGGGTTTCTTCCCAAGAACAAGAAACTCATGTTTTCTTTTCCCAAGAATCCAAGAATTTAAGCTTCCTAGTTTAAGAAAATCTTCAAGAAACATCAAGAATAGGGTTTCTTTCACAAGTTCATCATTCAAGTCCTAAGATTCAAGCTTTCTTCACAAGCCAAGAGAAATTAAGGTATGTGGGGTTATGAACAAGGGTATCGTTTCACCGTTGTGCCTAAATTGCATGATTTTAAGATTTTATTTAATTATTTTGAAGTAGGGTTCATACCCAAGTATGTATATTCTTGAAGAATATGATTTTCAAGAGATTTAAAGTTTTAAGTATATCAAGAAGTGCTATTTTTATGTTTTAACTTATAAATTTATATTATGATAGAGATTGCACTATTTTGACTCGAGATTGTTGAAGTGTTTTAAGATTTATACTGAGCATGAAGTTTGGTTATGAAGTTTAAAGCATGGGTTTTAAGCCCTAAGTTTATGTCTTGAGATTTCAAGAAGATTATGCTATTAAGTATACTTTGATAAGCTTATATCAGAATTTTTAAGAAAGAATTGATATTTTGATCCTAAGTTAAGATAAGAAATCCACATTATTCATACAACTTATGATTTAAAGAAAAGAGAAGCAAAACTGGTTTTCATTACAAACCTTTATACTATTGTAAGGTGGTTTCCCAAGGAGAGAGCATATAAGCAATATAAGAGTAGTATTTAGCACCGAGTTTGGTTTGAGACCAAAGTCACATTCCCCAGAGCTACGAGCCAACGTAGGTTAAGCATATTCTCAATATGGATGAACTACAGATAGTGATAACTTAGCTCAGGTCCTACTCCGTGCAAGAGTACGACGACTCTCCCCAACGTGAGTATTTTCTTATGGGGAACAAGACGTTGGACTCCATGATAGCTCACATGGCTTATGTCGGTTAGAAGAACCTCCTAATAGAAAGAGTAAAAGTACAACTTTTAGAAACTAAGTGTTGTGGCTCACAAGATTTACATAGTATGCATTGTTATTCATGATTTATGATTTTCAGTTTTAATTATTAAAGTTCAAGGTGAATCATTTAAACTTGGAATGCATCATTTAAAAGTTTATATGAATACTGAGTTATTATTTTACTTATGCATTCGACCCCATATGCTCAATACATTTCAAAAGTACTGATCTACATATATGTCTATGTGCTACATTGTCACATAATTTAGGTACTAGTTGTAGCACACACATTATAGTCAGACAGCTTAAAGCTTTCAGTCAGCAGGTGGTGGGTTGTTTTGATTCAAGGACTAGATTCAACTTTAGTTTGAGTAGCATCTAGTGTTCTTCATTCAGTCATAATGATTCGGATATCTGGGGTTATTTCCCAGCTACCTATAGTCAATACTAGCAGAGGCTTCATAGACAGTCAATAGAGTTGTGTATTTTTTTTTCAGTTTGATTTGTATAACTAGAGTTGTAATTGTTTTTATAGTTTTTTTTTAAACATATTAAGCTAAAGACTTATCTTCTTCTAATTTCTTTTAGTTATATGTATTTAAATCAGTTTTTCACAAGTTATGCCAGTATAAGAATTAGAGTGGGATCACTTGTGGTCCTAAGCACTGTGTGATGTCCAAAGGGTAGTCTTGGGGCATTACATGATTTTTTGACCCAAAATCCCAAATGTCTTGAGGCTGTATTTTAGCCCCAAAAATGATTGATTTGCACAAATTTGTTAAGGTTTATAACTCCGTAATTGTATTTGAACAATGATTTGGTCTCAAAAACTCATTTTCCGTATACAGGATCCACTTGGCTATTTCTATTATCATTTTGAACTCGAAGCATAATGGTGCAGTATGGGTGTTTTTATTCTTATAATAATGCAAAGACTATGTTGTTGATAGCTTGGCTCATGGAAGAAGCTTCGAGGAAAGGGAGAGCGAAGATTGTTGGTTCGTGAGTTATAATTGGATTCGAGGTAGGTTTGGCTTACTTGTGTTAGATTGAGATTTATTGTAGTATAATTATGATATCTTGATAAGATTGGGCGGGGTCTTAGATTTTGAAATAATTGATGGTAATGTTTGGCATTAGTTAAATCGCTTAGGCTTTTGAACACATAAAGTGTGATATTTGACTCACAGTGTAGAACCTTTGTTAGTTGGACTTGTTGTCTCATGAATAGCGTGAGAATGCTCTAGTTTCTCTATTTAGATGGGAGTGACCTTGTTAACTCATCTTAAGAGTATGTTGACCTAGATATGCATAGTTGTGACTTGGCATTAGGTGTTTTGGATAACTTAAGAGAAATACTTGAGGAAGAATTATCCTATAGAACTAGTATGGATTGATAAATTTGACATGATTTAGATAACTTAGTCTAATTTCGGGTAGGAGTTATACTTGAAGAAGATAATTTGGGATATTAGTAGTGGAACTTGACACCCATTAAGCTTGAACTTTGTAACTTCATTAGTGACCTAGATATGTGTTGAATGCCTAGAATATGCTTTTGGTAATATGATGGCTAAACCCGATAAATAATTTTTTCATGATGTTTATTTAGGGGATAATGTGCATACTTAATTGATTATATTATTGTCATTATTTGGACAGCATTGAAGTCTTATGAATTGAACCTATGACTATGCTATCACTTAACTTATTGGCTAGTTTACTCTGTGAGCCTTGGATTTTGTCATTACCCATATTATCCTCAAGCCTAGTGACTAAACTTATGTTTGTGCCAAAGAATTCCTTTTGTGCTAGTATTGTGAAGCATGCCCAATAAGAGAGATTCTAGAAAGTATAACCATACTTGTAATTGACTATGCTAATAATAATGTCAATCCCGGTAATCTATTGAGTGTTCATACCATATGGGTATGCATATTCATACACTTACAATTATAGTGTATTAATAATGAAAGGTGAGATACTATGGTATGCCTTTCCTTACTTCTCTTACACTCTATTGTTTGTGGGGCTTGTACTTGTCAATGATTTGGTTACACACATACATATATATATTTTCATGTTATGATGAATATTGATGCTATGGTGAATGTTGATGATATTATGATGCTCGGAAAGTAAGAAGAATATATTGATGATATTATGATCCCGGTAAGTCCAGAGGATATGTTGATGGTATGATGATGCCCGGTAAGTTCGGAGGATATATTGATGATATTATGATGTCCGGTACATCCAGAGGATATATTAATGATATTATGATTCCCGGTACATCCGGGGGATATATTAATGTTATGTATGGTAAACATGTGTATATATATTTATGTTTTATTATGCCTTTATATAATTACATCCGTGTGTGCCTTGAATAAAGGTGTTAACTAAGGAATATTGCCTAGTTAAATGAATTTTGTGGTAACTAGTTGACTACAATATGACTATTTTACTTGATGATCGGAAGTCTAGAATGCTAGATAATGATCCTTGTTAGCTGGAATGTGATAACTAGCAATTGTGGTTGTTATGTGGTCAATAGTGACAATAGATTAGCATTGGTGATGATTAATGGTATTGATGACTAAAGTATAATGTTGTTGGGATGTTAAATAAGGATTTGTAGATTATGATGCTAGATAGTAAGAGGCGTTGGTTGATAGATAGATATGTGCATTTGTGATATGTAACCTTTTCTTATATAACGACTAGTGTGCCGGATAAAAAGAAAAAAACTTTGGTCTACTGGCGTCTATGGATTAGTAGTGCATCTTGACTAGGTGAGGATATAGCTAATTGGTGAATACTAGTTAGTTCTATGTAACACCCCGCATTTTGGGCTAGAATGAAAACCATCATTCCTACCCATAGATGTTTCAAAAGACATAAATCCTAAGATAATTTGGAATGTTAATCAATTATGTAGTGTGGGAACCTATTTGAGCATGAGTCGAGATCATAGAGGTCCCTTAACTCAAGGAATAGTTTAAAGTTTTCCTATCGTTCAAGTTTTAGTGAGCGTCAAAACTTGGATCAACTTAAATCGACCTTAACTCATTGTATATGAAAAACTGGGTGGGTTAATATATATAAAATTAAAGGTCTTTGAGTCCTCTTTCTAACGCCACCTATTTTTACAAAATTCAAAATAAGAGCATAAAGTTATGCCCATTTTACTCCAGCATATCAGCCTGGCAACTGAGTGACGACAATTCTGACGGCTTGTCACAAATCTGACAACTTGTCAGAATATGTCATCAGCTTTAGGCAGAAACCCATTAATTTCAGCTCCCAGGTGACGACAAAAGCTGGCAGCTTGTCAGCCTTGGTCGCCAGCTGAGAATTTTAGCAACTGGGAAGTGATTTCGTAGGGGTATTTTGGTCTTTCACTCACTCCAAAAACCTTTCACACGAATTAAATCACCCCTCAAGTGTTATTAATCAATCATTATCAATTTTACAACATCAAAAACTTGCTCTTCAATCTCAAAATAAGATCAAATTAGGGTTTTCTCCAAGAACAAGAAATTTAAGAAAATCAAGCCTTAAGTTCAAGATCTCCAAGAAACCAATAAAGATTCGGGTTTCATCTATCAAGATAAGGGTTTCATCTTTCAGATCTTATAATTTAAGGTACGTGGGGTTTATCCTATAAACTACATGGGCTTAAAACCATTAGTGCATGATTTTAAGATTTTTATGCGTGAATTTCAAAGCGGTTTTGAAATCTATGTTCTAAATTACATACTTCGAATGTTTTAATGTTATTATTGTTTTGACCTTGTGGTCCTATACCCTAAATTTATTTACATGTGTATGTATATGTATGGGATTTGAGATTTAAGATTGTTTGAGAGCATAAATTATAAACTCCCTCTCTTGTATTGGATTAAAGCTTATGGTTTTGTTGGAAAAGAGTTGAAATGCATGTTTTATGATTTGAAAGATGTTTTCTCAATGTCCTTGTACTTTAATATGATTTTGAATTATTAAGAGGGTGTTTCTTCATATAACTATGTGATGTTAAAGAGAAAGAATTGCATGAGATTGAGACTTTTAACATGACCACCTTTGTTTACTGAATCATTAATGAAGAGAATTAACTGCATAGTTTTACATGAGTTTCTTGAAAGAATTATTTATATGGTGGTCTTGAATTTCATTATTTGAAAACAGAGATATAAATTGCTATAAATGGCTCAGAGAATGTGACTTGCAAGTCAATAGGATGACGATACCATATATGTGTATATGCCATGACAGAGTTAAGGATTTCAGAGTATATTTTCAGAGCATGTATGTGTAAAGAACTAAAAATGGGAATAAAGAGGGTTAGGTGGTTACCCTAAGAAGGCATGAGTTCAAGTAACTCTTAGCCTGAAACCGTATTTGTCGATATGGGTAGATTTTTATTGTATGCTAGCGACGGCTATGTGGCATAGTAGATTTAGAGACTCCAACCCTTGCGGCACACTTGGGTTGGGGGCTTGGCTGCCGAGTTAATGGCAGATTCCATATAGCCCGTGGGATTACAGATTGTAGGGTACACTACCTAGTGCAGAATTAAGACAAAGAGTGTCACAGATTTCAGATGTTTTCACAGAGTCTTTTAAAATACCCATGTGATTTATTACTATATGATATGTTTATGAACTACTTTAAATTTTTGTCATATATGTTGAATATAAATGATTATTTTGTATTTGCTCTGCGTACCAGTACATCTGTATTGACCCCCCCCTTCCCTACCTCTCAGGTTCTAAGGCTCAGTCTAGGGGTCCAGATAAGTAGTAGATAAATTAGACAGCAGATCAGATTGTGCAGTGGTGAGCCTTCTCTATTCCAGAAGGCCTGTTCTTTCAGATTATGTCATATATTATAGTTTTGGTCTACTGGGGCCTTGTCCCAGTTTTCAGATAGTTATCAGATTTTCATGTAGTAGATATTTCGCAGACTGTTCCAGATGTTGTTTGGTTGATGTCGAATTTCATACCTTATTATTAAACTTAATCTAGAGTATGACCATGTTTCCCTATTAGATCAAAATTCTGCATTTTCTTTTATTATATGAATGTTGTGCATGACTACCAGGTAGAGTAGGACGTTCGGTCCTTCATGGTTTGGGATGTCCGTCACGGCCAGGCCCTAGTTTCGCTCGTGAAAAATTTGGTATCAAAGCATGATTCATGGTCCCAGGGTGTCTTCAAAATTGCGTCAAGTAGAGTCTTATTTATGGGTGGGTAGTGCGCCACACTTATAAGCAGGAGGCTACAAGGCATTTATTAATGTCTTTCTTTCTTCCTGTTCTAGTTCGTGCTATAGAGTCAGAATGTTCCTCTTTCGTACTCTAATTTGTTCTATGGTGTCGCCCATACGAAAGTAAAGTCAACTCAATTCTTTCCTTGATTTGATGTGCTCAGATATGTCTCAAGATTGAGGTGATTCAAGTGCAAAAGTTTAGAGTCTAAATGGTATGGTCCTTTTCGATTAAGTCATATAATATTTTTAAATTGTGTAAGGTCTTGAGAAGGGTCCATTAGTGCCTCAGAGTGTATTAATTTTAGTGTGAACTTTGATTCTGATGAAATCGTGCTTTTGGGCCTGTGGTATCAAGAGTATTCTGTCATTTTCAAAATTTATGTTGTAGATAGTATGCTTAAGGGGTAATGATGTGTAGCAGAATGTTGGAACTATATTTCCACCCGAGTAGTAGTATATGTTAAATTGTTGGTGTCATGACCTATTGGTAGTGAGATTAGACCAAAAGGTTGGTTATGTGAAGTCACTAGGTTAGAAGTCAAAGTGAGGGTGACTTTTGTGTAGATAAATGTGTTTAGTTGAATAAACGATGTTCGAGAATAATTTACATCTTTATAGTGATAGACTAATATGGTAGCTAGTAGTATGTGTGGATTGTATGGTAGTCTGTTGGGGAAGTGTTTGACTTAGATTTTTATTTATACAGAGTAAGATGCGTATTCTTAGATCATTGACTATTGTGTGTCAAGTTTCTATCTCTTGTAATCTTGTTATCATTGTGTTGTTGTAACTAAAAGTCTAGTGAAGCCATGTGAGGCCTATTTCAATTCACTAGCAACTTGTTGTTCATCTTGTTGTTCATCTTCTTGTTCTTGTGTTGGTTGGAACAGGGGTTTAGAGGCGTAATGGCAAGAAAATTAGTAAGGGAAATTTATTGAATATATGTATAGCCAAATCTTTTTGCATGATATTGAGTGGGTAATAAAGTGATACGTCCTTGTGTGTTAGTTTAGTAGAAGGTAGAGAAGGAGTTATTTATTAAGGTGAACTGTTGTTTGCTTGAAGTATGAAAAGAGTTGTTGACGGTGTTTGTTGTGCTGCAAGAAAAGTATAGGTTATTGATGATGGCACTTGGTGTATGAGTGTTGTCAATTTAGGCATCCCTGAGATTGCAAGAAGGAGTCTAGTTGAAACTTATAGAGTTATGGACTAAGTTTAGCTGCATTAAAGGGGTAGATAGTAATGGTGTGTAGAAGGAGGATGTGTTAATGGATTGTGAATAGGATAGGCCATATGATTATGATCGATTATTATTGTTATGGAGTTCTAGTGTACTAATGTTTCTTGATGTTTTACTTCATAGTTTCCAAGTGAGAATTGTGTGTAAAATTGGGTTGTAAATTATGTTTAGCACTAGAAATTAAGTTTGAATAGTTGATGGCCATGGAGGTGGATGTGATGATTTCTTGGTTAATGATACTAGTTATATGGAAGTGATCTAATAGGCTTGAACAGTGTATGCAAGAGCTTAAGTTTATTTAATTAGTAATGAAGTATGATGTTGTAAGTATGATGTAGAAGTATGCCCAAGGTTATATGAGGTTGCGGTATTCTTCAAAGGTTATTACATGTTGTGTGTGGCTAGTGGTACCGTTGAGTTGCTAGGTTGAGAAAGACTAGTTAGATGGTATATGGTGTTCTAAATAGCCAAGTTGAGAAATTCTGATTGATAGTGTTGAGTCTTTTAATATGATCTTGATTCTCATGGTAGAGAGATATAAGTTTAAAGTCGCGATATTGGTGTGCTATGACGGAAGTAGTATGGTTCATCAAAGGCTTAGTGATATCCATGTTAAGTGTTAGAAGCTAAGATTGAGTTCTTGAAAGTTGAGCTCATAGAAATAAGAATTGAAGCGTTAGAGGGTGTGAACTCTGACTATAGGGATACTTATGAAGATCCGAAGTAAGTAAGTGTTCCAGTATTATGTGATGACTATTGGGGCTATATAATGATAGAGTGTGTCTCAGAAGGTGGTATTAGCAGTGGGTTTTCCACTTCCAGAAGTAGTCATTGGGGTTAAGTTCTATTAATTACGTGTATTGTCATATTCCAGACCCCAGAGTGCAGTGAGTGTTGTTCAGTTTAGAGTCTAGTAAGGGATCTTTCAAACTTAAGATGATGGCTTAAAGCTAAGGGGGATATGATAGAACATGTAACCAAGTTAGACTCTCAGATTCTAGTAGTGATGCCAGTATGATATGGAACACCAGAAAAAGAAGGTGAGGCTCAACCCATCTCATCTCAGTATTTTTTAGTTATCCCAAAACCTACTCATGCCTTACGTTTCAGTTCCATGATCATGGTTCATGTTCATGCATATGATAGAAAATCATGTGCTCTTCCAGTTCCTAAATAATGAATTCTAGTCATTCAGCAGTTGGAATCACATTTCATAAGTTATGAACTCCAAATTGAGGTCTGCATCTCATGACTCATGTACTCATGCTTTATAGTGTGCTTAGTTCCCATAACTCATGCTACACGCCAAATGATTGGAGAGATTCATCTTATATCCAGGTATGCCCTTAATTCATATCACTTTGATGAATCCCTGATGTTGATTCGCTGTTCCTCAGGCCTCAGTTAAGTGTCGAGTCTCGTATAATATCCTTCCATGCTTCAAGGTCTTATGTTCTAACCTTTTAGTGACTCCTCCTTATGCAATGATAGTGGTGATGAGTAGATGTTTCTTGTTGATGAAATATCATTGTATGCTTGTCTTAGATAGGACCATAAGTGTGAAGTAAGATTTGGGGCCAAGTCTTTGATACATATGATGGTTAGTGGAAATTTGTGTGTGTATGTTCTTGGGATAGCGCGTGGGAGTTATATTGACAATGGTTTATAGACTATGTGAAGTATGTATTTACGGGTGTTTGCCTTGAAGTTCATATATGGTTATAAATATAGGCTTGAATGACATGTTGGGATTTTTAAGTGGAGGAACGTAATATGTGCTAGTAAATCCATAGTAAGAGTTTAGAGTTAGTCATCATTGAAGTGGTAAGGCACGTTATGTTTAGGGTGTGATCTCTAGAAAGATATAGAAGACTGAATCATATAGTTTAGACTAGTATTGTTGTGTGACATGTTGTATTGTGGTTTGGAGTTAGGATAGATCGCGGTGAGAGGATTTAAGTCACTTTAGACATTAGTAGAAAGATTTATCAATGCCCATAAGAGAATTTTAAGTTGAATTGATTGAGCATGGTATTTAAAGGGAATAGTATATTTAAAGGAGTATTTGGGAAGTGTGATAAGCTGGAAAGTAAAAAGTGGCATTGCCCAAGGTCTGGTAATTCTACCCTAGTTTATGAGTTATATGTCTATATCCCATGCTATAGAGTAGTGTCAATGTTGTGATTCCTTAGTCAGATGTTTGTGTAAATTATGCCTAAGATTCTTTTGCTCCCTAATGTTACTAGAACTTCCTTAGAAAAAGTGTTGAAGATATAATCTAGTTAAGCATAAGTTTCCAAGTATAATTCAGTTTGTATAGCCAGCAATTCAGTTTAGCAGTCATGCAGACAAGTTACTGTGGTTTTCCACTATTTCGCCCAGCCCTACTATCCGAAGTCTTATGCGTATGACCATCCCCAAGAGATAATATATTCCATCCATGTAAATTATGAATTTAGTTCATTCCAAGCATCATGTTTCAGATTCATCTATCTATTCATGACTCAGTGCATAAGAGTTCAGCGCATAATCTCAAAATTTTCAAAGTATTTCAGTTTAGACAGTGTAATATCCATGTACGATCTAAGTCTTGTTGTCTAATGATTTGTACTTGCATAAGTTATCACTTCCAAATTCAATATATATGATTGGATCACGAACATTTCAAGGGAATCCTAAATTCTAAGCATGAATCAGCTCCTTAAAGCAAGTAAAGTCAAATCAGCACAGAATTCAGTTTCATGATAGAAGTTTAAATATTTCAAATCAGTTATATCCTTTCTTAGAAGACACATCATGTCTGCGTTATTTCATACCTTTAAGTTTCAACATTCCTACCCATCATTCGGGGATGAATGATCCCAAGGGGGAGATAATGTAACACCCCGTATTTCGGGATAAAACGAAAACTGTCTTTCCAATGCGTAGATATTAAAAAAGCCATAAATCCTATGGAAATTTTTCATGTTAATCAATTATGTAGTGTGGGAACCTATTTGAGCATGAGTCGAGATAATAGAGGTCCCTTAACTCAAGGACTAGTTGAAAGCTTTCTTATCGTTCAACTTTTAGTGAGCGTCAAAACTTGGATCAACTTAAATCGACATTAACTCATTGTATATGACGAACTGGGTGGCTTGATATATATCAAATGAAAGGTCTTTGAGTCATCTTTCCAACTCCACCAATTTTGCCAAAATTCAATAGTAGAGCATAAAGTTATGCCCATTTTACTCCATCATATCAGCTTGGCAACTAAGTGACGACAATTCTGACGGCTTGTCACAAATCTGACGAGAATTTCAGCAACTGGGAAGTGATTTCGTAGAGGTATTTTGGTCTTTCCCTCACTCCAAAAACCTTTCATATGAATTAAATCACCCCTTAAGTGTTATTAATCAATCATTATCAGTTTTACAACATCAAAAACTTCCTCTTCAATCTCAAAATAAGATCAAATTAGAGTTTTTTTCAAGAACAAGAAATTCAAGAAAATCAAGCCTTAAGTTCAAGATCTCCAAGAAACAAATCAAGATCCGGGTTTCATCTATCAATATCTAGGTTCCATCTTTCAGATCTTATAATTTAAGGTACGTGGGGGTTATCCTAAAAGCTACATGGGCTTAAAACCTTTAGAGCATGATTTTAAGATTTTTATGCATGAATTTCAATGGGGTTTTGGAATCTATGTTCTAAATTACGTACTCCAAATGTTTTAATGTTTCTATTGTTTTGACCTTGTGGTCCTATCCCCTAAATTGATTTACATGTATACGTATATGTATGGAATTTGAGATTTAAGATTGTTTGAGAGCATAAATTATGAACTCCCTCTCTTGTATTGGATTAAAACTTATGGTTTTGTTGGAAAAAAGTTGAAATGCATGTTTTATGATTTGAAAGATGTTTTCTCAATGTCCTTGTACTTTAATATGATTTCGAATTGTTGAGAGAGTGTTTCTTCATATAACTATGTGATGTTAAAGATACAGAATTGCATTAGATTGAGACTTTTAACATGACCACATTTTTTTACTAACTCATTGATGAAGAGAATTAACTGCATGGTTTTACATGAGTTTCTTGAAAGAATTATTTATATGGTGGTCCTGAATTTTATGATTTGAAAAAAGAGATATAAATTGCTATAAATGGCCAAGAGAATGTGACTTCCAAGTAAATGGTATGATGATACCATATATGTGTATATGCCATGACAGAGTTAAAGATTTCAGAGTATGTTTTCAGTGCATGCATGTGTAAATAACTAAAAATAGGAAAAAAGAGGATTAGGTGGTTACCCGAAGAGGGCATGAGTTCAAGTAAATCTTAGCCTGAAACCGTATTTGCCGATACGGGTAGATTATTATTGTACGCTGGCGACGGCCATGTGGCGTAGTAGATTCAGAGACTCTGACCCTTAAGGCACACTTGGGTTGGGGTCTTGGCTACCGAGTTGATGGAAGATCCCATATAGCCTGTGGGATTACAGATTGTAGGGTACACCACCTTGCTCAGAAGTAAGACAAAGAGTGTTACATATTTCAGATATTTTCACAGAGTCTTTTAAAATACCCTTGTGATTTCTTATTATATGATATTTTTATGAACTGCTTTAAATTGCTCGCATATATGTTGAATATAAATGATTATTTTGGATTTGCTCTACGTACCAGTACATCTGTATTGATCCCCTCTTCCCTACCTCTCAGGTTCTGAGGCTCAGTCTAGGGGTCCAGATAAGCAGTAGATAATTCAGACAGTAGATCAGATTGTGCAGTGGTGAGCCTTCTCTATTCCAAAAGGCCTGACCTTTCAGATTATGACATCTATTATAGTTTTGGTCTACTGGAGGCCTTGTACAGTTTTCAAATAGTTGTCAGATTTTCATTTAGTAGAGATTTCGCAGACTGTTCCAGATGTTATTTAGTTGATGTCGGATTTCATTCCTTATTGTTAAACTTAATCTAGAGTATGATAATGTTTCTGTATTAGATCAAAATTCTGCATTTTCTTTTATTATATGAATGTTTTGGATGACTACCAGATAGAGTAGGATGTCCGGTCCTTCATGGTTCGGGATGTCCATCACGGCCAGGCCCTAGTTCGGTTAGTGACATGCTAACTCATGGTTTAGGTTCATGTAAAGAATCAGTTAGGATATAATTAGAGATCCTATAAGGACTAGTGAATTAGTAGCCTAATAATAATAATAAGTGTTGGGTAGTTAATAATGACTAGATAGAGTGTATTGATAATATAGATATCTAAATGGATGTATGACTATGGTTATGATTACCTTGGTATATGTTTTGTCAATTACGGTAATTGATGAAGATGATGAATCTTGGTAAATGACTTTTGATGGGAATTATGGAAACCCTGGAATTTGAGAAGTTTGTTATATGTCTATACACTATGATGATTTGATCATTTCATGTACTTTCTGGTGGTATGGGATGCTATGAATAGTTCTTTACTTTATGTTCTTTTGGATGTACTCCCCGCTGGTATGGGACTCCGTGGTGAGTTCTTTTACTTTATTCTCTAATAGATGTATGTCCGTTAAACTTGGTATTTTTGCAGTTGTAATTGTATATACGTCTCCTTATGCTTCCGGATCGATAACTCATTTTATATGACAGTGTTGGTATATATTGACATGAGATGTCGTATTATTGTTCTAGTTGATTAGTTATTTTGTACAATGATGATGAAGACGATTCAGGTTCAACTTTGTACCTTGTCTTAGAGATATTATTTTTCTTTATATCATAATTTATCTCAGTCAGCCGATTATGCCTACTGAATACCTGTTGTTTTGGTATTTATACTATACTTCTATACCTTTTTGGTGCATACCCGAGTATTAGTTGTCGCCGATGAGTTGAGATCGTGTAGTGTTGATCATTTAGAGACATGGTGATCTCTTGAAGTTTAAAGTCGCCTGTTTCCCTCCTATCTTTATTCAGTCTTTTGTATTCAAGATGAATAACTAGACTATTTAGACTTTGAGTTTTATTTTCTAGTGTCGTACTTTGATTCTCTTGTACTGATATTACTAGGTCGTGGGATTGGTATCCATAGTTCATTTTCTAACGTTGAACAGTGTTGTTTATGATTGTGTTCATCTATTATGGCCCTTGTCGGAAATTTCTACCAACGTAACCCATTGCCTTAGCTCCGGGTTACGGTGTTGGCTTACCTACTGGTGGGTTTTAGTAGGTGTCATCGCGACTCGTGAATCGGGCCGTGCCAGCTGGAAGGAGTAAACTTCTTTATTATAATGACAGTGTCCGACTATTTGAATGTGGATGATGGACTCATCCTTTATCTTTCTCAACTTAAATATCAAGCTTTTGTCATAGAGCAGAGTTGTAACCTATGAAGTGCACCTAATTAACACGTCATGATGTGTTGCGCTCTTATCATTAAACCAAAAGCATTGTCGAGAAGAAACCAAAGTTAACAAACTAATCACCGTTCATTTATTAGATTTCTAAGAACACATAATTACCACATCATTAATGTCTTTTATCCTTCCTGTCAACATACACAAATTGGACAACAGAACTATAGACAACTAGGTAGTTTCCCACTCCTTGAGCATCAGGGATGAATGTAATTAAGGATTTGTGGGTTCATCAAAACTCAATAGCTTTGACTCAAACCTTGTCTATATATTAAAAATTGGAGTCAAAACTATATAAATCCACACTGATCATATTGTGAGGATCTATACTGAATTCGCTAAGTTTAACACCATGTCGGTTTATCACAATCCTCCTTCTTTGGTCGAGCTTGGGACCAACACTATGAGTAATTGATTCACAGTTTCACACAGGCCACTGCGTCCTCAATTGATGTTACTAAACTGACCAAATGATCAAGACTACTGTTATTCACGTTCAATTTGTGTTTCCTTAATTTTCAGGCAGCATCCAGAACAGAGTCGTAGCACAAACTTACTGTAACGCCCTGAAATATCATCCCGAGATGCCACACGGTGCCCAAGGCTACACGTAGCCTCAAGCTAACCCCTTAATCCAAAACACTACCCATGGGTTCCAACACAACAACATACACGCTACGCTAAGGATATATATATAAGTACATATCATATCACATCGAACATGGCACAAAATATCGTTAGATTGTACATATATGGAATGTCTATACCCAAACCAACCCAACAATACACTATTCTGACATAGCCTTAATACATCAAAATCAACGAGCCATTGGGACAAAACCCCAACTGACTCAACAGACCAAAGGGATCACAAAACAACTGCACTAAAACTAGAAACTTGGTCCTCGAACCATGAGGACTCACCACTGAAGGAACGTAGATGCGGCACTCGGATATCACTGCTGCGGCAGCGGCTGAGTACCTGAACCTACATCATGGTAAGAATGTAGCCCATAGATAAATATGTGGGTCAGCACAAGATACGTACTGAGTATGTAGGGGCGCATGCAAAATATAAATAATATCATAAATTTCGTAAAAACGTACATACGGACCATAATGACACACCTGGCTTGAGTGACATTGAATCATGCAACTCATAACATCTTAGATAGGAAATATAGGAGAAAACCTCATAAATCATTATAGATCATCATAGGCAACTTGACTTACCACATCAAAACTCGGAGTGACTCAGTATTTCAATAAACATGACTCTTATGGACAGGGGAGTTTCCTATAACCGACAACCCCACGTGAGCTACGTGGAATACCAACATTTGAAACCCCCGTTGGCGGGAGTGTCATATTCTTTGCCAGGGAGTACGACCTTAAAACTACAATAATCACAATCGGGCTCTCTGGCCAATAATATCATCACTAAACAACCCTACGGTGGCACATAGGTTTGGGGAAATACCATATTTCCCTCTCGGTGCTAAGTACTACTCCCCGACAAGCTCAGAACGCGTTAGGAAATCCACCATAACATCACAAGGGTCTATCATAAAGACCAAATCAAATCTCCTTCTCATTTATCAAATCATATCAATTTGTGGATTCCTAACTCAACACATTTTAGCTCAAAACATTTTAATCTTCCTCGACATCAACAATTTATCAATTCATTGAACCATAACCGACTCGATATTTGGACAAGGATATGAAGACTCATTACATAATATTTTCAACAATTTAACTTATCAAAACCATCCGGAAAATACCAAGACTCATTGCAACTTCAATATCAACATTTCTCAATTTGCCATCCAACTCTCATTTAAAGGTACTTAAGACATCAATCCATAGTAGGGATATAGAATTTCCGATATCAATTATAAATTCATAATAAGGAAATAGTGGAATGATAGTATAAATCAAGGCTTAATAAATTAAATCATCATACACATATCGGATGACATAATCCCATAGCTCATGGACAATAATATAAGATATAAAACCATATTTCCAATTCATGGTAAAACATGTAAAATCTCATGTCAATGTAATTCAACAAAAATATCGGGCACAAGATCGAAAGCATAATCTTGTTCAAAGCCCCACATACCTAAAAATGGAAGATGAATATGAACTTCTGACTCCGGAACTTTATTCATGAAAATAAAGGGTGTTTCTCGAAGCCCTTAGCATGATCAACTCGAATCCCAAATCAATTTGAAATTTCTACGGTTCAATCAAGAGACATAGAAGGATGAAATTTGGAGTAGTAGGGTTGGGGTTTGAGCCTTAGGAAATTTTGGAGAAAAATGAGATATTGAATGGTCTTAATGGACTTAAGTCCATGGTTTACCTGAATGTATTGGAGTGGGAATGACCAAAATACCCTTAAAAATCAAATAATGTCAAATTTGTCCTTTGGTGGACTGTTTTGATAGGCTGAAGTAGATCGACCATAACTTTTTTCTCCGATTGGCAAATTGGATGAAACCAATTTCATTGGAAAGAGGACTTTCAGAGATTTCTGTTGATATATAGTATCTCACCCAGATCATTATGTACAAGGATTTATGATTGTTTGAAGTTGACCCTAAAATTCGTCTGGCCTCAGTATTTTTTTTCCTGCACATTTACTGTTCACCACTATTCACAGTTAGATCGAAATGATCATAACTCATCGCTCGAGTGTCCATTTTGGATGATCCACATATCGTTGGAAATATTATTCAATACTCTACACTATGACGGGTCACATATCTAGAAATTCCACACAGAAAAATTATTAATCACGATAAAGAACAGAATTCAACACATTTTCGTCCGAGATCATAACGGAAAATTTTTCCGGGGCATCACTTCATCTCCCCCTTGGAAACATTCATCCTCGAATGTTTATAGGTAGGTCAAAAATACTATGAAAATGAGTATATAGTGAAAAATCATCTGTCCCAAGCATATACTCCATTCTAGATTTTTTTGGATATCGTAGAAAACACACAAGCCAAGATAAACATAGCAATAAGGATTAAATCAAAAGTGAACGATACCTTTGACATGCTCAAGATTCGTAGGAAAGAGGTGGGGATATTTCATGCGCATATCCGCTTCGGCCTCCCAAGTAGCACTCTCCACGGATTGATTTCGCCAAAGCACTTTAACCAAAGGAACTTCCTTGTTTCTTAGCCTATGAACTTGAAAGTCAAAAACCTCAACCGAAATCTCTTCATATGAAAGACTATCTTGAATACTCGAGCTTTCGGAAGGATCAATCACAATAGAATCACCAATAGAATTCTTAAGCATAGAAACATGGAAAACCGAATGGATGTTAGATAACTCCACGGGCAATTCAACCTTATACACTACCTTCCAAATGCGATCCACAATCTTATAGGGACCAATGTAACGGGGACTTAGTTTCCCTTTCTTTCTAAATATCTCCACCCCTTCCATGGGTGAAACTTTCAAGTACACTAAATCACCAATATCAAAGTCAAGGTTTTTCCTCCTTACATCTGCGTATGATTTTTGACGACTTTTGGCGGTTTTCAACCTTTCCCGAATTAACTTAACCTTCTCCATGGCCTCGAACACCACATTCAGTCTAGTCGTGGCATCCTCACCAACTTCAAACCAACCAATGGGTGATCTACACCTTCTACCATACAAAGCTTCAAACGGGGCCATTTCAATAGTAGCATGAAAACTGTTATTGTAAGAAAACTCAATTAATGCTAAGTGCTCATCCCAACTACCTTTAAAATCAAGCACACAAGCACTCAACATATCTTCTAAAGTATGAATGGTCTGCTCGGCCTGACCATCTGTTTGTGGATGGAAAGCAGAACTTAAACTAATTTTGGTACCGAGACCCTTCTGGAAAGATTTCCAAAACTGAGAGGTAAACTGAGTACCTCTGTCATAAATAATAGCAAAAGGGATTCCATGAAGTCTAACGAGTTCTCGAATATATATTCTAGCATAATCTTCAGATGTATACGATGAATACACAGGCAAGAAATGAGCTGATTTCGTCAGCCGATCTACGACAACCCAAATCGAATCATGATGGCGACGAAAAGGAGGCAAACCAACTATGAAGTCCATATTCACTTCTTCCCACTTCCAAGTAGGAATGCTAAACTCTTGCATCATGTCACTGGGCCTTTGATGCTCTATTTTAACTTGTTGACACGTGGAACACTTTGCCACAAATTCTTCTATGTTCCTCTTCGTACCGTTTCACCAATAGATTTCTCGCAAATCATGGTACATCTTGGTAGCACCAGGATGGATAGAGTATCGCATACCATGCACTTCCGCCATAATCCTCTGCTTTAAGTTATCAACATCAGGAACACATAATCTTTCTCGGAGTATCAAAATGCCATCTCCCTCTTGGGAGAAAACCTCCACCTTTTGGTCTTTAACTGACTCTTTTAACCTGACCAAGGTAGGATCCCTGTCTTGCTTCTCCTTTACTTCCGAAACTAAAGAGGATTCGGAACCGCTTTGCACTCTTATACTACCCTCAGCATCAACAAACAACCTAACCCCCAATCTAGCCAAACGATGTACCTCACGGGACAACTCCTTCTTACCAATCTCCACATGTGCTACGCTACCCATGGACTTCTAACTAAGGGCATTTGCTACTACATTGGCCTTTCCCGGATGATATAGCACGCTCATATCATAATCTTTCAACAGTTCTAACCATCATCTCTGCCTAAGATTCAACTCATTTTAGGTGAATACATACTGCAAGCTCTTATGGTACGTGAAGACGTCGACATGGACGCCATACAAATAATGTCTCTAGATTTTCAAAGAAAAAACCACGGCAGCTAATTCAAGGTCATGGGTAGGATAATTCTTCTAGTGAGGCTTTAGCTGCCTGGAAGCATAAGCTATAACCTTGCCCATTTTGCATCAATACACAACCCAAACCGACTCTGGAAGCATCGTAATACACCACAAAACCATCAACACCGTCAGGCAAAGTCAACACAGGGGCTGAAGTGAGTTGAGTCTTCAACTCCTGAAAACTCTTCTCGCAAGATTCGGACCACAGGTACTTCACTTTCTTTTGGGTCAAACGGGTCATAGGAGACACAATAGATGAAAACCCTTCAACAAAACAATGATAATAACCAGTTAGACCCAAGAAACTTCGGATATCAAAAGGAGAAATAGGTCTAGGCCAACTCTTTATAGCCTCTATCTTTTGAGGATCAACTCTAATACCTTCGGAAGAAACAACATGACCCAAGAAGGCTACAGAGTTCAGCCAGAACTCATACTTACTGAACTTAGCATACAACCGATGAGTTTGAAGAGTTTCCAACACGATTCAAAGATGATCCGCATGATCACCCTCACTTCGAGAGTAAATAAGAATATCATCACGGAACACTATTACAAATAAATCTAGCTATGGCCGGAATACACGGTTCATAAGATCCATGAAAGCCACTGGAGCATTAGTTAACCTGAAAGACATCACTAGAAATTTAAAATGACCGTAACGGGTTCGAAAGGCTGTCTTGGGGATATCACATTCCCTAACCTTAAGTTGGTGATAACCGAATCTGAGATCTATCTTCAAAAAGTAGCTCGCACCTTGCAATTGATCAAATAAATCATCAATTTGAGGAAGCGGATATTTATTCTTGATAGTAACCCTATTAAGTTGTCGGTAATCAATACACATCCGCAAAGAACCATTTTTCTTACGCACAAACAGGACAGGTGCACCCCACGGGGACACACTAGGTCTGATAAAGCTTTTGTCTAAAACAACTTTCAATTGATCCTTCAACTCTTTAAGTTCCACGGGAGCCATACGATATGGAGGAATGGAAATAGGTTGAGTATCGGGAAGAAGGGCAATCCCGAACTCTATCTCTCTATCAAGAGGTACTCCAGGGAAATCTTCCGGAAAGATATCAAGAAACTCATTAACAACATTAATTGACTAAATGGTCGGGGTTTCAAACTTAGTGTCTTTAACCCGAACCAAATAGTGGATGCAACCCTTGGAAATCAACTTCCTAGCTTTGAGATAGGATATGAAACGACCCTTAGGAATCACAAAACTCCTGGACCATTCGAGGATAGGTTCATCAGGAAACTGAAACTTGACCACATGGGCACGACAATCAATAAACGCATAGCATGAGTGAAGCCAATCCATACCCAGAATGATATCAAAGTCAACCATATCTAGCTCAATCAAATCAGCATACATAACCCGATGAAAGACAGTAATGGGACATTTCTTATACACTCGCTTAGCAATGACAGACTCTCCTATCGGAGTAGAAACCAAAATAGGCTCAGAAATTAGTTCAGGATCCATTTCAAAATTTACATCAACCAGAGGTGTCACATAAGAAAAACTCAAACCGGGGTCCATCAACACATAGACATCAAAATAAAAAACACGGAGCATACCAGTGACAACATCGGGAGAGTCCTCCTGTTCCTAACGAGGTGGTATATCATAGAAATGATTCTGTCATTGACCGCCAGCAATACTAGATGAAGCACCCTGAGGAGGAACTGGACGGGCTCCGGGAGGCGGGGCACTGGTAGCCTGACTCTAGGGACGGGCATCTTGACTCCGTTGTCTGGCATACGGGCAGTCTCTAAGTATGTGGCCCAACTTGCCACAACCAAAACAGCCCCGCTGCCTCATATAACACTCCCCAAAATGGTCGTTACCACACTTAGCACACGAAGGAGGATGAGGCCGGTTGCTTATACTGTCCTGAGACCTGGAAGGTACCGACCTATTTCCGAGCTCCTGCCTTACCCGATATACAGGAGCACTAGCTGAGGAAGGCACAGGTATAAATGGACATCTCTGAAACTAAGGGCGACTCCCTCCGGAGAATCTAGTCTGACCAGACCCCTGTTGCTCCGATCTGACTCTCTTAATCCCTCTTACTCTTTCTTTTTCCTTTATCTTGTCTGACTCAATCTGTTGGGCGTGAATCATTAACCTAGGAAGATCAATCTCCCCGTTGATCATAGCAGATCTATATTCTTTCACCACATAACTCGACACCCCAGTTAGAAACTTGATCATACTAGTCCTCGAGTTAGCCATCATATTGGGAGCGTACTTCGATAGCTGATAAAACTTAAGACAATACTCCTTAACCGACATGGAGCCTTGTCTCAAATTCATAAACTTCTCTATCTTAGCTTCTCGTAACTCAAGAGGAAAGAATCTATCCAAGAAAGCATCTTGGAACAATTGTCAAGTCACCGGAGCGGTATCTTTCTCTCTACCCTTATTCCACATCTGCACCCAGTCATAGGCAACATCCTTCAACCGATAAGAAGCCAGCTCCACAATTTCTTCCTCGGTCACGTGCATAATCTATGTAATTTTCTTCATTTAATCAACATACATCTGCGGGTCCTCACCTGCTCTCGACCCATAAAACTCTGGCGGATTCATCCGCATAAAGTCACGAATTTGTGCTGCTGCCAAATTATTTTCCTGCGAAGGTAGAGAGTTGGCCTGAGTATTGGCGGTAACTGCCTGGGCTAGCATCTGAAAAGCTGCCCAAAATTCGGCATGGGATACCGTCTCATGTAATGGATCAACGGGTTGAGGTTGGTTGTTATTTCCGCGAGCTCGACGTGGAGGCATTTTCTGTCATAAGAACGCACGAATTAACAGCAGAAGGAAATAGTTGTAAGCATGATAGACTCTTGTAGAAAGAAAGAAATGACTTTTCTTAGAACACCCCGCAGCCTCTTGATCATAGGTGTGGCGCGCTACACACCGATGCTCAAGAATCTACGTAACGCGGCTTGTCAGACTCCCTAGGACTCTTCACAACCTTAGGCTCTGATACTAAGTTTGTAACGCCCCAAAATATCATCCTGAGATGCCACACGGTGCCCAAGGCTACACATAGCCTCAAGCTAACCCTTTAAGCCAAAACACTACCCTTGGGTTCCAACACAACAACATACACGCTACGTTAAGGATATATATATAAGTACATATCATATCACATCACACATGGCCGGAATATCGTTAGACTGTACATATATGGAATGTCTAAACCCAAACCAACCCAACAATACACTAGTCTGACATAGCCTCTATACAGCAAAATCAACGAGCCATTGGTACAAACCCCCAACTGACTCAACAGACCAAAGGGATCACAAAACAACAACACCAAAACTAGAAACTTGGTCCTCGAACTATAAGGACTCACCACTGAAGGAACGTAGATGCGGCACTCGGATATCACTGTTGCGGTTGCGGCTACGGATGAGTACCTGAACCTACATCATGGTAAGAATATAGCCCATAGAGAAATATGTGGGTCAGCACAAGATACGTACTGAGTATGTGGGGGCGCATGCAAAATATAAATAATATCATAAATTTCGTAAAAACGTGCATACGGACCATAATGACACACCTGGCTTGAGTGACATTGAATCATGCAACTCATAACATCTTAGATAGGAAATGTAGGAGAAAAACCTCATAAATCATTATAGATCATCATAGGCAACTTGACTTACCACATCAAAACTCGGAGTGACTCGGTATTTCAATAAACATGACTCTTATGGACAGGGGAGTTTCCTATAACCGACAACCCCACGTGAACTACGTGGAATACCAACATTTGAAACCCCCGTTGGCAGGAGTGTCATACTCTTTGCCAGGGAGTACGACCTTAAAACTGCAATAATCACAATCGGGCTCTCTGGACAATAATATCATCATTAAACAACCCTACGGTGACACATAGGTTTGGGGAAATACCATATTTCCCTCTCGGTGCTAAGTACTACTCCCCAACAAGCTTAGAACGCGTTAGAAAATCCACCACAACATCACAAGGGTTTATCATAAAGACCAAATCAAATCTCCTTCTCATTTATCAAATCATATCAATTTGTGGATTCCTAACTCAACACATTTTAGCTCAAAACATTTTAATCTTCCTCAACATCAACAAGGTATCAATGCGTTGAACCATAACCGACTCGACATTTGGACAAGGATATGAAGACTCAATACATAATATTTTCAACAATTTAACTCATCAAAACCATCCGAAAAATACCAAGACTTATTGCAACTTCAATATCAACATTTCTCAATTTGCCATCCAACTCTCATTTAAAGGTACTTGAGACATCAATCCATAGTAGGGATATAGAATTTTCAATATCAATTATAAATTCATAATAAGGAAATAGTGGAATGATAGTATAAATCAAGGCTTACCAAATTAAATCATCATACTCTCATAATCAAATACTTTTTGGACATAATTCCATCTCAACATCATACACATATCGTATGACATAATCCCATAGCTCATGGACAATAATATAAGATATAAAACCATATTTCCAATTCATGGTAAAACATGTAAAATCTCATGTCAATGTAATTCAACAAAAATACCGGGCACAAGATCGAAAGGATAATCTTGTTCAAAGCCCCACATACCTAAAAATGGAAGATGAATATTAACTTCCAACTCCGGAACTTTATTCACGAAATAAAGGGTGCTTCTCGAAGCCCTTAACATGATCAACTCGAATCCCAAATCAATTTAAAATTTCTACGGTTCAATCAAGAGACATAGAAGGATGAAATTTGGAGTAGTAGGGTTGGGGTTTGAGCCTTAGGAAATTTTGAAGAAAAATGAGCTATTGAATGCTCTTAATGGACTTAAATCCATGGTTTACCGGGATGGATTGAAGTGGGAATGACCAAAATACCCTTAAAAATCAAATAATATCAAATCTGTCCTTTGGTGGACTGTTTTGATAGGCTGAAGTAGATCGACCATAACGTTTTTCTCCGATGGTCAAATTTGATGAAACCAATTTCATTGGAAAGAGGACTTTCAGAGATTTCTGTTGATATATAGTATCGCACCCAGATCTTTATGTACAAGGATTTATGATCATTTGAAGTTGACCCTAAAATTCGTCTGGCCTCAGTATTTTTTTTCCTGCACATTTACTGTTCACCACTATTCACGGTTAGATCGGAATGATCATAACTCATCGCTCGAGTGTCCGTTTTGGATGATCCACATATAGTTGGAAAGTTTATTTGATGCTCTACGCGATGACGGGTTGCATATCTAGAAATTCCACACAGAAAAATTATTAATCACGATAAAGAACTGAATTCAACACATTTTCGTCCGAGATCATAACGGAAAATTTTTCCGGGGCATCACACTTACCTCAATCAGTTGTATTGGAAACTTGCTTCAAAAATTTTAGGGATTTCCTTGAAATTCCAACTTCGGATCATCACTTGTTGTAGGATGGGATACGAGTCACTGATCCAGTCCATTCTGAGAATCCTAGAAACATAATTTCAGAACTTTAAGTTTAGGAAATTCCCATCCTTAACATCCCAATATCTCCCTCTCAAAGCTTTTATTTTTTTAGATTTCAAAACTTCAAGGTTGGACAAACTGCCAATGGTAGAAATTTTACTCCAGGGGAGCTCACGACACATCAAAGTTAATTTCTTGAGGCTTGAGGGATATGTAAAGTCCTAAAACCATAGGGCTCTACCATTGTCCAAGAGGCATCAACCTTGAGAGATTTCATCCGATAGAGAGTGTCCAAAAGCAGGAAATAGATAGAAGGGGTACCTAAATTATATAATGGGTCGACAACTGAGTAATCTTTTCATGAGGTAGAGTAGTTATGCAGATGCCTCAAGCTTTTCATATGCCAAACTGTTTTCATATCCTATCACTATAATATCTCTAGCTGGATTAACTTCATTTCATTCGGTCACTTATGCAACGATTTTATAACTGTTGCAATATGTTCAATTTCTAGTAGTTATATCAACATACCTTTTATCGCTGCAACACTTATTGGAACCATATACCTTTGGCCTTTGGGAATTGATGTATATAGTTTCCAGAATATATCTCACATAATCTTGTGAATCCATTGTTTTATCTGGATGAAATATTACACCTTTTCTTGATGACTAGCCAATGAACTAAGGGATTTGGTATTTGCCTTGATGACAACTCAGAAGAAAGGAATTTGCTCTTTGGCTTGTAAAAAATGAAAGGGTCTGTTTGCATAAAAAGAATATAAAGGTGAATAGTAAGCAGTCTTATGATTTATTAGTATATCTTAAAATTTGCACTTCTTTCTTTCTGGTGATGATTCTTTTTCTCAAAGTAAACCAGACTAGAGTATTTATAGAGAGTGAAAAATAAACTACCCATGTACCTTTCTAAATAGATGTATCGGAAAATATTGGACAAAGTTTTCCAGCATGTCTAAAAAAAATTCCAACATTATTGTCCCATTTGAGTAATGTTTCTAAGTGTAACAAGCTATGCTAGTTCTTCGACAATATGTACTCAACTGATGATAAAAATAGGAGAAACTTGAAGGCCACCACGAACTTCGCACATCGTAAGAATCCTCTGGATGAAATGGGAAGCAGATCAAATCAAAGATATTTTTCGACAAATCAAATACATCTAGTTGTGGCCACTTTACTAGTTACACTAGTCACCTTTGCAGCTGGTTTCACATTACCAGGAGGTTTCAACAACAATCCCAATTAATAAAGGGTTATATGGACATAATTCTAATGAGAAACACACACCGTGCATTCGCACGCAATGCTGTTTTTGATTAATAGAATAATCATCCCTTTATTAGAGGTATCATGAAATATCGATACTTCTTGGCAATGTGAAATCAGCTGCGAAGATGACTGTCATTAATAAAGTGACTACAACTATATGTACTTGAGTTGCCTTCTCTTCTTCTTCAATGAAAGATACAATGAAATTGCCTGCTGATTGCAAACTAAAAGGGAAGTATATATAGAAAGGGTGTGTTAGGTAGGAACACGGAATATGCTTTCACGAAAATAATTTGATTTCATATTATTTTCTTATATTCGATACATAAGTAAAAATATTATTCTAAAATATTTGTATATATTCTATAAAAATATTATAGCAGAAGATGCTAGATGGATGTCAGGGTAAAGGTGTGCAGGGTGGTGGAGATGGGCCTATGGGGCAGTGAAGCTCATATGCATTGGTGGATGGGGAAGATACAATGAACATAAAAGAGAAAAGACATAAAGTCACTATAGAATTTGTCTAAGATTTGCAAAAAGATATTTTAACTTTGCGAGTGATCTATTATCCCACAAAAAATGTAAAAGTCATTATAAATAAACCATTTTGACTCAATTGCAACCTACGTTTGTGTTCTACGCAAATAAGGCGCAGCGTGTGAATGAGAAAAATTAACTGCAAGAACAAATGAAACCTGTCACGTGTCAGTAATTTTTAAATTCTTTTTAAAATTCAGTTTCTCTTCTATCTTCCTCATATTTCCATTGAAATGCAATTGAAACGTTGAAAAAAAAAACTAGTGACCACCTTAGACTCTCCTATGTTGCTCCGGTTCATGAGTTACTTTAAACACCCCTTTATCCCTTTTTGTCTCTCATTTTACTCAATTATTTTTCTTTCTCCAAAAATATAAATAAATAAAAAAGTGAGGACAACCTATTTTATTGTTTATGAGGGATAACAAATAAAATCTTAATTTTTTCACTACAAAAGGATAAGAGCCATACAATTTTGCTAATTTATCAAGAAGAGATTTTGGGCAAATATAAGGCTTTGCTAATTTAGCAAAAAGGATTTTTGGCCCGATTTTCTTTAAAAAATTAAGTTTTACTTTTTCTTGAAAGAAAAATAAAAGTAATATCATAATTATTTTTACGTTTCCTGAAAGAAAAATATAATTCTTTTTCATATTTGGCTAATGTTTTTTTTGGAGAAAAGATTTTGGAACTCTATAAATAGAAACTCCCCTTCTCATACAATAACGCAATAACATCCACACTATATTTTTTTTAAAGAGTCTTATTTAGAGGGATATTTTCTCTCTCATTAGTTCTTATGCCTTTTATATTAGGTTTTAGATGTAGTCCAATTGACCAAATTATATAATAATATTATCCTTTTGAGTATCGTTTTATGTGTCTTTTGAGTTATCACCATAGTTGTTTGAAAACTTTTAAGCTTCCGCATGACATCTTCTCGATTTTGAATTTTGGGCAAATATAATTGCATCTCTATAATTCTTTTTTTGAGATGATAAAAATGGTGGAGTTATGACAACGAAAGGAAAGGGAGCTTAGTTAAAGAAGGAGAGAAAAAAAATCGTGTATGAGTTGATTGAAGTATTGAGGAAGATGATGAATAGGAAAGTGAAAAATAAAAAGAAAAAGAAAAAAGTATAAAGAAACATAAAAAATATTATTTTAAATTAAAAAATACGTGCCAATTTATAATTGGTGTGTGATCAACACCTATTTTTTAAAAATGAGTTTGATTCAAAAATGACTTAGTAATATAAATTTAAAATTGTTTAGGGTAATAGATCGCCCGCAAAGTTAAAGTATTTATTTGCAAATCTTAAACAAATTCAATAGTCACTTTATCTTTTTTCGACATAAAATGCCACTTGTGAAACTTATATTTTCTTCTTTTATCGAGAAAGTTATTGTTTGTATGTGCCGGATGGTGGAGATGGAGGCCTATGGGGCGGGTGAAGCTGATATGCATTGGTAGATGGAGAAAACAAAATAAACATAAAATGCCACTTATGAAATTTTCATTTTCTTATTTTCTCGAGAAAGTTTTTTTTTTATATTTTTAAGAACCACATTTTTTTTTGGGAGTAAATTTTTGACAATTTTGCTGCAAAACAAACATGAAAAGTTCTTTAACGAATACTTTGCATGGGTGGGCGAACCCACGTTGAAAAGTATCAAAGAGGATGCTTTAGCTAGTGGAGAATGTGCAAAAAAGTTAAATGTACAAGGTTTAATATTTCATTAATCTACTCTTTATCATCTCATTTGCCTTCTTTTTCCTCCACTTATTCTCTTTTGATTTAGGTGATTTGATTCAAAATCAAGCTATTCCAAAACATTAACTTAAGCCTTAAGGTATGCATTGAGATTAGTAACATATTCGAATTAAAACAAAAGCTATTTAAATAATGAAAAGGTTCAAATTTATTCATTTACTTGGAAAAATTAGCTAAATATATTTTTAATCATAATTTGGGGTGAAATTGACCTTCGATGTCACACTTTGAGCAAAGTTCACTCTCGTTATTAAAAAACATTTCACATGTATCCTTCATTTGATCGAAAGATCTAAATCAACGTCAAAATGCTCTATTTTTTTTAAAGATAAAGAACACCATAATCTAACCATCCAAAAAGACAAACAAATAATGTAGAGCTCCCTCAATTCTGTTGGACAAATTTTTCCAACGAGATTAGACTACTGTATATTTGTTGGTGCATAACTCATGAAAAATGAATTTGCATTAATGCAGACACAAATAAATATATCCCTCCCTTAGTTCCTGGCTATGAATCAAGGCAGAACTCAAAAAAAATGGCACTTAGTATCAAATGCAACCAATTAGGCATACCGGACATTTCTCTAAATGTTTGAGTTAAGAGGTCTCCTTTTGTGTTAATCATGACATCTCTTCATTCTTAAGTCTCTATATTGGATTTACTAAAAAATTTTGTCATGTTATTTGCTCAGAAAACTTATACATTAATTCTAATCTAGAATCTAATTGCACATAGAATTGCGTATTAAATTTTGAAACTTGAACATAACTGAAACAAAAGAAGAGTTTGTACTAGACATTTTCTCTAATTCCATGCTTTTGCGTTTATCCCATTTCATTTTACTTTTTTGTTGCTTGTAAAGAACATACTAGAGCTGCACGTTGAAAAAAATATATATTTGTTCGTTGAAAAAATATGATCAATAGAACAGAGGGAGGGGTATATTTATTTGTGAAATATTTGTTTGTATCTTTTTGTGGGTTGGGTTTGGGTGGGGCTGACTAGATTAGGTTATTTTTTATTTTTTTTAGAAAAGGGCATCTAACGTTGATTTGAACTTTTCTACTAAAGGAAGGTACATGTGAATAATTTCTTAAGTGTGATGGTAAATTTTGCCCCAAAGTATGACACCTAGGGTGAGTTTGGCCCCAAAGTGTGATGAAAGGTATATTTAGCTAATTTTCAAAAGTAGTGTGTAAATTTGGCTCCAAAGTATGAAGACAATGGTAAATTTGACCCTAAAATATGATGAAGAGTATATTTAGCCAATTTATCAAAGTAGATGGACAAATTTGACCTTTTTCCCTTTAACTAATGAGAAATAGTAATATCGAATCTCTTAAATTAAAAAGAATTTAGTGTTAAATTTTCTTTTTAGTCTGTATAAAAACGAACCAACATTTCTATAATTAGAAAAAATATAACATTAAAATTTTCTTTTTGCAAATGATTAACAGATATACATCGAGTGCGTTATAAATACTGTGATGATCATAAAGCATTTGGTTCTTTCAAGTTTTTATTTCTTACATGCTTGCTAGCATTAGTAGAGGGTTTGACCTCATTATGATTTGCATGGTAAGGCCTAAACCCGCTTACTTATACTTATTTTAAGATTCGTTTTGGACCCAATTTTTTTAAAAAAAATTAATTAAAAGAATTCGGGTCAAGTCAAATGGTGTTACATAAATTTAAGACGGAGGAAACAATACATTTGCGGAAAATCATCTACACACTCATATTCTAACTGATTTGGCGTGATTGCTTGAGCTTCCCGTCATATGTAACAAATTTTCAGAGTAATTAACCATAAGTTCAATAATGTTACAACTGCTAAACATTAGTTCAGGTACGTCTGTAAAATTGAATGGCCATTTGATAAATTAAATCAAGGCACCCACTCTCCCTCTCATTCTTCGCAGTACGTTCATGCAAGATGATGAATGATTAAAGAGAATATTGTTGAGTTCAAGATCAAAGTGTGAATGGAAAATGAAGGTGACCAAGTGGAGGGAAAGAATTGAGATAACACTCAAAAATGGAAAGTGTACTCAAAAGTGGAAAGTCTACTAATTCTCGCAAATTGGTGGGAGAAGGAAACTTTCAAGTGTTTATATTATGAAACACTTACTCCACATGGTAAGTAAGGAAAGAAGCAAGAGGTGCCTTGCGCCGTCGTCATCATGGCTCGCTCGGCTTTGGATTTGGATTTGGAAAATGACCGATCGATGAGGTCTATATTCTCGGACAAAATTTATTATAACAGTCGAAAAACGCATCTGCAGAATGTGAAATGCTGCTTCGGAAGGGATGCAACCCTTCGACGTAATAACACACTGATTCAGGAAAAGAGGTGTCTTTTTCGATGGTTGTGACTGTCCAGTAAAAAGACACAATGATTCAATGAACAAACATGCCTGTTTCGATGAATAGACATGATTGTTCCAAAGGACACATCTTTCCGAATGAACCATTTCCTCTTTTCGAAAGAGACACCTAATGGCTATATAAACCTGCATTTATCCACAGGTTTAGGAGCGAAAAATTTTATGCAATAAAGCACTTCTTGTTTTCTGAAATACTCTGTGTGATTATCTAATTGTTGAGTGAGTTCGAACAGAATCCGATCGTTTGAGGTACCACTGTAGTCCGATTGTTACGTCATTTTATCCTGGGAGAAAAATTTCGCAACCTCGGATTCTTGAGGGGAATTATTTCCTTAAGGACATTTCGTGAAGTCGAATGACTTGGCCTTTTTTCTGTTTCATCTTATTTTCTGAAAAACATACTTCTTTGAAAGGTCTTTTTGATCTTGTGTTGAAGGTGTTACAAAACTTCATAAGTATTCTTGTTTTATACTTGAACTTGTATTGAAGTTGTTGTGCCGAAATACAGATTTTGTGTTCCCGTAAATAAAATATTGGGTTCAATTAGTGTGAATAGAAAATGGAGGGACACAACCTTTTATGAAAAGACATATTGTTTTGGAAAAGGAGTGACTGTTCAGATAGTTGTTTCTGTTCAGAAAAAGACACAATGTTTCGAATGAATAGACATGACTCTTTCAAAGGATACACCTTTTCGAATGAACCATTGTCACCTTTCGGAAGGAGTGCTTGATGGCTATATATACCTGCATTTATCCACAGGTTTTGGTATGAAAAATTTTCTGAAATACAAACTCTTCTTGTCTTCAAAACATTCCTTGTGATCAATCAAATCGTTGAGTGAGTTTGACGAATCCAATTATTTGAGGTACCACTATAGTTTGATTGAAAGCCATATTATCCTAGGAGGAAGATTCCAAAACCTCGGGTACAGTGAGGGAAATTATTCCTTAAGGACACTCCGTGAAGTCGGGAGACTTAGCTTTACATTTCTGTTTCATCTTAATTTCTTATAAAATAAAATACACTTCTTAGAAAGATCACTTTGATCTAGTGTTGAGGGTGTTGTTGTACTTCATAGTGTTCTTGTTTTAAACTTAAACTAGTGTTGAAGTTATTATGTCAAATTACAGATTCTTGTACCCGAAAACGTTGAAAAACAACAATCTTAAGGAATAACTTTAAGAAAAAGAAAAAAAATTATTGCTTGTTTGGTGAAAATTTTTTTTCACAAAAGTTTTTTTTTTCCAATCTGTTTGGCTTGGTTTCTGGAGATTAAAGCATTTAGCTTTCTACTTCATTTGAACTTAACTAGTGATTTGAATAAATAAAATCTTCATCACAAGTTAAAGATTACTCGGTTGATGATTGGAAGTCATAAAAATTTTATCGTAAAACTAGAAACAAGAAGTGTTTAAAGTTGCTGTAATTTTTTAATAAGTATTTCAATATACTTAAGGTATTGTCTTGTGGTGACAGGAAAATGATGACTGATAGTCAAATGCATGATGCTGGAACATCTATGGTGGCAACTAGTATTGCCACGATGAGTCGTACTAATACTTCGGAAGCTATGGTACCGGCGGAGAAACCCGAAAAGTTCACGGGTATTGACTTCAAGAGATGACAGCAAAAAATGGTCTTCTACCTCACAACTCTATGTTCTCAAAGGTTCACGGTTGAGGAAGCTCCGGAGGTGCCTGAGGGAACCTCTGAAAAAGAATGCTTTGTAATTGTGGAGGCTTGGAAACACTCAGATTTCCTTTGCAGGAATTATATCTTAAGTGGTCTCAAAGATGACCTTTACAATGTGTATAGCAGAACTAAGACTGCAAAAGAGTTATAAGGAGTGCAAGAATGAAATTACAAGACGGAGGATGTCGGAACTAAAAAGTTCTTTGTTGCAAGATTCCTGGAGTACAAAATAATAGACAACAAGTCTGTTGTTTCACAAGTGCAGGAACTGCAAGTGATCATCTATGATCTCCTAGAAGAAGGTATGATTTTAACAAATAACTGTGTTGAACAATTTAAACATGTTCTTAGCATTCACATGAACTTTATTATAGGTTTGATTGTGAATGAAGAATTTCAAGTAACAGCAATAATAGAGAAGCTACCACCAATGTGAAAAGACTTCAAAAACAACTTGAAAGACAAATGCAGGGAGATGTCAGTCAAAGATCTGATTGTACGACTACGCATTGAAGAAGATAACAAGGCTGCGGAAAGAAGGTCAAGAGGCAATTCTGCAATGAGTGGAACAAACTTTGTAGAAGATGACCAAAATAACTCCAAAAAGCGAAAGAAAGCTAGAAATAAAAGCAATCAACCCAAGAAGAAATTCAAAGGAAAGTGCTTCAACTGTGGCGAGATTGGCCATAATTCTACGGATTGTCGTGCCCCAAAGAAAGAGAAGAAGAAGGACCAAGCAAATATGGCTGAGTCTAAGAAAAAAATGGATGATCTGTGTGCTATGCTTTTCGAATGCAACTTGGTAGGAAATCCTCGCGAATGTTGGATGAATTCTTATGCCACCCGCCATGTTTGTGCTAACAAGAAGTTGTTTTTAACATTCGTTGTGGCTCAAGTAGAAGAAAAAATCTACATGGCAAACTCTGCTGCCGCAAAAGTGGAAGGAACAGGAAAAGTGTGCTTGAAGATGACTTACGACAAGGTGTTGACACTTAACAATGTCTTGTATGTTCCTGAGTTACGAAAGAACTTGATTTCTGTTTCACTTCTAAACGAGAACAGATTCAAATGTGTATTTATTTTTGGAAAATTGTACTTAGTAAAGGAGAAGTGTATGTAGTAAAAGGCTACCTCAATGAGGGCCTATTCAAAATGAATGTAATGAATGTTGAAATCAATAAAAGTTCAAATTCTTCTTACTTGCTTGAGTCTCCCAATTTGTGGCATGAATGACTAGGCCATGTTAATTACAAAATATTACGAAAATTGATTAACTTAGAAGTTTTGCCAAACTTTGAATGCAATAAATCAAAGTGTCAAACTTTTGTGGAATCAAAGTATGCTAAGCATCCGTATAAATCCATTGAAAGGAATTCCAATCCCTTAGACTTAATCCACACTGACATTTGTGGTATGAAGTCAACACCATCACGTGATGGGAAAAAGTATTTCATAACTTTCATTGATGATTGCACTAGATATTGTTATGTATACTTGATAAATAGTAAGGATAAAGTAATATATGTATTTAGGCAATACAAAACTGAAGTTGAAAACTAGTTAGAGAAAAAGGTCAAAACTATAAGAAGTGATTGGGGCGGAGAATATGAATCTCCCTTCGCCGAAATATGTGTAGAGAATGGAATTGTCCATCAAACTATGGCCCCATATTCACCTCAATCTAATGGAATAGCGGAAAGGAAAAAACAAACTTTGAAGGAAATGATGAATGTCTTACTTATAAGTTCAGGTTTACTGCAAAACTTATGGGGGAGGCTATCCTTACAGCCAACCGAATACTCAATAGAGTTCCCCATAGTAAGACACAATCAATTCCTTATGAAAAATAGAAAGGGAGGAAACTCAACTTGAAATATTTCAAAGTGTCGGGGTGTCTAGCAAAGGTCCAAGTTCCTATGCCTAAAGGGTTAAGATAGGACCTAAGACGGTGAACTGCGTGTTCTTAAGATATGCTAAAAGTAGTAAAGCATGTCAGTTTTTGGTTCATAAATCCAAACATCTGATATTAATGAAAATACGGTATTTGAATCAGATAACTTTGAATTCTTTCAAAACATTTATCCGTATAAAACTAGATATAAACAGTCTATTGGAGGGTCTAAATGACCTCGAGATGAACCAAGTGAGAATGTACATAATGATGAGAATCCAAGATGTAGTACACGTCAAAGAATGTCAACTTTGTTTGGATTGGATTTTTGTAACATTTCTCTTAGAAAATAAGCCTCAAACGTTTAAGGAAGTGATGGCGTCTTCGAACTCATCCTTTAGGAAAGAGACAGTAGATAGTGAGATTGATTCAATCTTAAGCAACCATACATGAGAATTGATTGATCTTCCTCCGGGAAACAAACCATTAGGATCTAAATGGATCTTCAAAAGAAAAATGAAAAAGAATGGTAATATTGACAAATACAAGGCAATACTTGTAGTAAAAGGCTTCAAACAAAAAGAAAGTATTGATTACTTTGACACATACTCGCCGGTAACAAGGACAACGTCGATTCAAATGTTAATTGCCTTGACGGCGATATATGGTCTTGAAATCCATCAAATGGATATGAAAACCACATTCCAAAATGGAGAATTAGTGGAAGAAAATTATATAGAACAACCTGAGGGTTTTGTGGTTCCAGAAAAAGAAAATAAGGTGTGTAAACTTGTTAAGTTACTTTATGGACTAAAACAAGCACCTAAGAATTGGCATGCAAAGTTTGACCAAACCATGTTGGCAAACGGATTCAAAATTAATGAATGTGATAAATGTGTTTATATTAAAGACACTACAAATCACCAAATCACCAAGTCATTGTGTGTTTATATATGGATGATATGTTGATCATCAGTAGAGACATTTCAGGCATAAATGCAACGAAACAAATGCTCGAGGGAAAGTTCAATATGAAATACCTTGGAGTTACGGATGTGATCTTTGGGATAAGAATCCATAGAACTCCACAATGGTTGGCATTGTCACAGTTTCATTACATCGAAAAGGTACTTGACAAATTCAAGTATATGGAATTTGGTATTGCTAAGACTCAATTGTATGTGAGCTTTTCACTTTGAAAGAATAAAGGTGAAAGTGACTCACAATTGGAGTACGCAAAAGTATTGGGATGTTTAATGTATATAATAAATTGTACACGATCAGACATAGCATGCGTTATTAGTAAGTTTATAATCCATCAACTGCTTCCAAAGAAGAAGAAAAAGTGGAGCTTGTCAGTTCAGAAGAAAGGAAGAATTACCCGTTTGAAGGGTTCAACATCTCGGATGAGGATCCAAAAAACTAACGCAGTTGATCAATAACTATTCAGAATGGATTGCCGATGGATTATTAAAGCATCATGCCGGCAAGTACATAAATCAATTTTAAAAGATATTAGTTTATACAATTTTTGTTGTAAGAACGTGACATTAACACATATAAATCATCATGTAGAAAACAAAATGACGAACTCTACAAGGTGAATGAATCGAGTCTTGGTTTTGATAAGTTCGACTTTGTTGTTGCACATTCCGGAATAAAGATTTGGTTCTATTTGATATCAAAGACCCAAACTTGTTGGAATGATGAGGTTTAAATGCCATACATATCACTATTAATTAATGTTTTATTTAACTGTATCTGCGTATTAATTTTTTCATCACGTAATCTAAAATGTTTGATAATATGCGTAGCACATAGATGTCATTTCTTACTACCTCCGAAAGAAGTCCAAGTTGCAAACACAAAAATAATACAGATACACGACAGACAATTGTTTGTACAAAGTTTTCATCAATAATGCCTACGATAGGTATTGTCAACAACATCCAGAAGTTTCCGAAATGAGGAATGCTTAATAAACATCATCAAATGTTTTAGCATTCCGGCTGGCTTACCTTGGCATTTGGTCGACGAAGTGTACATCCCAATCAATTGTGGTGATGAATTCCATTGGGTTTTGGCTGTCATCATTCTAAAAGAGAGGCGCATCCGAGTTTATGACTCGATGTCGCGAAGGAGACGTTCCGAGCCTTCGTCTGAGATACAAAAGTTGGCCAAAATATTGCCTACTTACCTTGATATGAGTGGATTTTTGGACCAAAAGGTTTGTACTGATTGGTCGACGATTGAAGCATACCGGGATAAAATGGGTAATCCATTTGATGTACAATATATTGAAGGAATTGCTCAACAAACCATTGGTAGCCTGTAAGTATAAGTGTCATGATTTAGTTTTATTTCATAAATTTCACAACGCTTGCATGAACTGCAAGATATGGGTTATCTATTTTTTTAAAATACAGGAATTGCGGTCCTTTTGTTGCCGCTTACGCCGAGTATTTGAGCGATGGATTACAAGTACCAAATAATGGACTTGATGCCGAATTACTCCACAAAAGATATGTTGCTCTTTTATGGAAATACAGAGAAGCAAAATCTCAGAAGTAGTACGCAAGTGACACTAAAGATCCACGACGACCAAAGCTGAATTCCGTAATACCGGATGAAGAACAACTTGTCCATATTGATTAGATCTTTATATATTGAGTCCATCAATGTAATAACCTATCCTTCTTGGTTTAACTTATTGATTTATTTGTAGAGTAGATCATTTGTGCCCATAATGATTTTTTTACATTTCATTTATTTCATGTAATTTTCGAAGGCTTCGATTTATTTTATGTTGTCTATGAATATAATTTAATCCTTAGTTTTGAACATGATAATTGAAATGGAATACTAGATTTAAATATCGCAACAGATAATATATCTGCTGCAACAGACGACATATCTTATCAAACAGATTTAGACATATGTTGCAACATGAGATGCAACACGTAGGTCATCTGCTGAAAATTATATAACAGGTCTTCCTACTTTTTTTATTTGCTCCAACAGACTATCGATCAGTTTCAATAGATAGATTATATGTTGCAACAGATTGTATATCTATTGCGACAGACAGATTGGGAACATCTGTATAATACAATAAATGACCAACCTATTCCAACTGATAATCAATCTGTCACAATAGGTACTATATCTAACACAACAGATATATTATCTGTTATAACAGATATATAATCTATTGCATTATAAAAATTCAACTTTTGCCAGACAGATAAATTATTGCCACTACATGTAAAGTGAGGTGGCTTGAAATAAAAAATTATTATCGTGTTTGTCTCCATCTTTGTACATATTTTTCTTTATACACGGGCTTCAACCATTTATTTAGGTCATCTTCTGGAAATTATATAATAGGTCTTCCTACTTTCTTGATTTATTACAACAGATTATTTATCAGTTGTAACAGATAGATTATATGTTTCAACAGATTGGATATCTGTTGTGATAGACAGGTCGAGAAACATCTATTAATGCAACAGACGACCAACCTACTCTAACAAATAATGAATCTGTCACAACAGGTATTATATATGCTACAACAGATATACTATTTGTTGCATTATAAAAATTTAACTATCCACAGACATAAACATTATTGCCACTACATGTAAAGTGAGGTGGCTTGAAATAAAAAATTGTTATCGTGTTCGTCTCTGTCTTTGTACATTTTCTTCTTTATACACGGGCTCCAACCATTTAGTTAGTACCCCATAAGCCTAAACTCATTGCATCTTTCCCACAACGGTGTCGCACATACTGGTCATTTCTGTATTGGTCAGCAAATACTCGATGTATGCAAGCGAGTATGGCCCGCACGCTGCACCGGTTCTATTTCTCTGGAGCTCGATGTTCTTATTTAGACCTTCAAAATCCCATGATTCCTTCGTCAAGACTTCAGCTGACAAATGATCCATCAGCTTACTCTGCGTCAACAACTTGGGCAACAACTTCAAGAGTGGCTGCATGTGGGCTAAAAACTTATCCTCGCTGAAGACAGTGAAGTTGCAGTCATAAACCTTAATCTTTCCCTCGTAGAGTAGTATCTCAACAGTGAGAAAATGTTTGACTTCCACATTCATGACTGCAAGGATTCTCTTTACCTTGGGCCAGCTCTTGCCGTATGGATATGGCATTTTCTTTCTAGCATATTTAATCTCTTCTTCATCCCATTGCAATGTAGAAACTAACTGATCAAGTCCCTGGCCACCAGAATCATCTTGCTTACAGAGATCAACATACCTATCTTTGAGATTATTGTAGAAGTTGAGGTCCATTATCCTATCGGCAGCATCATAAGCATTCGGGTATGCTAATTGTATGCCCCTCATGAGGCAGAGAATTTCATCAACATACTGTGGTATAAGAAGCTAATTAATTTAAATAGGTTAGTAATTGTAAAGAATAAAACCACAATGGAAAGAATCTGATACAGAGGGTTCTCTGAATCAGTTCACAGATTACCCAGCCAACGCAACTCGTGTAACAGATGTGTATTATGTTACGACAGAATACCAAGTTGTTGTAACAGATTACACATCTGCTGCATAGATTTTTCTTCGTGGAGTAGATTAGAAGGCTAGGTTAGCAAAAGTAAACTTACATTGTCCTCGTACCACACACGCATATTTGTCATATTCTTAAAGTCTTTGGTGGCAAATGAATACATGGTGTATTGTTTTTTAACCTTTCTCCATCCATTCATGATTTGTTGCAGTTCCTCCTCTTTCTCCTTGCCAAGCGCCTCAAATATGTCCACCTTATTCAGCGGCCTCTGAACTTCAATAACTCTTGGAGCGGAAGGAGTTACAGTTTTTGCTATTTTCGTAATGGAGAGAATTTGTCTAATTTTTCTTCTCTTCCTCCTAACTACCACTGTAGGCGTGCATGGCTCTCTCACCTCCTTGGATAGTATGACACCCCTCCTGGATTTTAACTCCTCGACAGCTTCAGCAATAGCCTCTAGCTTTTCAAGGGGTTTATCCTCTCTATCCTTACACACTTTGCATTTACAATGAGAACATGAGGGTGAGGAGAGGTGAGAGAGACCATTATAAGGGTGGGAAAGATCGATGTAGGGGTGAGATAGACCTATGCAAGAGGTGTTTTCAAAAGTATTTATTTTTTATTGAGCATGCTCATAATCATGACTAGCAGTAGCAGCAGCAACAGGATGGCTGCCACCATCACAAATAACTCCACCAGCAACACCCCCAGAAGAAGCACCCAGATCTGTTGCAGTTTGAGGTTGGTCGTGAAGAGCTTCAACATTAGGCAGACCTTGCCTAACTTCTCTTCTTATGGATGTTTCTCTAGCTAATTCATTTTTTATTAACTTCACCATTGGGTCTTCTTTTGTATCAACAAGACCCAGAGTAAGAAAAGAAGTCATCCCCAGCTCATCATCGATAGGCACGATCCAAGGATGCATAACCTATAAAAAAAATAAGAGGCATTGAAATCATATAACAATAATTTGTAGTCAGTTGGGTTAAATGAATGTTAACACAACCAACATATGCAACAGATGGTCTAGCTGCCGCAACAACTGATCTGTATATCACAATAGATTGACAATATGTTACATCAGATTATACATCTGTTGCATAATTTCCATCAGATGGGTAATCCATTGAGTTGGCTTTAGAGAACCAGAGCAATAGATGGTTAATCTGTTGTGAAATATGGATTGTTTGTCGCAACAAATTACCCATATATTGCACCAGATGCAGTTGACGGGTAATTTATTGCAACAGACGAACCACTATCGCAACAGATAGAATATTTTTTCAATATCTTTCTTTGAGGAAAATTATTTTAGTTGAAAGAAGACTTACTTCATCATTCGGAGGGTTAAATAGATCAGCGTCCTATTCCTTAATATTTTACCTGCCTCCCATTGTAGCCACCAACCACCTAAGGATCCTTGGATGTGAAACCTCATCCGGGTAATCCTTGAACTACTTTTGGAGGGGAGGAATGGCTTCACATGCCCAAACCTGAAAAATGTAAACATGAAGCAAGCACAAAAAGTCATAATAAGTATATAGTCATTATAAATTAATGGATGAGTAAAAATAGTGATCAATTTTACCATGAAAGCCCAGGGAAAGCCGTATAATGTGATCGTCCCTATGGATAGCTTTGTCAGTAAATATTCGACTGTCATGTAGTAGTTGTCATATCCACAAGGATAGCCGTTGAATTTGTCAAAATCATCAGCAAGAACCAACAAATCATCTTCTATGACTTTCCTAACGTCTCTTGCCAATAAAACGAAATGGACAAACCAAACTAAGCATAATTTCTCCTTGCAGTACTTCGGTATGTCTTTATCCTCGAGATCTGCCATCAAATCTGCCACTTTATAGCTACTACGTCCAACAGTGCCAAGCAACCCATCTTTTTTTACCTTGTGTTTGTTGGACCCTTGCGGGGTGTTTCCTTGATTAAAGGTTCTTCTATACGATCGCATCTCAAGCCCATCACTATGGCAAACTCTTTCAATCCAAAATAAATCGGCATGCCACAGTAGTTGATCCAAATTTCATCCATCTTTTTTCCACCTTCATTTCCCGCATACTTGATCCTGCGCTTGAGAAGGCCTATTCCATGCTTATTGGGAAACGGAGAGTGTGTTCCTAAGATAGCTCGATAAAGTATACAAAGCAGCTCTTCTTAAAAAGTCCATCTATGTTTTCATTCTTCATAATACTAATGCCACCAACACCAACACCAAGACCACCGACACCACCACCAAAAACACAAATACTGATACCAACAACATCCACCAACAACACCACAAACACCATCCAACAATACCACGATAGTTAATAAAACACTGAGACAAAAACTAGGGTTTTCTCGGGCGCTTCCTACTTTTTTAGCATCAAAACACAAAATTGTTAACCCATTCTCGAAGATAATACAACTAAAAGTCTTCTTTTTCATCATTAACTAAAAAGTCCTAATTTTTAGAAGAAAGAACAAATGTAGAACTCTTTTCGAACTCTGTTACCTGCGAAGATTGAGAAAATGATGGATACAAGCGAGAATGAAGTCGAAAATAACAACTATGTGGTTAGAAATGGGAAAAAATGATTTATTTTGAAGGGTTGAGCAATATGTTGAGTAGTTGTTATCTGTATTGTTGAGAGAGAGAGAGAGAGAGAGAGAAGCGAGAACTTGAGATTTGAAATAAGGAAAAGTTTTTCCCGCAAATGGATGATTTGTAATTTTGGAAAAGAATGACAAGTTTTGAAATTGTTAATTTGGTCCGAATTGATCTTAATTAATTTTTAAAATATCAAAAGATATAGTTTTTAAAATATTAAGTTAATGAGAACTCATTTCAACTCAGAGTGATCGATCGACGACTCGGGTCGAGATGAACGCAATACCAACACCATGCAAATGCAATGACTTAATTGAAGTTGTTATTGACCCTGTGAGCTCGTTCATTCATCCTTAGTTCCACATAAATCAATGTAGGTACTATTATTAATCTTAACATTAAGTTAATGAGAACTCATTTCAACTCAGAGTGATCAATCGATGACTCGGGTCGGGATGAACGCAATACCAACACCATGAAAATGCAATGACTAAATTAAAGTTGTTGTTGACCCTATAAGCTCATTCATTCGAGTCTTTGTTGACCCTATAAGCCCATTCATTCATCCCTAGTTCTACCTAAATCAATGTAGGTACTATTACTAATCTTAACATTAAGTTAATGAGAACTCATTTCAACTCAGGATGATCGATCGACGACTCGAATCGGGATGAACGCAATACCAACACCATGCAAATGCAATGACTCAACTAAAGTTGTTGTTGACCCTGTGAGCTCATTTTTTCATCCCTAGTTCCACCTAAATCAATTGCAATGAAATCTGTTGCAATAAATGACTTAGCTGTTGGATATTTTTAAACAGATAATCATATCTATTGCAACAGATGACATATTTGATTTAATTATCAAATAGACATTTGCATCTATTGTGACAGATGACTGAGCTGTTGGAAATTTTCAAACAGATATTAATATTTGTTGTAACAGATGACATCTGATTTAGTTATCAAATGGACATTTGCATCTGTTGTCACAGATGACTGAGCTGTTAGGATTTTTCAAACAGATATTTATATCTGTTGCAACAGACGGCATATCTTTCTAAAAATCATTTTTTTCTTTTAATTTAAAAGCAATCTTCTGTACGAGTAGATAAAGTTGTAATACTAAAGCCGGTAAAAAATATTTCTTGGATAACTCAAAAATCACATTGAGTAGTCTTATCTTGTCTTTTCAATGTCACTCATTTTCTTCCTCATGCCCCTCAAATTATTAATGAATAGTATTAATTAATGAATATTGAAACCCCTAATACTTCCTCTGTTTCATATTAGTCGGCCCCTATTGACTTGTCACACCCATTAAGAAAATAATACTATTAATTTGGGGTTTATTTTACCAAATTAGCCTTATTAATTATGCTTTGAAAATATAAATTTAAATTAATACACTTTGTTTAGTCATTTAATTTTAAGGGTAGTATATCTAGAAATTAGAATTATCTCATCTCTCCATCAGCCCTAAATTTATTTTATCCATCTCTCCTTATCTGATGCAACAGACTCCTAATCTGAAGCAACAGACTCTACATGTGTTGTAACAGATGGATAATGTTCTTTCTGTGATATTAATTTTTTTCCTCTTCTTTGTAGATATAAGGAACTAAAAGTTGATCAACTTTTTCTCGATCATCACAAGAGGTTGCAGTAAATATGGGTTCGAAGGAATAAGTTGCATGCAGATGGAACCACTTCATATGTAGGAGGTATGTATTACTGATAATGTTATCGTGGAAACACACATAGAGTACACTGATTTTGTGAATGTTGTTTTTACCGATTAGTCATAGATCATTCAAACAAGATATCTGCAATTTTACAGTTAAGTTTGGTAGGTACGAACTGATAAGGTTGAGGGACCATGAATATGATTCTGATATCCTGTTAAAATTTAATGTCGGTTCTTGCTCATGTTTATTTGTCAAGCATTGTGAAGAGATCTATTTTTGGTGTCGTTGTAAAGATATTCAATAGCGATTGAACTAACTTTTAGGGTACATTAGAATCTGAAAAGGCCTTCGAAGCCTAGCACTGCATCTAACAAGAACGGAAAACTAATATAGTTATTGCCCTAGCCCAAATTTATATGGTTTGGTTGCTCGTGGTGATGATTATACGCCAGAAGATATGGTAGAAGAATGCCTTTAAGGAAAAATGAGTGTTTGATGAAAGACTATATCATCTAAGAGCTAATTGAAGAGGATACATAGGGTAGAAAGTAACTTCTAGCGAATCTGGCCGATAAAATTATCTTAAAACATGAGAAATATGTATCAAGAGCAAATATAAAAGTGTATATGATAATATAAATTTGTTTGTTGTCTCTCTAAGAGAAAAATAATGCAGATGGTCACTTTAATAGGGAGCTGCGACTAGGTAGCGTGGTCGGGATTATTACCTAGATAGAAAATAGAAGAAGAACAAGAAAGCCGCCTAAAGGGAATCGAGGGTTGAAATATTGTACAGTAAGTCTAGAAAACTTATGCCAACAGCAACTGTAGTTAAAGTAAGGAATCTAAGTAAAGGCGGCAATTTCTGAATTTTAAATTCCATCCCATGCCTTCTTATTTATGGTTCCGATCAGGTCCACTACTGTTGACCTGATCGGAACCATAAATGTGATTGAAAGGTAGATTGAGTGTCACTACTCCTTAGCAATATGGTTATAATTAATTATGTTTTCTAGACTTAGCATGCTTTCAACATTTCTTGGAGAATATCAGAGGCTTGTTATAGTATGCGAATCCCGATAATTTTCAAGTTTGCCTCTAGCTTGCCGATTTGGTCTTCAAGTTTTTCGTTGCCATCTTTGAATTTGGTATAGAGTTCCTGATCTCTTGTGAGCTCGATCAGGAACACTACCTTCAAAGTTGTGGCATTGTAGAAGCCCTTCAAAACACCTTCTTCAGAAGCCTTAAAGGATACATGAAGGGTCGTTGTGTATGTTCTTAGGTCAAAATGTGTTGATGCACAGTGAAGATGTGGTCCCAACAGTTGAATAACTCACTTTTATCGAGCGTTGCTCAATGCATCTTGCTCAACCAACCTTCAAGGGTTTTGATAAATTAATTAGCAAGGAGTTACGTAATGTTTGATCTAAACTGACTCTACCAAGCCTATCAAACGTTAGGTAAATCCAGATTTGTTACCCTATTACAAACTTTGCCCGAGCTAGTGAACAGATTAAACAATCTCAATATCTCAGCCTTTTTGTTGATCTCTCTTCTCCCATATAGAGGACAACATATCCGTCATGCAAAAGTCTACACTGTCGCTAGAAATGCTTGCCGCAACGAAAGTCTTTAGAAGGCTTGATTATTAGCCTCTCAATATCACTTTTATGAATTTCTTGACGTCTTTTCCAATTATATTGGAACTGACAAACCAAACTAAGCACAATTGCTCGATATGTCCATTCCAATATAATTGCAAGAGACGTCTAGAAAGTCCTAAAAGTAATATTGAGAGATTACTAGTCATGTCTTCCACAGACTTTCGTTGTGGAAAGCATTTCTAGCGACGGTGTAGACTTTTGCATGATGGATATGTTTTCCTCTATATGGGAGAAGAATGATCAGCAAAAAGGCTGAGATATTGAGATCATTTAATCTGTTCACTAACTCAGGCAAAGGTTTGGAGATCTTGCTCCACCTTGCTTATCTTATGCATGCAAATGTGAAGAGTACAAGGCAAAACATGATGGAGTGATTAATACTGTTAATGCATTAACTGTTGATGTAAAGGAATTGATATCTAACAGTAGTGTCATTCGATCAAAGAGGATTTCAGTTTTATTCACTCTATTAGAGATTAAGGCTAAGAGGAGAAAGAAAGCAATTTCCAAGGCATTATCAAGTATCCGAAAAAGAAAAAATTTGGATCTGAGAAAGGTGAAAAGATAAAAAGGGAAGGAATAGGAAGAAAAAACTGAATGCTAGATTTAGTTCATCTTGTGTCGTTATGTCGAGTTACAGAGTTACTCCCTCTAATTTTGAGAACTTTTTATTTTCAGGAAGGTGAGGAAGGCAGAATCTCCCCATCATTAGCTAATACGAAAAGCAAGACATCTGATGTTATTGAACTACCAGACTGCCCTGTGTAGTTTGATAATCTAGAAGACGTCTTTGCTCGAGTTAGTCAACAGATTAAACGATCTCAATCACTTGGTTTTTCTATTGATCAATCTTCTCCTATAGAGGACAAGATATCAACAGAACTGCTTGACACAGCGAAAGCTGATATCGAGAGATTACTGATTATGTCTTCTCAAGACTTACTTCTACCATAAAACCGTTTTGCATTGAGTGTTGCACTATCTATATATGCTGCAGCACCTGATTTTCTAACTGATGTGGCATCTATTGTAACTTGCTAGTCATCTGTTTATTCAATTTCATCGAGAGCATCAGATTTTTCTAAACACTTCTTGGTCAACCTCAATTTTTACTCTTGGATTGCTTCTCTTTTTTTCTTTGCATCCTTCAAGCTAGCCACCAAACTCAATTTTTGCTCGTGGATTGCATCTTTTTTTTCTTTGCATTCTTCAAACTGGACAGTTTGAAGGATGCAAAGAAAAAAAGAGAAGCAATCCAAGAGAAAAAATTGAGTTTGGAGGCCAGCTTGAAGGATGCAAAGAAAAAAGAGAAGCAATCCAAGAGCAAAAATTGAGTTTGGCCAAAAAGTGTTTAGAAAAATCTGATGCTCTCGATGAAATTGAATAAACAGATGACTAACAAGTTGCAACAGACGCTACATCTGTTGGAAAAGCAAACTGATATATCTATCTGTTGCAACAGATTGTCAATATGTGGTAAGTTATCTGACAGATGGAATATATTTTGTAACAGGTTACCCATCTGTTAGATTTATTTTAAAGTAATTTTCTTTTCTTTTCGAAATAAAAAGATAAAATATTGTATTTAAATCCATTTTTTTAATTTAATATTTTTTTTAATTTACATATTCAAAAAGTCACCAGTTTTATTTAATTAAGGGATATGAACAGTCGTGGCTTTTTGTTTGACTTAGTCACCCCTTCCAATTCAATTACTTTATAAATAGGTCCCTCCGACCTCCCTCACTCGTTCATTCTACTACACTTACAATACAAATATGTTTGATCCAGATTTGTACAAGAAGATTCATATTGTGTCCTTGTAGGAACTTCAAAGGTAGTTTGATGAACTCCATAAGGATTTGGTTGACTTCAGAGCAAGGCTGAGAAGGGCCCTGCTGCTGCCGAATAAAAATTGTCCGATTGACAATACTAATAGTAATAATAATAATAATAATAATAGTAATGATAATAATAGTAGTAGTAATAATAATTAGGTTATGTTTTTTCTCTTTTAGCGTGTGTATGAATTTTCTTCCTTTTGTATATTGGACCTACCCAAGTGATTTAAAAATCTATGTTTGGTGGTCGACTTTGAATTTTTAATTCTTATTTCGTATTTAATTATCATTCTTGCTTATTCCTTATTTTCAACATGTCGACAGAGGTTAATCTGATGCGACAGATAGATCATACATTGCAATAGGCGGTTATTAATAAAAAAGTGTTATTGTTATTGAGAGGGTGAAAAGACATGACTTTCTAATTATTTAATATAAAAAACGGTTCGTAAATAAATAATAAGAAAATAAATGATAAACACAATTTATAACCATAACAGAACGGTTATTTAATTTTAATAACTGATCGTGACTCTTCGACATATTTATTTTTAAATCTATTTTTTTAATTTATATAATAAAGACTACCAAATTTGGATTAAAGATAATTTGATTAATAAAAAAGATAGCTTATATGTGCAACCGATATATTATCTGATGCAATAGATTGTAGATTTGTTGCAACAAATGGTATATCTTTTGCAACTAAAAAAAAATGGTTACTGAAAAGAACTTATCAAGTAACAACTTTCCACAGTAATAAAAAAGCCACCAGTATTAATAAATGGAGGTGAACAATCGCGTCTTTTTATTTTTGAATCTGTTTTTTTTAATTTATATAATAATAAAAAAGTCACCAAATTTGGATTAAAGATAAAGATATGATGATTATTGAAAAGATATATGTTGCAACAGATATATTATCTATTGCAACAGATTGTAGATTTGTTGCAACAAATATTATATTTGTTGTCACAGATGGGTTATCTAATGCAACAGATATATAATCTGTTGCCACAACTCAAAAAAATAATCACTGAAAAGAACTTATCAAGTCACAACTTTCCAGAGTAATTAAAAAGTCACCAGTATTAATAAATGGAGGTGAACAGTCGCGTCTTTTTGTTTTTGAATCTGTTTTTTTAATTTATATAATAAAAATGTCATCGAATTTAGATAAAAGATAAAGATATGATGATTATTAAAAAAATATATGTTGCAACAGATCTATTATCTATTATAACAGATCGTAGATTTATTGCAACAAATGGTATATTTGCTGTCACAGATGGGTTATCTGATGCAACAGATATATAATCTGTTGCCACAACTCAAAAAAACGGTCACTGAAAAGAATTTATCAAGTCACAACTTTCCACATTAATCAAAAAGTCACCAGTATTAATAAATGGAGGTGAACAGTCGCACCTTTTTGCCTAACTCGTTCAAATTTAATCCTCTATAAATTGGTCCCTCCTTACTCGTTCATTTTACTACACATATCTATTTATTTCTTGCTCTTCTCTTTCATAATATTACACCTTCAACTACTTTCTCTTCAAGAACTTGATTGTTTTTCCCTGCCTCTGGTAAGTTTTTTTTTTTGCTTTTTGTGTAAATATACGTTGTATTACTTTTGGATTCTTTTTTTTACTTTTGATTTGCGTTTTTTGTCAATTTATGCGTGTTTTTTATATGGGCGATCCAGTGTTGGATGTCGCTATTTTATGAGACGACGCACGAAAACTGCAGAGGCAAGTACATGATATACAGTGAGAGTTGGCCGCTGTAAAAGCAAGGATGTAGCGGGAGATCTGCAGGATAAGAAGGGCGTTGTTGCTGCCTGTCGAAGATGCGGCTGGCGATAATAATAATAATGATGAAGAACCTATTAATAATAATTAGATTATTTTATTTCTTCTTTCTTACTAAGTCTGTATATGTATTTTTATTTGTTTTAGTTTAATAAAAAAATTATGTTTGATAAACTTTGACCGTTTTAATTCATATTTAATTTTCATTCTGTCTATTATCTTCTCAACAAACATGTCGACGATTGAACGTAAGGAGTAATTTTGAATCCAGTAACAATAGTAAGATTTAAGATTTATCTATTGAGTTTATGGCAGATAACTAGTTTGTTTAACAGATAACTCCCTCCGTCTCAAATTACCCTATCCGCCCCAAATTAACATGGCATATTGATTAAGAAAAATAATTAATAACATGCCTGGTTTATCATAATACCCCTATTAAATGATGTTTACATTTTAATTTGAAGAAAAAATGATTAATGCAAAGGTTAAATCATGGAATTTTTTTATCTCTTCATGATTAATAAAAAAAGACAAGTAAAATGAGAAATCAAATTAGAAAATTTACGACGGGTAATTTGAGACAGAGGGAGTATTTAATTTTCATTCACTCTATTATATTCTCAACAAACATGTCGACGATTGGACGTATGGAATAATTTTGAATCCAGTAGCAATAGAAAAACATATTGGTTATTTATTGGGTTTGTGGCAGGGGCTGATTTGTGTTGTTCCAAACAGATTAATCAGTCTGATGCACCAAATGAGTGATTTGTTTAAATTGTGGGCACTTATGTTGGATTCATGATCGGCTTCTATCCATTGTTGGAAAAAACAGCAGTAACTTTGTAACCCAATTGACAAATTCGACTAAAAATCATAATTTGACTTACCAAGGTCACCTATGAAGTAATGTCAAAGTGAAAAGTGGTGATGTTCGAAACAAAATTTGACCTAAGAAATTGATAAAATAGCAACAGTAGCGGTAACAACAACAACAATGGTCGACAAGAAGAAGATGAAGATGATAATGAAGTAGAAGATGATGATAATGAAGCAGAAGATGATGAACAAAGTAGCAGTAGCAACAATGAACAACAATAGTCGTGAAGAGAGAGAAAACAACAACGGATGAGAAGAGAGAGAAATGCACCTTTTTTCCTCCATTTTCTGTTATATTAACTAACATTTGGATCAAAGTATAGATTTAAAAACATGTGGGTTATTTTCAAACTTCTCCAACTTTCTTAATCCATAATAAAGTAATTGTCACCTCCACCTATTAATTAAGACTTGTGTCACCTACACCTCATTTTAAAACTCTTTTTGTCACCTGTAGCTCAAAACCCCTGGTAAGAAGAACTTGATTTAACTTTAAAAGTTGATTTATTCTAGGCTTCGAGAATTTATTTATAAACTACATGTGGTAGTTGATTTGTATAATTACTTTGTTAAATTATTCTGTTTATATCTTTATTTTTAGAATCTTCTTTAGTATCTACTATATCAAATTTAAAAGCTGAAGCAGTAAGAACTCTACCATCTATTGGTAGGCTAATTTCTTCTAATGGGGGAATTATAGTCGCAACTACATTGTCACTAGTGTACCATTTATTTACAATCATATTTAATGATTCTCTTTGATCGTCTAATTTTTCTGTGTATTCAAACCATTTAAAAAGATTTAATATTACATCTTATTCTTTTCTATCAGTGAACTAGTTTTTCCTAAAAGATAATTTTTCTTTAATTTTTCTTTTAATGAATACCTTTGTTTATGCCATTGTCTTTTAATGAAAATTTTTGGACTATTTCATAGTTTATCTAAATATTCAAAGTCAAGATCAAATATTTCATCTGACCTAATCATGCATAGTGAATCATTTACTCCTAGCAGTGATACTTAATGATTTTTTGGTTTTTAGATTTCAAGGTTCATATCCACTTTTGAAATTATTTCCGAGAAATTTACACATTTTGAATTTCTTTCAATATCTTCTAAAGTTATTTTTCTTTCTTCAACAAATTTGGACTGATGGTCTAGAAAAAGACATTCTTCAACTTGAAAAGGCTTAATTAAATGATTAGATCTTAGAAATTTTAAATCTATAGATCCATCTGAATATTGTATTACTTATTATATATTTGAATTTTCTTCTTCAATTTTTAGCTCTGTTATAGAATCAAAATGTCAATTATCTTTTATTAATACATAATCTCATTTTATTATTTTTGAGACAAAAATATTATTGTAATTATGATTAGCTTCATATCATGAATATATTCGATCAAATCAAATGACCTCTAATTAGTTTAAGTTATCTACTAATTAATGGTTAAAGCATGAGATAACTTTGCCATCCAGAAAAAGGATCAATTATATTCATAGTAGATACTCTCTACGTCTATTTTTACTTGTCAATTATATTAAAATAGATGTCAAAGAAATACTTGTCCAGTTTAGAAAACAAATAAATAATTTTACCCATTTCTATCCATTTTACCTTTACCATTAAGTATAATTCATTATTCATTACATTTTCTAAAACATTAAATTTATCATATATTCATAGGATAATATGATAAAATTATCTCTATTATTTATAATTTTTAAATAGTGTGTCAAATTAATAGTGAATAACTATTGATGGGCGGGGAAGTAATAATTAATTTGGTATGCTAAAATCACGAGGCAATGCTTTATTTATTTTTATTAAATGTACATATAGTTTTCTTTGACACGTCTAGCTAGGTCATCTAAGATAATAAGAATATGAGATGGTACAACAGTGAAAACTAAAAGTTTATTTGATTGTCATATGACCATTTGCTCTAGGTAATACAATATTATCAATTAAAAAAAAAAAAACAAGGAAACATGAAAGTTTTTGACAGTCGTTTAGGTTCGTTAGATTAAAAGTAGCTGATAATTGAAGTATTGGAAAGTACTCTCTCCGTTTCGTATTAGTTGATCTTTTTTAAAAAAAATATTTATTTTTATTTAGTTGTCTCTTTTATGAAATTAAGAGAATATTATTATGCTCTTCCAATACTACCCCTAACATTAATGACTAAATAATATTTATAAGCTTAAATTTATACTTTTAAAATATAATTAATAAGGTTAATTTGATAAAAATAAATTCCTAACAAATTTTTTCTTAATGCATGTGTTAAGTTCATCGAGGCCAACTAATATGAAACGAAAGGAATAACTTTTAGGTACTGAAATTAATTTTATAAAGGGAAAAGGATCAAATTTACTATTCAAAATGAAATAGATTTTGTTAATAGTTGAGGCCAAATATATCCTTTCCATTACTAAAATAGGTTAAATATACCCTTATATTCAAATAGTAAAAGCTTTGTACCACATGGTATCACGTGTCCAACAATTAAAAATTATTTTCTTTCAGTAAAGACCAAGTTAGGCTGTTTTAATGAAATCGAGGAAAATATATTCCATTTCACGTAGTCTAGGATCAAATTTGACTATTTTTCTCTTTTGGAAATAAACATTTACATTGTGCCTTGGACAGGAAAACAATTAATAATATTAATAAATATGTATCATTACAAAATAATCAGGTGTTTGAAGCATAGAGGAGCTGGATAGTGGTCCATTAAATAGACATGAAATTTTGTTATTCAAATAACATGAGCTTGCAGGATATTGGCACACATAGCATAGTTTTTCCAAGTAACAAAATTAAATAAATAAATAAAAGATATTCAATTGCATAAAAGTGTGAGGTAAAAGGGAAGTGAGAAATGAAGATCGAATACATTATACATACATATTATGTTACATACTATTTTATATCTTTCTTTGTACTAATACATGTTATTACATTCGTTCACATATTAATACATGCTATTTATTTTACACTTACATGAAAGTAATAGTTGATAATGATATATCTATTCTACACGTGTCACTAGAACATTTCATCATTATCTTGTATATGTGCCTTTTGTTGATTTTGAGAAATGTCTCTCTACGTCTTCGGAGGCAGCGGTATGGTATACGTACATCTTATCCTTTCCAAACCCCACTTTGTGGGAATACACTAAGTTTGTTGTTATTGTTGTTGATTTTGAGAAACTTTTGGTCTTATTTTCCATGAAAACTTGTGTCATTTATTTTCTAGTGTTTATAGTCTTTTGTGGATGTTTGTGGGGTCCATCATGTTTCTTGTGATTTATTATTTTCTGTGTCTTTGTTTTTTATGTCTTAAAGAATTGTGTTTCTTCGTCCTATAGTTACATAATTTTTTGGTAGATGTTATGGGATCCACCTTTTATTGTATTAACGTTTTTAGTTGTAGAAAAGTGTTGGCTCCTTTCCTTTTTAATGGGGACATATACTTGTTTATCTCTTGTTGATTCAACTTTCAATAGAAAAAAACAAGAGAAATGAGAGAAAAAAAAAAAACTTATAAGCAAAAATTGTATTTATCTTAGAGTCTTATTTTATATGTCAGCCTCTCCTTCCCAGTCTATTTAAAAAAGAATGTTACCTTGCAATAACTAAATATAATTGAAATTATAAATTTTTCTTTAAAATAATTTATAGTCACACAAATATCTAAGAATTGTTTTAGATCATAAATTTTAAAAGTCTTTCTTTTTTTCTTAAATATCATATTAAGTCAAATGATCTTAAATAAAATGAGCGGACAGAGTATAAAGAGAACAATTATATTAAATGATTAGAATTGACGAATGCTAATGAACTTATATGGTTTAGTTTCTTGCTGGCTTTGATATGATGCATCCTCTCAGCTGCTTTTTTTTTATATATATAAATACTGTAATAATAATTTAAGATTGTGTTTGAACATTTCCACTAACTTCATAGATTTTAGTAGGATTTGTATAAACTAATCGATTCTATACAGAAGAGAGAATCGAGTATTTATTGATTAAATTATTCACTTCATAGTTTGATAAATTTTTTGAAGAATTGATTTGTCAAGCGAGAATAAAGATTGAGTCTATTTCTAAATGTCAATACTAGCAAGAATAAAATTTATAGTAAGAATAAAATCCGGCGAGTTTTTACTCTAATATGTAGTTAGTCAATTTTATTTGATTTTTTCTGTTCACCCTCAAGTAAAATTGACCTAAGCTTGCAATAATCTTGTTCAAAGAGATTGACGAAGCTTCTATATCATACTCATGATACAAAAGAGTGAAGATTGTAACAAACTTTTAAAGGGGATCATTCAAAAAGCATACCAACAGGCGAAAAATAACCTATTGATGTCACACTTTTGACCAAAATTAAACCATCAACAATCAGAATCATTCAAAGAATATTTAAGTGAAATAAGATGGGAATTACATGAAATTAGAAACGACATAACATATTACAATAGAAGGATAAGTTATCTAAAGAAACGGTGTAACATAGTAAATATTTCTTAAGGATAAAAATAAGTAAAAGTATATGAAAACGTATCCGTTTTCTAGACAAGTTCAAAGACCATACAATTACTTATATAAAAACTTAAAACATTTTAACAGAATTCTAAAAAAGGAACAAGATTTAATAGAAGAAATAAGAGTAGTAGAATCAATAGATTTGCCTGAAGCTATTATATTTTCAGACTGCAAAGAACTTTTAGGCTATATAGACCACTTATTCCTACTAAAAAGTAAATTAGAACAGATTGAATATTGTATAGACTATTGGAACATTAGAATAAAATCAATTAGAGAAGAATGCAATAGAAAGACTTTTTGTCTAGGATAAGAACATTTCAATAGATTCCTTCAAAAAAATAGAATATCTAGATTTGCAATTAAAAGTAGAAAAGAGACACAGACGAATAAAAGATGATTCATTAATTAAATGTAATTTCGGTAATGGAGAACATATTTTGCATGGAGAAGATTCTCAACTAAATACTATTAGAGACTTTATAATAAATCTAGGAGAGAAAGTTCAACAGGAAAATACTAAAATATTGAAAAACCTAGAGATATTAGAAGCCCTGCAAAACAAACAAAAGAAATTGTTAGGTAAAATAGAATTAAATTTCAATTTCTTAAAAAATCAACAAGCAGAATTAGATAAGAAATTCAAAGATTTAATTAATAAAGACAAAGATAACATAGAAAATTTGAAAATAAATCTAGTACTACAAGAGGTACGAAAAGAAATTAACCAAATAAAAAATATAATACTCTCATGAGTGATATACTACAAGATAAACTTTATCTAACAATATTACAAAAGGCAGCACAGATTCAACCAAATCTCGAAGTATTATCAGATCATCAACCTCAGGGAAAAAGCAGACTCTCTAATCATAAAATAGAATAATTTATAATTTTATTACTATTAGAACTTAATAGAAATATGGAAAGAGAAAAACAAAAAGACAGTCAAGATAAAAATAGAGAAAAATTAATAGAATAATTAAAAAGATAAAAATAACTGCCCCCCCCCCCCAAAAAAAAAATATAAAAACCAAACCAAAAGTATGGACCTTTTTTCAACATTCACGAACAGACAAGACAGACCAAGACCAAGTTTCACCCAAGAAAGACTAACAACCAACATGTTATCCAGAATCATAAATAGACCAAAAATGATTTCAAGACAACAGCTAGAAGAGATAGTAGACGTGGACAAAGACATACAACTTTTTCAACAAAATAAATTAAAATTATTAAGTGCTAAGACATTATACAATGAAGGAATATTTTCAATGGCACAATTATATAAACATTATAGGTAAGAGCAATTATGCGTAATTCGAAATGATAGTGCTAGTGTAAATTTAATAAGTTCAGAATCTTTAAGACAGATTGCCAAGTCAAACATGAGCCTCATGCATATGGGACTCATAGTAGTAGGTTTAAAAGGACTAACTAGAAAAAATATAGGAACTAAGGTATTAGTTACAATATATGATAATAGATGGTCAGACTCGAAAAGATCCATAATAGGAATAACAGAAGTAGACATGTTGACAAATGGAGAACTTTTTTACTGTAGTCCAGATTATATGATAAATTCTTTAGAATTTTGAAAATATATATGGATAGGCATTCAGACTAAAGGATATGAAGAAATGAATAATGGAAATAATTTATTAATATGTGTAGGATTTATAGGAAAACTTGCCACCAATAGTAATATAAAATTCAATTTAAAGATAGATGATGTAGTAAGTATAATGGGAAATAAAGGTATTAAATTAATGAAGCCTTTAAAGATAAATTCAGAAGAATATGCAGGATTAGAATGGAATTTAGAAAATTTCAGTAAGAAAGAAATATTATAACCCACAGATCATTTAATGTATACTAATAAGAAAGAAGATACCTCAGTAAGATTTACAGATTATACATATACAAATGAAAGAGAGACAGGTGAAGCGGCTGAGACAAGTAAGTATAATGAATACATGAATATAGAAATAATGGAAGAAGATGGTTTTGAAGTAAATAAGGCTATAATGAAAGCAGAAGCCCTATATAAAATAAATAGCAATAGCGTTTTTAAATGCACAGGCTGTAAATTAAAAAATTTAAAACTTGTGAAAATGAAAGAACATTTTATAAAATGTAATTTAAGAACAGATAATTATGGTTATACACATAAAAAGGAACGAAAAGGTGAAGACTCAGAATCTATCTATAGTATAGATGAAAGTATAAAATAATATATGAAAGTGCAGCAAGTACTGCAAGCCATTTTCAGAGAACAACCGGTATGCAAAGAGTACCAGTAACAACAGGAAATTTACCAAGATATAGAGTATTTAGAACAAACCCAGACACTCAAGAAGAACAAGACATAAAATCCAGAGGGAAGTGAATGCCAATAGAAGAACCCATTAAATTACATGAAGGAGGTAATAAAGGAAAAATTTTAAACTTACCAGCTCATGACCCTCAGGCATGGAATAATGTAATACACATATGGAAGAATGTAGTTGTAGTAGACTACATACAACATATACAGGGTAATCAAGAATCAGATGTAGAAATTATGTATAGATATTTAGAAACATTTCTAGGAGAAAGTACTAAAGCACTATGGGAAGCATATAAGACACTATTCCGACAAGATTTCCAGGAATTAATAGAACTAGGTTCAAATCCAAACAATTTTCTAAACAAAGTACATACTCTATTAACAGGCAAAGATCCTAATAGTGGATTAGTAGTATTGCAGCAAAAAACCCTAATAAGTTTAGAACAACTAAGTATTAATAATTGGTCAAGGATTAAAGAATTTCTAAATGACTACTTTTATTATTGTACTATTAGTAGGAACTCGTTTGATCAGACTCTAGGAGCTAGATTATTTAATAAATTACTACGGGCTCTAGAAAGGGAGATAGAGGAAAAATGATCCAAGTGAGAAGGAGTAATACAAAATCCAAACAACCCATGGTCAATAAGACAAAGAATACAACATGTAATGGCTATATTGCAAGAAAAATGTACAAATATACAGATACAAAAATAATTAAAAAAAAGTGATACAGATTTTTGTAAAAACATATATACTACATAACATTATGACCAAGATTATAAAAAGAAAACATATAGAAAGGCATATAAAAAAGGCTATCACCCTAAGAAGAAATATTACTTAAGAAGATCAAACGCAAGAAAGTCATACCTAGATAAGAATAAAAATGTAAGAAAATATAACACCAGTAGAACCTACAAAAACAAATTAGAATGTTTTACCTGCGGGAGTATAGAGTACTTAGGAAATACTTGTCCAAAAAGAAATAATAATAGATCTAGGAATACACAATTAATAAAAGATGTAAATAAAAATTTGATAAATGTAGATGATTATATGTCAGATGATGAAAGTATATACTCTATTAGGAGTATGGGAGTTTTTGAAGAAGAAATAAATAAATTTGATTCTTCATATTCTGGAGAAGAGGAATTTATAAATGAAATAGGATTAGAAAAAATGAACTCAGACTATCATGATTTAGTAAATTTGATAGAAGAATGTGAACACGAATTTGAAGAAGCAAAAGGATTAGATAGTAACCAGTGTTGTTTTTGTAAGTGGTTTTCAAGTAAAAAAAAAGGGCAAAATGTAGGAAATGTTACAAGGAAAGATGCATAAAATTTATAGAGAAAACCTTAGAAATCTTAGAAACTCCAAAATCAATAAATAATTTAAATAAATTTTACAACAAGGAACCAATAACTAGAACAATAGAAGATATAATATTAGAATTAGAAGAAAGACTAAAAATATTAGAGATAAGAGTATACAGTAAAGATATAATCAGAGAAGAAGATTTAGTAGAGGTAGAATTATTAAATATATCTGCCGAAAATAATAAAGTTAAACCAAAAAAATCAATGAATATATCATTTGAAGGAATGGTATGTAATGAAGAAAAGAAGATAAGTACAGTCAAAGTTTTAGCAAGAATAAAAATTCAAGACTATGAGTTTCAGACATTAGCTATAGTTGATTCAAGATGTACAAAAAATATTTTAAATAGTAGAATTTTACCATCAAAATTAATTAAAAAATTGCCAAAACCTCAACAATCCATGCAAATGGATGAAACCCATAATACCTACACAGACTATATACCAAAAGCAAAGGTAAGTTTTATTAATACTTGTGAAAAATTCTACCACCCATCATATACACTCAGTGAAATACTAGTTAGAGATTTAAACATAAAAGCAGACTTTGTCTTAGGATTAGATTTCATGATGCAAAATAATGGCGGATGTTTTGTTACAAAAAAATTGGGTAATATTCGCTAGCAATATCACTCACTCACCAGTACAGACACAACCCCTGCTAACTAAATATCGTTTTCTTAAAGATAAGACAGAAGAAAGAATTGAAAGCTCAAATGATCAAATAAAACGAAAAAAAACTCTAGAATGTGACAAAGGAGAAAATTGTACTTGTAATGATAATAATAAAAAGGTAACAATGTATGAGGAATTACAAGATCTATTAACAGTAGAAGAAATAGAAAAGTATTACACATTAATAGAACTAGATACAGAATTATACAATTTTAGAAAAGTTATACAACAAATAGGGGTAATCAAAGATCAAAAAGACCTAGATAAAATAATACAAATCCTAGACAAACTAGAGATAATTGGAGAAAAACCCTTGCAACATTGGAACTCCAATTAAATTACCTGCAAATTAGAAATAATTAATCTAGAATATACTATAAAACAACATCTATAGAAGCTACAAATGAAGACCTTAAAGACTTTGAAATACAAATAAAAGAGCTACTAGAATTAGGGATAGTTAGAAGATCCAAATCTAGACATAGATCAACAGCTTTCATAGTAAGAAACCATAGTGAAATATTAAGAGAAAAAGCTAGAATGGTAATAAATTATAAAATACTAAATGATAATATTGTAATGGATGGGTATAAGTTTCCATACAAAACAGAATACAAGAAAGAAAAATATTTAGTAAATTTGATTGTAAATACGGATATTGGCAGATTAAGATGCATGAAGAAAGTATAGAATGGACGGCCTTTACATGTCCAGAAGGACATTTTGAGTGCCTGGTTATGCCATTCGGATTAAAGACAGCTCCTCCAATTTTTCAAAGAAAAATGAATAGTATTTTTGGAGACTATAAAAAATTTGTATTGGTTTATGTAGATGATATTCTAGTATTTAGTAATAATATGAGAGAACATTTAGGACATTTACAACAAGTTTTTAAATTATTTGTAGATAATGGAATAATAATAAGTAGAAAGAAGATGGAATTATGTAAAAAGAATATTAACTTTTTAGGAGTAGTCATTGGAGATGGTAGAATAAAACTACAACCACACATAGCTAAAAAGGTCTTAGAAATGCCAGATAGATTAGACAAAACTAAAGATTTACAGAAATTTTTAGGACTATTAAATTATGTTAGACCTTTCATTAGAGATTTAGGAAAAGTAGCAAGACCGTTATATTCTAAAATAGGATCAACAGGACAAAAGACTTTTAATACGGAAGACATAAAATTAGTCCAACAACTTAAGCACATGATACAAGATATCCCAGACTTAACATTACCATTAGAAATGGACTATTTACTAGTCGAGACAGATGGAAACCTTCAAGGATAGGGAGCAATATTAAAGGCGAAACCCAATAAATATAGTGACAAAAAAGATGAAAAAATGTGTGCTTATGCAAGTGAAAAATATAGAGAAAAAGGCAATCTAAGTAGTATAGATGCAGAAACACTAGCAGTAATTTATGGTTTAAATAATTTTAAACTTTATATATTAAATAAACCCAAAATATTAGTAAGATCAGATTGTGAGGCTATAGTAAAATTCTATCAGAAAATAAAAGAAAAGAATAATAATAAAAGGAGGTGGTTAAATTTCTTAGATGCCACTGCTATTTACAATATTGTTTTAGAACATATTAAAGGAAAAGATAATAACCTAGCAGATAAACTAAGTAGACTAATAAAATAAGACAACTAGCAATTTTTGTTTAAGTATGTATACAGGCAAAGACAAAGGAAAGGCGGAAGCCTCATCCTCTCAAGACTATTTAAACAAATTACTAAGCAACACTTGATACAAGCCACTAACAATGTTGGAACATCCGAAATTAGAAAAACTGATCTTCGGACCTCACAATCTCATCAGTTATGAGTCATCCAATCTGACATTCAAACTTAGACCAGATTTAAGAGTGGACAAACAACAGACTTGCCTGATCGATAATTTATTGATTTCCTACAACAAGACACCAAGAGACCCTAGATATTTTATTTCAGTTCTAAATGCTTTAAGCTATTATTTTACTGAGAAAAACAGCACTAACAAATTTAAATTTTATGTTGTTCTTAGGGGAAAGACACAGGGAGTATTTCACACATGAATAGAGGTAATGGATTCGGTAAAGGACTATACAACCCCTCTCTATAAAGGCATTAATGATTTAACAGAGGCATTAGATTATGTCCACGGAAATCTAGGGACAAATTATCATATTACTCCATCTCTAAGACCCAATATAAAAGAAGTTCCCCAATATAATATTAAAAAAATACAGATAAAATTATATTTTATGATCATTTTTCCTCCATGACTGAAGCTTTTAAAAAACTAAATCATGCCAATGATATTTTATGACAAAATAATGAAAACCTTGTAAATAAAAAAGGACAAATGTTAAAACATATAGGTATTTTACAAGATCGTATAAAGATTCTTCATTTTGAACTATCACAACAGACTCAACAGATTTCTGAGACTCAAATAATCCCAAAAATTTCTCCATATTATTCAAAATGGAAAGGCCTACCGTATCCGATAAAGATACAGCTAGTCCATCTCAAACGGTAGCTAGTAAAGACTCTTCAAATCTGTTAATGGGTGTGCATTCTCCAATGAATGTAGAAAGACCTACTGTATCGGGTAATGATACATCTAGTCCAGCTCAAATGGTAGTTGGTAAAGACTCATCTAATCCATTGACGGCTAACAATTTGCCAAAAAGTGTAAGGAGAATACTCCCAGCCAGTTTCAAGACCATAGGTACCCAGACAACAGACGAAGAAAGTTCTTCCCAGACTAAGAAAGGTTTTCCCTTAAGAAAAAAGAAATACAAAAAAAATAGTAGTAGACTCAATACAAAAATTATTAGCAGAACAACTACCCAAAGAAAAAGGAATGAACCCAGAACCACCAGAGCCAAGACCCAGAATTTCCTTTACTCTAAGAAAAGAAACAAGACCACCTAGAACAAGAACAAGACTGGGACTATCAGACGAAGATAGTGACGAGTATGATTGAGACTACAATTCGGCGACGGATCAATTTGCCCAAGACCCAAATATAGACGATGATTCAAGAATGGATTTTAACTTAGAAGCACTACACAATTTGGATACATAAGCAATGACGATATTTATGAAAAGATAAAATAAGAGACGTATGCAATGATATAACAGATGAATAAATGGAAAACAAATGGACGGAGGAGAATTAAAGTAAAGACAAAGCCATGTAATCGTTGGACCCATCCAACTTGCTAAAGTCTTGCCAAAGTTTTATCAAGCACATTGAAGTAAAGATTTGAAATCCACAAATACCTATAAATACCACCTTATGGATGACTTAAAACATAAGTAGCTAGAGAGAAAAAGTGAGAGAAAAAATCAAGAGTGAGAAAGATCTTAGTTTTTCTTCATAAATTTCTTAGTTTTCAAAGTTTGTAAGTTCGTTTCGAAAAAAAAAGAGTTTGTAGTGTATATTAGTTTCTTATTTCCCTCATTTACGGTAGCTGTTAGCTTTCAGGGGACTCCCGAAAGGGAAACCTCGATTCTTCCTTAAGACATGAAAGTAGCTGTTACATAGATCTTTATATTTTTCTCCCAAGTTTGTAAATTATGTTAAATTATATCAAGTTTCTTATTTTCTTTCAGATGTGTTTTTTAATATTATAGATATGGATAGGCGTGTGGATTAATGTCAGTTTTCAAGTTTTGTAAAATTAATAAATTACTTATTAGTATGTAAATAATCTAGATCTGGATAGTCGTGCGAATAACCGCCAGTTTTCCGATCTTGTAAAAATTGGTGGATTACTTATAAAAATACCCCTAGTATATGGTTATTCTCTCAGTGTTTTAGCAGTAACGATGAATTAATCTGTAAATTCCTAGGGATCTGAAAAGTCCAAAGAAGATTTAAAAAAGACCGTTGTTATTGTTCCGGGGTGTGATTAAAGAAGATATTGTTAAAATACCAAAAACAGAAGAGAAAGAGATGAACAAAGTATAAATAAAAAAAAATTGAAAAATAAAAAAATGCAAAAAATAATTTATTTTTGGGAGAAAGATATACTTTGATCTATATAACTTCGCTACTACATTGGACTAAGGACAACGAAGGAGGGAGTACTGAGTAAAATTTTACACCATATTAACACATCCACTTTAACTCTTCTTTATTCTCGCATTACTTGTTTTTGTGTTTCATTTGACGTCTTTTATTATCGAATTATTTATTATTAAGTTATCTGCTTAATATATATTAAAACCTGTTTACTACATCTGTTTATTATACTATTATACTATTTATTATTGCTATTTTTATTATACTGTTATATTGTTCATTAGTATATATGTTTTTACAAAAATTTGTATCACTTCTTTTTAATTATTTTTGTATCTGTATATTTGTACATTTTTCTTGGAATATATCCATTACATGTTGTATTCTTTGTCCTATTGACCATGGGTGTTTGGATTTTGTATTACTCCTTCTCTCTTAGACCATTTTTTCTCTATTTCTCTTCCTAGAGCCCCTATTAATTTATTAACTAATCTAGCTCCTAGAGTATGATCAAACGAGTTCCCACTAATAGTACAATGAATACATGAATATAGAAATAATGGAAGAAGATGATTTTGAAGTAAAGAAGGCTATAATGAAAGCAGAAGCTCTATACGAAATAAATAGCAATAGTGTATTTAAATGCACAGGCTGTAAATTAGGAAACTTAAAACTTGTGGAAATGAAAGAACATTTTATAAAATGTAATTTAAGAACAGATAATTATGGTTATACAGAGAAAAATAGTCATTTAGAAATTCTTTATGTGTATAACCATAATTATCTGTTCTTAAATTATATTTTAAAAAATGTTCTTTCATTTTCACAAGTTTAAGTTTCCTAATTTACAGCCTGTACATTTAAAAATGCTATTGCTATTTATTTTGAATAAGGCTTCTTCTTTCATTATAGCCTTCTTTACTTCAAAACCATCTTCTTCCATTATTTCTATATTCATGTATTCATTATACTCACTTGTCTGAGCCTCTTCATCTGTCTCTCTTTCATTTGTATATGTATAATCTGTAAATCTTACTGAGGTGTCTCCTTTCTTATTAGTATACATTAAATGATCTGTGGGTTTTAATATTTCTTTCTTACCGAAATTTTCTGAATTCCATTCTAATCCTGCATATTCTTTTGAATTTATCTTTAAGGGCTTCATTAATTTAATACCTTTATTTATCATTATACTTACTACATCATCTATCTTTAAATTGAATTTTATACTACTATTGGTGGCAAGTTTTCCAAGAAATCCTACACATATTAATAAATTATTTTCATTATTCATTTCTTCATATCATTAAGTCTGAATGCATATCTTTATATATTTTCCAAATTCTAAAGAATATATCATATAATCTAGACTACAATAAAAAAAGTCCTCCATTTGTCGACATGTCTACTTCTGTTATTCCTATTATGGATCTTTTTGAGTCTGACCATCTATTATCATATATTGTAACTAATACCTTAGTTCCTAGATTTTTTCTAGTTAGGCCTTTTAAACCTACTACTATGAGTCTCATATGCATGAGGCTCTATACTTCCGCAGGTAAAACATTCTAATTTATTTTTGTAGGTTCCACCGGTGTTATATTTTCTTACATGTTTATTCTTATCTAGGTATGGCTTCCTTGCGTTTGATTTTCTTAAGTAATATTTCTTCTTAGGGCGATAGCCTTTTTTATATGCCTCTCTATATGTTTTCTTTTTATAATCATTGTCATAATGTTGTGTAGTATATATGTTTTTACAAAAATGTGTATCACTTCTTTTTAATTGTTTTGTATCTGTATATTTGTACATGTTTCTTGCAATATATCCATTACATGTAGTATTCTTTGTCCTATTGACCATGGGTTGTTTGAGTTTTGTATTACTCTTTTTTTCTTGGACCATTTTTCCTTTATCTCTCTTCCTAGAGCCCCTGAAATTTATTAAATAATCTAGCTCATAGAGTTTGATCAAACGAGTTCCCACTAATAGTACAATAATAAAAATAGTCATTTAGAAATTCTTTAATCCTTAACCAATTATTAATACTTAGTTGTTCTAAGCTTATTAGGACTTTTTGCTGCAATACTATTAATCCACTATTGGGATCTTCGCCTATTAATAGAGTATATACTTTGTTTACAAAACTGTATGGATTTGAACCTAGTTCTATTAATTCCTGGAAATCTTGTGGAAATAGTGTTTTATATGCTTCCCACAGTGCTTTAGTACTTTCTTCTAGAAATGTTTCTAAATATCTATACATAATTTCTACATCTGGTTCTAGATTACCCTGTATATGTTGTATATAGTCTGCTACAACTACATTCTTCCATATGTCTATTACATAATTCCATGCCTGAGGGTCATGAGCTGGTAAGTTTAAAAATTTTCCATTATTACCACCTTCTTGTAATCTAATGGGTTCTTCTATTAGCATTCTCTTCGCTCTAGGTTTTATGTCTTGTTCTGCTTGAGTGTCTGGGTTTGTTCTAAATACTCTATATCTTGGTAAATTTCCTGTTGTTACTGGTACTCTTTGCATACCGGTTGTTCTCTGGAAAGGGCTTGCAGTACTTGTTGCACTTTTCATAAATTCTTTTATACTTTCGTTTATACTATAGATTGATTCTGAGTCTTCGCCTTTTCGTTCCTTTTTATGTGTATAACCATAATTATCTGTTCTTAAATTACATTTTATAAAATGTTCTTTCATTTCCACAAGTTTTAAGTTTCCTAATTTATAGCTTGTGCATTTAATAATGTTATTGCTATTTATTTTGTATAGGGCTTCTTCTTTCTTTATAGCCTTATTTACATCAAACCCATATCCTTCCATTATTTCTATATTCATGTATTTATTATACACACATGTCTCAGCCTCTTCATCTGTCTCTCTTTCATTTGTATATGTATAATCTGTAAATCTTACAGAGGTGTCTCCTTTCTTATTAGTATACATGAAATGATCTGTGGGTTTTAATATTTCTTTCTTACTAAAATTTTCTAAGTTTCATTTTAAGCCTGCATATTCTTCTGAATTTATCTTTAAAGGCTTCATTAATTTAATACCTTTATATCCCATTATACTTACTACATCATCTATCTTTAAATTGAATTTTATACTACTATTGGTGGAAAGTTTTCCTAAAAATCCTATACATATTAATAAATTATTTTCATTATTCATTTCTTCATATCCTTTAGTCTGAATACCTATCTTTATATATTTTCCAAATTCTAAAGAATTTATCATATAATCTGGACTACAATAAAAAAGTCCTACATTTGTCGACATGTCTACTTCTGTTATTCCTATTATGGATCTTTTCGAGTCTGACCATCTATTATCCTATATTGTAACTAATACCTTAGTTCCTAGATTTTTTCTAGTTAGGCCTTTTAAATCTACTACTAGGAGTCCCATATGCATGAGGTTCTATACTTCCGTAGGTAATACATTCTAATTTATTTTTGTAGGTTCTACCAGTGTTATATTTTCTTACATCTTTATTCTTATCTAGGTATGGCTTCCTTGCGTTTGATCTTATTATGTAATATTTCTTCTTAGGGCGATAGCCTTTTTTATATGTCTTTCTATATGTTTTCTTTTAATAATCTTGGTCATAATGTTGTGTAATATATTTGTTTTTACAAAAATCTATATCATTTTATCTGTATATTTGTACATTTTTCTTGCAATATATCCATTACATGTTGTATTCTTTGTCCTATTGACCATGGGCTGTTTGGGTTTTGTATTACTCCTTCTCTCTTGGACCATTTTTCCTTTATCTCTCTTCCTAGAGCCCCTGATAATTTATTAAATAATCTAGCTCCTAGAGTCTGATCAAACAAGTTCTCACTAATAGTACAATAATAAAAATAGTCTTATTAGAGCTTTTTGCTGCAATACTACTAATCCACTATTGGGATCTTCCCCTGTTAATAGAGTATATATTTTTTTTACAAAATTGTATGGATTTAAACCTAGTTCTATTAATTCCTGGAAATCTTGTGGAAATAGTGTCTTATATGCTTTCCATAGTGCTTTAGTACTTTCTCCTAGAAATGTTTCTAAATATCTATACATAATTTCTGCATCGGGTTCTTGATGACCCTGTATATGTTTTATGTAGTCTGCTACAACTACATTCTTTCATATGTCTATTACATTATTCCATGCCTGAGGGTCATGAGCTGGTAAGTTTAAAATTTTTCCATTATTACCACCTTCTTGTAATCTAATGTGTTCTTCTATTGGCATTCTCTTCCCTCTAGGTTTTATGTCTTGTTCTGCTTGAGTGTCTGGGTTTGTTCGAAATATTCTATATCTTTGTAAATTTCCTGTTGTTACTGGTACTCTTTGCCTACCGGTTGTTCTCTGGAAAGGGCTTGCAGTACTTGTTGCACTTTTCATAAATTCTTTTACACTTTCGTGTATACTATAGATCGATTTTGAGTCTTCACCTTTTCGTTCCTTTTTATGTGTATAACCATAATTATCTGTTCTTAAATTATATTTTAAAAAATGTTCTTTCATTTTCACAAGTTTAAGTTTCCTAATTTACAGCCTGTGCATTTAAAAATGCTATTGCTATTTATTTTGAATAAGGCTTCTTCTTTCATTATAGCCTTATTTACTTCAAAGCCATCTTCTTCCATTATTTCTATATTCATGTATTCATTATACTCACTTGTCTTAGCCTCTTCGTCTGTCTCTCTTTTATTTGTATATGTATAATCTGTAAATCTTACTGAGGTGTCTCCTTTCTTATTAGTATACATTAAATGATCTGTGGATTTTAATATTTCTTTCTTACTGAAATTTTCTAAATTCCATTCTAATCCTGCATATTCTTCTGAATTTTTCTTTAAAGGCTTCATTAATTTAATACCTTTATTTCCCATTATACTTACTATATCATCTATCTTTAAATTAAATTTTATACTACTATTGGTGGCAAGTTTTCCTATAAATCCTACACATATTAATAAATTATTTCCATTATTCATTTCTTCATATCCTTTAGTCTGAATGCCTATCCTTATATATTTTTCAAATTCTAAAGAATTTATCATATAATATGGTCTACAATAAAAAAAACTCCTCCATTTGTCAACATGTCTACTTTTGTTATTCCTATTATGGATCTTTTCGAGTCTGACCATCTATTATCATATATTGTAAATAATTCCTTAGTTTCTAGATTTTTCTAGTTAGGCCTTTTAAACCTACTACTATGAGTCCCATATGCATGAGGCTCATGTTTGACTTGGCAATCCGTCTTAAAGATTCTGGACTTATAAATTTACACTAGCACTATCATTTTCAATTACGCATAATTGCTCTTACCTATAATGTTTATATAATTGTGCCATTGAAAACATTCCTTCATTGTATATTGTCTTAGCACTTAATAGTTTTAATTTGTTTTGTTTGAAAAAGTTGTATGTTTTTGTCCACGTGTACTATCTCTTCTTGATGTTGTCTTGAAATCATTTTTGATCTATTTATGATCCAGGATAACATGTTGGTTGTTAGTCTTTCTTGGGTGAAACTTGGACTTGGTCTTTCTTGTCACTTCATGGATGTTGAAAAAAGGTTCATGCTTTTGGTTTGTTTTTTATAGCTTCTTTTTTTTTGGAGGGGGGGGGAGTTATTTTTATCTTTTTTAGTTGTTCTATTAATACTTCTATATTTATATCTTGACTGTCTTTTTGTTTTTTCTTTCTATATTTTTATTAAGTTCTAATAGTAATAAAATTATAATATTATTCTGTTTTATGATTAGAGAGTTTGCTTTTCCCTGAGGTTAATGATCTGATAATCCTTCGGAATTTGGTTGAATCTGTGCTGCCTTTTGTAATATTGTTAGATAAAGTTTATCTTGTAGTATATCACTCATGAGAGTATTATATTTTTTATTTGGTTAATTTCTTATCGTACCTCTTGTAGTACTAGCTTTATTTTCAGATTTTCTCTATTATCTTTGTCTTTATTAATTAAATCTTTGAATTTCTTATCTAATTTTGCTTGTTGATTTTTTAAGAAATCAAAATTTAATTCTATTTTACCTAAGAATTTCTTTTGTTTGTTTTGAAGGTCTTCTAATAGCTCTAGGGTTTTCAATATTTTAGTATTTTCCTGTTGAACTTTCTCTCCTAGATTTATTATAAAGTCTGTAATAGTATTTAGTGCAGAATCTTCTCCATGCAAAATATGTTCTCCATTACCGAAATTACATTTAATTAATGAATCATCTTTTATTCGCATGTGTCTCTTTTCTGCTTTTAATTGCAAATCTAGATATTCACTTTTCTTGAAGGAATCTATTGTAATGTTCTTATCCTAGCCAAAAAGTCTTTCTATTGCATTCTTCTCTAATTGATTTTATTCTAATGTTCCAATAGTCTATACAATATCCAATCTGTTCTAATCTACTCTTTAGTAGGAATAAGTTGTCTATACAGCCTAAAAGTTCTTCGCGGTCTGAAAATAATAAAGCTTCTGGGAAATCTATAGATTCTACTACTCTTATTTCTTCTATTAAATCTTGTTCATTTTTTAGAATTTTGTTAAAATGGTTTAAGTTTTTATATAAGTAATTGTATGATTTTTGAACTTGTCTAGTAAATAGATGTGTTTTCATATACTTTTATTTATTTTTATCCTAAAGGAATATTTACTATGTTACACCGTTTCTTTAGATAACTTATCCATCAATTGTAATATGTTATGTCGTTTCTAATTCCATGTAATTCTCATCTTATTTCACTTAAATATTCTTTGAATGATTCTGATTGTGATGTTTCTAGAGTTGCTAATAATTTCAAATGGTTACTCAAAACTATTTCTAGTTCTACTTTGTATGCCCTGCTCTTTATTTCTTCATTTAAATACCAATATCTTAGTCGTAAATTGTTAGCAAAAGGATGTATTTTCATTATATATTGTTTCTAAACTTAAGGTGTTTTATCAAATCGTACTCTAAGTCAGAAATTATGGTGATTAGATTATCTAGTCTTCTCAGATCTTCCTTCGTACTATTATTTTTAATAATAGATATTAAGTAGATAACTTAATAATAAATAATTCGATAATAAAAGACAGCAAATGAAACAAGAAAATAGGTAATGAGAGAATAAAACAGAGTTAAAGTGAGCGGATGTGTTAATATTGTGTAAAATCTTACTCAGTACTCCCTCCTTCGTTGTCCTTAGTCCAATGTAGTAGCGAAGTTATATAGATCAAATTATATCTTTCTCCCAAAAATAAATTATTTTTTGCATTTTTTGATTTTTTTTATTTATACCTTGTTCATCTCTTTCTCTTCAGTTTTTGGTATTTTAGCAATATCTTCTTTAATCACACCCCAGGACAATAACAACAGTCCTTTTTAAATCTTCTTTGAACTTTTCAGATCCCTAGGAATTTACAGATTAATCCATCATTACTGCTAAATACTAAGAGAATAACCATATACTAGGGGTATATTTATAAGTAATTCGCCAATTTTTACAAGATCGAAAAACTGGCAGTAATCCGAACGGCTATTCAGATCTAGAGTATTTACAAACTAATAAGTAATTTATTAATTTTACAAGATTGGAAAACTGACGGTAATCCACACGGCTATCCAGATCTATAATATTAAAAAACACATCTGAAAGAAAATAAGAAACTTGATATAATTCAACATAATTTTCAAACTTGGGAGAAAAATACAAAGATCTATGTAACGGCTACTATATATTAAGGAAGAAGCGAGGTTTCCCTTTCGGGAGTCCACTGAAAGTTAACAGCTACCAGAAATAAGGGAAATAAGAAACTAATATACACTACAAACTCTTTTTTTTAAAACAAACTTACAAATTTTGAAAACTAGAAATTTATGAAGAAAACTAAGATCTTTTTCACTCTTTATTTTTTCTCTTACTTTTTCTCTCTAGCTACTTATGTTTTAAGTCATCCATAAGGTGGTATTTATAGGCATTTGCGGACTTCAAATCTTTACTTCAATGTGCTTGATAAAACTATGGCAAGACTTTAGCAAGTTGGAAAGGTCCCACGGTCACATGGCTTTGTCTTTACTTTAATTCCCATTCGTCCATTTGTTTTCTATTTATTCATCTGTTATATCACTACATACGTCTCTTATTTTATCTTTTCATAAATATCGTCATTGCTTATGTATCCAAATTTTGTAGTGCTTCTGAGTCAAAATCCATTTTTGAATCATCGTCTACATTTGGGTCTTGGGCAAATTGATCTATGGACGAATTATAGTCTCGATCATACTCATCACTGTCTCCGTCTGATAGTCTCAGTCTTGTTCCTGTTCTGGGTGGTGTTGTTTCTTCTCTTAGAGTGAAGGAAATTCTAGGTCTTGGCTCTGGTGGTTCTAGGTTCATTGCTTTTTCTTTGGGTAGTTGTTCTGCTAATAATTTTTTTATTGAGTCTACTACTATTTTTTCTATATTTATTTTTTCATTTTTCTTTTTTCTTAAGGGAAAACCTTTCTTAGTCTGGGAAGAACTTCCTTCGTCTGTTGTCTGGGTACCTTGTAACGCTCCGCATTTTGGGCTACAATATAGACCATGATTTTGATGTGTTGTTAATCCCGAAGCCATAAAAATCCTATGACAACACGGCATGTTAATTATCGTGTAGCACGTGAAATCCACTCAAGCTTGAATTTAGACCATAGAGGTCCCTCAACTCAAGGACGAGTTGAAACTATTTTGATCGACTAAGTTTTAGTGGACGTTGTAAAGTGCGTCAGCTTCCTTCGACCATAACTCTTTGTATATGTCGAATTAGGGAACCTACTATGTGTCAAATGATAGGTATTCGAGTTAGCTTTCCAACGATACCAATTTGGCTAAAATCCGACACCCGAGCAAGAAGATATGGCCTTTCAAAGTGATAAGCGACGCCTAACCAATCGCCCATGGCCACTGGAAAGCATAGGCAATAGCCTAGGCGGCGCCTATGTGAACATAGGCAATAGCCTAGTTGGCGCTTATGTGAAGATAGGCGATGGGATGGGCGGCGCCTATGTAAGGAATTCTAGTGATTTAAACACTCCGTGTTGAGGACAAAGTGGTCCTTTTCCACTCTTACTTAGCCCTAAAACACGAGATTTATTTCCAAGGACCCCAAAATACTTATTCTTTCATCAAAAGTGCTCAAGATTCTCCTTAGGGTTTCAAAATAAAAACCCAAGCTACTCAAGATTCAACCGTGGGTTTTAGAAACTAATTGCATATTTGGAATCCTCTCAACGTAGGCTTCAAGAAGCACCTAATATTCATAGTAATCGAGGTATGTGGGGTTATCCAAAAATCTCATGGGTGTAGTTTTATGAACATGCATGCTTTTAAATGGGGGTTTTCAATCAAATGCTAATATCTTGCTTTCAATATGATTTCTAAGTCATTTTCTTTATGTCATGGGAATTGTTTGCCTATATACTTCAATGGTTGAAACCATGCATATGTGATTTGAGATTTTCCATGGAAGTTGATAAATATGAATGATAAATTGTTTTCAAATTCCCATGATAATGTTTCAATACTCCATATTATATTGTGATCAATAAAAGAGAGCATGAATTTGAAATAAATATTGTTCACCATTTGTAAATGATGAAGCACCTTGGTTTTTACATGATTATGCATATGTGGATATGACATTGATGACTTGCAAGTCGGGTATGACAATACCCTTCAAAATACTATATGCGGTTGAATAAGATGAAATTTGAATGCATTGATTTTACATGAGAAAGGTGGATGCCCGAAGAAGGCGTTTGAGACACAAGCGGCTCATCGTTGGAAGAACGTGTTTCCCGACCTAGAATATTGGTACCAGACTAAGCGATCTGTGTACTTGACTTCATGTCATTCCTTAATTGGGACTATAGGTAGGAGCCCAAGCCAAGTGATCTTGGGCACTATCATTGGGTCGAGACACCATGCTGTGTGGTCTTGAGTGTCTCTCCCTCACTTATACTCTAATCTCGGTGGCAACCGAGGTTTGACAGTTGGTGTAAATTATGTAGGGTATTCTACCTAGCTCAGTTGCATTTCATTATTATTGAGAAAACTATTGCATTACACCCATGTGCTTTCAAATGATTTGATACGAAATTGCTTTATAATGGCTCTCAATTATATTTTGTAAAAACATTATGTTTTGTTTTGATATCTCTGCGTGCCAGTACTTTTGTGCTGACCCCCTCCCCTCTCCAACCTCTCAGGTTTAGAGGCCCAGTCTAGGGGTCAAGAGAATCAGTAGAACTTTCAGACAGAGTTGTAGAGACAAGTGGTGAGCCTTCTATGTTTTGGAAGGTCTTAAGTCCTGCAGTCCTTTTATCTTATATTCAGTTTTTGGGTCTACTGGAGGCCTTGTCCCAGTTTTCAGATAGTTACTTGTTTTCAGTCATGTAGTAGAGATTTGGTAGACGATTATCGAAATGTTGATTGAGATTGTGGGACATTATTCCCCATTATTGTTTTCATATGATTCTTGACCATGTTTTCGTTATATTATGTTTCTTCTGCATTACTCTAATCATATGAATTAGGTGCATGATTACCAGACAGATAAGGGTGTTTCGGGCCTCAAAGGTTCGAAACGCTTGTCACGGCCAGACCCTGGTTCGGGTCGTGACATACCTGTGGTCTTAAAACTGGCTGGGAGTATTCTCCCTACACTTTTTGGCAAAGTGTCAGCCGTCAACGGATTTGATGAATCTTTACCAGCTACCTTTTGAGTTGGACTAGCTGTATCATTACCCAATATAGTAGGTCTTTCTATATTCATTGGAGAATGCACGCCCATTAACGGATTTGAGGAGTCTTTACCAGCTACCGTTTGAGCTGGACTAGCTGTATCTTTACCCGATACATTAGGTCTTTCCATTTTTGAATAAGATGGAGAACTTTTTGGGATTATTTGAGTCTCATAAATCTGCTGAGTCTGTTGTGATAGTTCAAAATAAAGAATCTTTATACGATCTTATAAAAAATACCTATATGTTCTAACATTTGTCCTTTTTCATTTACAAGATTTTCATTATCTTGTCTTAAAATCTCATTGGCGTGATTTAGTCTTTTTTATTGTAGTCCAGATTATATGATAAATTCTTTAGAATTTGGAAAATATACAAATATAGGCAGACTTAATAATAAATCTAGGAGAGAGAGTTCGACAGGAAAATACTGATTTTCTATGTTATTTTTGTCTTTATTAATTAAATCTTTGAATTTCTTATCTAATTCTGCTTGTTGATTTTTTAAGAAATCGACATTTAATTCTATTTTACCTAATAATTTCTTTTGTTTATTTTGCAGGTCTTCTAATATCTCTAGGTTTTCAATATTTTAGTATTTTCCTGTTGAACTTTCTCTCCTAGATTTATTATAAAGTCTATAATAGTATTTAGTTGAGAATCTTCTCCATACAAAATATGTTTATTTCCCATTATACTTACTAGATCACCTATCTTTAAATTGAATTTTATACTACTATTGGTGATAAGTTTTCCTATATATCCTACACATATTAATAAATTATTTTCATTATTTATTTCTTCATATCCTTTAGTTTGAATGCCTATCCTTATATATTTTCCAAATTCTAAAGAATTTATCATATAATCTCGACTACAATAAAAAAAAGTCCTTCATTTGTTGACATGTCTACTTCTGTTATTCCTATTATGGATATTTTCGAGTCTGACCATCTATTATCATATATTGTAACTAATACCTTAGTTCCTAGATTTTTTCTAGTTAGTCCTTTTAAACCTACTACTATGAGTCCCATTTGCATAAGGCTCATGTTTGAATTGGCAATCTGTCTTAAAGATTCTAGACTTATTAAATTTATACTAGCACTATCATTTCCAATTACGCATAATTGCTCTTCCCTATAATGTTTATATAATTGTGCCATTGAAAACATTCCTTCATTGTATAATGTCTTAGCAGTTAATAGTTTTAATTTGTTTTGTTGAAAAAGTTGTATGTCTTGTCTTTGTCCACATCTACTATCTCTTCTAGCGGTTGTCTTGAAATCATTTTTGGTTTATTTGTGTTTCTGGATAAAATGTTGGTTGTTAGTCTTTCTTGGGTGAAACTTGGTCTTACTCCTTCTTGTCAGTTCGTGGATGTTGAAAAAAGGTCCATGCTTTTGGTTTGGTTTTTATAGCTCCTTTTTTTTGGGAGGGGGAGAGTTATTTTTATCCTTTTTAGTTGTTCTATTAATTCTTCTACATTTTTATCTTGACTGTCTTTATATTTTTATCTTTCTATATTTTTATTAAGTTCTAATAGTAATAAAATTATAATATTATTTTGTTTTATTATTAGAGAGTTTGCTTTTCCCTGAGATTGATAATCTGATAATCCTTCGGGATTTGGTTGAATCTGTGTTGACTTTCGTAATATTGTTTATCTTGTAGTATATCACTCATGAGAGTATTATATTTTTTATTTGGTTAATTTCTTTTCGTACCTCTTGTAGTACAAGCTTTATTTCCAGATTTTCTATGTTATCTTTGCCTTTATTAATTAAATCTTTGAATTTCTTATCTAATTCTACTTGTTGATTTTTTAAGAAATCGAAATTTAATTCTATTTTACCTAACAATTTCTTTTGTTTGTTTTGCAGGGCTTCTAATATCTCTAGGATTTTCAATATTTTAGTATTTTCCTGTTGAACTTTCTCTCCTAGATTTATTATAAAGTCTGTAATAGTATTTAGTTGAGAATCTTCTCCATGCAAAATATGTTCTCCATTACCGAAATTACATGTAATTAATGAATCATCTTTTATTTGTCTGTGTCTCTTTTCTGCTTTAAATTGCAAATCTAGATATTCTATTTTTTGAAGGAATCTATTGTAATGTTCTTATCCTAGCCAAAAAGTCTTTCTATTGCATTCTTCTCTAATTGATTTTATTCTAATGTCTCAATAGTCTATACAATATCCAATCTGTTCTAATTTACTTTTTAGTAGGAATAAGTGGCTTATACAGCCTAAAAGTTCTTCGCGGTCTGGAAATATAATAGTTTCTGGCAAATCTAATGATTTTACTACTCTTATTTCTTCTATTAAATATTGTTCCTTTTTTAGAATTCTGTTAAAATATTTTAAGTTTTTATATATGTAATTGTATGGTCTTTGAACTTGTCTAGCAAACGGATGCATTTTCATATACTTTTACTTATTTTTTTCCTAAAGAAATATTTACTAAGTTACACCGTTTCTTTAGATAACTTATCCTTCTATTGTAATATGAAATTAGAGAGACTGATCTTCGTACCTCACAATCTCATCAGTTATGAGTCATCCAATCTAACGTTCAAACTTAGTCCAGATGTAAGGATGGACAAACAACAGACCTGCCTAATCGACAATTTATGAATTTCCAACAACAAGACACCTAGAGACCCTAGATGTTGTATTTCAGTTCTAAATGTTTTAAGCTATTATTTTACTGAGAAAAATAGCACTAACAGATTTAAATTTTATGTTGTTCTTAGGGGAAAGACACAGGGAGTATTTCAGACATGGATAGAGGTAATCGATTAGGTAAATGACTATACAACCCTTCTCTATAAAGGCTTTAATGATTTAACAGAGGCATTAGATTATGCCTGCGGAAATCTAGGGCCAAATTATTATATTACACCAGCTCTAAGACCAAAAATAAAAGAAGTTCCCCAATATAATATTAAAAAAGTCACAAACAAAATTTTATTTTGTGATCATTGTTCCTCCATGACTGAAGCTTTTAAAAGACTAAATCATGCCAATGAAATTTTGAGACAAGATAATGAAAACCTTGCAAATGAAAAAGGAAAAACATTAGAACATATAGGTATTTTACAAGATCATATAAAGATTCTTCATTTTGAACTATCACAACAGACTCAGCAGATTTATGAGACTCAAATAATCCCAAAAAGTTCTCCATCTTATTCAAAAATGGAAAGTCCTACCGTATCGGGTAAAGATACAGCTAGTCCATCTCAAACGGTAGTTGGTAAAGACTCCTCAAATCCGTTAATGGGTGTGTATTTCCCAATGAATGTAGAAAGACCTACTGTATCAGGTAATGATACAGCTAGTCCAACTCAAACGGTAGCTGGTAAAGACTCATCAAATTCGTTGACGGCTGACACTTTGCCAAAAAGTGTAGGGAGAATACTCCCATCCAGTTTCAAGACCACAGGTACCCAAAAAACAGACGAAGGAAGTTCTTCCCAGACTAAGAAAGGTTTTCCCTTAACAAAAATGAAAAATGAAAAAAGAAATATAGAAAAAATAGTGGTAGACTCAATAAAAAAATTATTAGCAGAACAACTACCCAAAGAAAAAATAATGAATCCAGAATCACCAGAGCCAAGACCCAGAATTTCCTTTACTCCAAGAGAAGAAACAAGACCACCCAGAACAGGAACAAGACTGGTACTATCAGGCGGAGACAGTGACGAGTATAATTGAGACTACAATTCTATTTTCTTGAAGGAATCTATTGTAATGTTCTTATCCTAGCGAAAAAGTATTTCTATTGCATTCTTCTCTAATTGATTTTATTCTAATGTTCCAATAGTCTATACAATATCCAATTTGTTCTAATTTACTTTTTAGTAGGAATAAGTGGTCTATACAGCCAATCCTTCTATTGTAATATGTTACGTCGCTTCTAATTCTATGTAATTCTTATCTTATTTCACTTAAATATTCTTTGAATGATTTTGATTGTGATGTTTCTAGAGTTGCTAATAATTTCAGATAGTCACTCAAAACTATTTCTAGTTCTACTTTATCTGCCCTGCTCTTTATTTCTTCATTTTAATACCAATATATTAGTCGTAAATTGTTAGCAAAAGGATGTCTTTTCATTAGATATTGTTTCTAGACTTAAGGTGCTTTATCAAATCGTACCCTAGGCCAGATATTATGGTGATTAGATTATCTAGTCTTTTCATTTCTTCCTTGGTACTATTTAGTCTTTTATATTCTAAGTATAAACTATCTAACTTTTCTCTAATTTCTCTGTAAACCTTAGTATTTGCAGAAGGTCTATTCATTAAGCTAAATAAAAAGGATATTTTTGTCTAAAAATCTTGTCTACCCTTAGTTTGTCTGTAGTGAAAAATATTTGGGTTCGGTCTTCTCATAATCTATTATCTACTTTTTGTAGTTCTGTCCAGACTTCTTCTCTTGATTTTGGAGAAAGCTCAAATAATTTAATATTTAACTGCCTTTGTTGTATTAAGATGTTATATAACTTTATATATTCTTTCTTTGAAATTCTATTAGACCAATAATATTCTGAATCTAATATTATTAGATGTTCTTAGGGTCTGGATTTTCTTTTTATAGTTCTTGACACCATATATAATAAATTCTCCTAAAATCTAAGGGCTCTCATACCAATAATGAACAGTATAATAGTATAATAAAAATAACAATAATAAAAAGTTTAATAGTATAATAAACAGATATAGTAAACAGGTAATAATAGATATTAAGTAGATAACTTAATAATAAATAATTTGATAATAAAAGACAGCAAATAAAACAAGAAAACAAGTAATGAGAGAATAAAGGAGAGTTAAAGCGAGTGGATGTGTTAATATGGTTCAGTACTGTCTCTTTCGTTGTCCTTAGTCCAATGTAGTAGCGAAGTTATACAGATCAAAGTATATCTTTCTCCCAAAAATAAATTATTTTTTGTATTTTTTGATATTTTTTTATTTATACCCTGTTCATCTCTTTCTCTTCAGTTTTCGGTATTTTAGCAATATCTTCTTTAATCATACCTCGGGACAATAGCAACAGTCCTTTTTAAATCTTCATTGGACTTTTTAGATCTCTAGAAATTTACAGATTAATCCATCATTACTGCTAAAACACTAAGAGAATAACCATATACTAGGGGTATATTTATAAGTAATCCACCAATTTTTACAAGATCGGAAAACTGACAGTAATCCGCACGACTATCCAGATCTACAGTATTTACATACTAATAAGTAATTTATTAATTTTACAAGATTGGAAAACAGGCGGTAATCCGCACGGCTATCCAGATCTATAATATTAAAAAACACATCTGAAATAAAATAAGAAACTTGATATAATTTAACATAATTTACAAACTTGGCAGAAAATACAAAGATCTATGTAATGGCTACTTACATGTCTTAAGGAAGAAGCGAGGTTTCCCTTTCTGGAGTCCCCTGAAATCTAAAAGCTATCGGAAATGAGGGAAATAAGAAACAAATATACACTACAAACTCTTTTTTTAAAAAACAAACTTACAAACTTTGAAAACTAAGAAATTTATGAAGAAAACTAAGATCTTTCTCACTCTTAATTTTTTCTCTCACTTTTTCTCTCTAGCTACTTATGTTTTAAGTCATCCATAAGATGGTATTTATAGGAATTTATGGAATTCAAATCTTTACTTCAATGTGCTTGATAAAACTATGGCAAGACTTTAGCAAGTTGGAAGGGTCCCACGGTCACATGGCTTTGTCTTTACTTTAATTCCCCTCAATCCATTTATTTTCCATTTATTCATCTGTTATATCATTGCATACGTCTCTTATTTTGTCTTTTTGTAAATATCGTCATTGCTTACGTATCCAAATTGTGTAGTGCTTCTGAGTCGAAATCCATTCCTGAATCAGCGTCTAGATTTGGGTCTTGGGCAAATTTATCCATGGCTGAAATGTAGTCTCGATCATACTCATCACTGTCTCCATCAGATAGTCCCAGTCTTGTTCTTGTTCTGGGTGATCTTGTTTTTTCTTTTGGAATAAAGGAAATTCTGGGTCTTGGCTCTGGTGGTTCTGGGTTCATTGCTTTTTCTTTGGGTAGTTGTTCTGCTAATAATTTTTTCTATTGAGTCTACTACTATTTTTTCTATATTTCTTTTTTTATTTTTCTTTTTTCCTAAGGGAAAACCTTTCTTAGTCTAGGAAGAACTTCCTTCGTCTGTTGTCTGGGTACTTGTGGTCTTGAAACTGGCTGGGAGTATTCTCCCTACACTTTTTGACCAAGTGTCAGCTGTCAATTTATTTGATGAGTCTTTACCAGCTACTATTTAAGCTGGACTAGCTGTATCATTACCCGATACAGTAGCTCTTTTTATATTCATTGAGAAATGCACATCCATTAATGGATTTGAGGAGTCTTTACCATCTACCATTTGAGCTGGACTAGCTGTATATTTACCCGATACCGTAAGTCTTTCTATTTTTGAATAAGATGGAAAACTTTTTGGGATTATTTGAGTCTCATAAATCTATTGAGTCTGTTGTGATAGTTCAAAATGAAGAATCTTTATATGATCTTGTAAAATACCTATATGTTCTAACATTTGTCCTTTTTCATTTACAAGGTTTTCATTATCTTGTCTTAAAATCTCATTATGTGATTTAGTCTTTTAAAAGCTTCAATCATGGAGGAACAATGATCACAAAATATAATTTTGTTTGTTTCTTTTTTAATATTATATTGGGGAACTTCTTTTATATTTGATCTTAGAGTTGGAGTAACATAATAATTTGGCCCTAGATTTCCACGGGCATAATCTAATGCCTCTGTTAAATCATAAAGACTTTATAGAGAGGGGTTGTATAGTCCTTTACCGAATCCATTACCTCTATCCATATCTGAAATACTCCATGTGTCTTTCCCCTAAGAACAATATAAAATTTTGTTAGTGCTGTTTTTCTCAGTAAAATAATAGCTTAAAGCATTTAGAACTGAAATAAAATATCTAGAATCTCTAGGTGTCTTGTTGTAGGAAATCCATAAATTATCGATCAGGCAAGTCTGTTGTTTGTCCACCCTTACATCTGGTCTAAGTTTGAACATCAGATTGGATGGCTCATAACTGATGAGATTGTGATGTCCGAAGAATAGTCTTTCTAAATTCGGATGTTCCAAATTGTTAGTGGCTTGTATCGAGTGTTTCTTAGTAATTTTTTTAAGTAGTCTTGAGAGGATGAGGCTTCCGCCTTTCCTTTGTCTTTGCCTGTATACATACTGAAACAAAAATTGCTAGTTGTCTTCTTTTATTAGTCTACTTAGTTGATCTGCTAGGTTATTATCTTTTCCTTTAATATGTTCTAAAACAATATTGTAAATAGAAGTGGCATCTAAGAAATTTAACCACCTCCTTTTACAATTATTCTCTTCTTTTATTTTCTGACTGAATTTTACTATAGCCTCGCAATCTATTCTTACTAATATTTTGGGTTTATTTAATATATAAAGTTTAAAACTATTTAAACCATAAATTACTGCTGGTGTTTCTACATCTATACTAGTTAGATTGCCTTTTTCTTTATATTTTTCACTTACATAAGAACAATTTTTTTCATGCTTTTTGTCACTATATTTATTGGGTTTTGCCTTTAATATTGCTCCCCGTCCTTAAAGGCTTCCATCTGTCTCGACTATTAAATAGTCTGTTTCTAATGGTAATGTCAAGTTTGGGATATCTTGTATCATGTGCTTAAGTTGTTGGACTAATTTTATGTCTTCCGTATTAAAAGTCTTTTGTCCTGTTGATCCTATTTTAGAATATAACGGTCCCTCTACTTTTCATAAATTTTTAATAAAAGCTCTAGCATAATTTAATAGTCCTAAAAATTTCTGTAAATCTTTAGTTTTGTCTAATCTATCTTGCATTTCTAAGATCTTTTTAGCTATGTGTGGTTGTAGTTTTATTCTACCATCTCCAATGACTACTCCGAAAAAGTTAATATTCTTTTTACATAATTCCTTCATTGTATAATATCTTAGCCCTTAATAGTTTTTATTTGTTTTGTTGAAAAAGTTGTATGTCTTTGTCCACGTCTACTATCTCTTCTAGCTATTGTCTTGAAATCATTTTTGGTCTATTTATGATTCTGGATAACATGTTGGTTGTTAGTCTTTCTTGGGTGAAACTTGGTCTTGGTCTGTCTTGTCTGTTCGTGAATGTTGAAAAAATGTCCATGCCTTTGGTTTGGTTTTTATAGCTTCTTCTTTTTCTTTTTGGGGAGTTATTTTTATCTTTTTTAGTCGTTCTATTAATTCTTCTATATTTTTATCTTGACTTTTTTTTTGTTTTTTTCTTTCTATAAATATATATATATATATATATATATAGAGAGAGAGAGAGAGAGAAATATCGTTAATGTATCGGCTTGTTGAGCATTTAATCGACAAACTCACATCATCCATTTTAAATTAGGTTTGTCAAGACTCAAACGCAATTCAATTCGTAAGATTTTCTTTTCCTGACCTTAAAACTTTAGCCCGTAGATTTTGCGATAATAACAAATAGGAATATCTCAGAATCTTACTCATCTCTTACTGGGATGAGTTATACATCTTCTTACAATATAGAAAAAATAAGAATGACTAGAGAATTAAGACGCATACCTTAGGTTCTTTTATTTTACTGCCAATAGAAAATGATATCGAAAAAGATGAATTTAAAACACTAAAATGAAATTAACTACAAAAGGATAAATATTGTGATGTTTTAAAAATAATAAATCAAACAAGATTTTGATGAGTAAAATTCGCGAAAAGAATTTGGTTCTTCTGCTCAATTTTGGTTTATATGTTACCTCATAAAAATCTTGTTTAGATGCTTTTGTTGTTCAAATGGTTTGGACAAAAAGGAAATTTCGTAGCCCACGATAGTTTAATCTAGCAACTTATTAAGCAAGATACTAAGCCAACTCAGACAATATAGCATCAAAAAGCTGAAAAGTACATGTAATTCATTAAAATGTTTGATATGATAAATAGTATATGATATTTCTACACGCCCTAATAACTCACGTGAGTTATGTCCATTTTTGCCTACGGATGGATCAGGTTGCCTAACGTGTTCCAATAGAAGCAGTAAAGGTAGTAAATATTGAACACGATAGTTTTACGTGGAGAACATCCGGCTCACAAAAGGTGTAAAAAACACCACGACCTGTACCTCTACAGGATTTAACTTCAACTTCACTAAACACAATGAGTCTCTCAACAAAAGATTACAAACTCTGTAACCTAAGAAATTATGAACTCTAATTCCTATTGTTCAACAATCTCCTCAGAATGTTGAAACCCACTTCAAGTTCCCCCACTTGAAAATCAAATTACAAAACTCCAGCAACCCTATGAACAAACACTAATTCCTAAAACCACACAAACCTCCCAAGGTTTATGTCCCCAAGCCTTTGAGTTATCCTAACTCATGGACTAAGCTCCTAAACTAGGTTATAACACACTGGTACTAAGAAAGCATGACAATTGCAACTCAATAAACTTCCAAATGCATAATAACTAGAATAAAAGACAGTTAGACACATAGATGAAATAGGTCCGTCAATCTGGTTCTTTAATCTGGGTCACTATATTATGCTGCACTTCTATAGGTAGGCAAAATCCTCTCAAATATTGTTCTTGCTTATTTCTCGTGGTCTAACTTTTTTGCTCTCAGTATATGTGCATGAATTTATTTTGAAAGCCCTTGAATATTTATAACTTCTATTGATCTTCACAACTAAGTAGACTTTTAACTCCACAAGGACGCCCATGCTTCTTGGACTCTCTTCTTGAGTGTTGTAATCAAACACTAACTCTTCTTTTCAGCACATGATGGTCTCCTAATGTTTATCTGAAATTACCTTTCCTTTATTTTTGTTCATATGAATTTATCCACAAAAAATCCTCTTATAAGGTCAACTCTTTTGAAATAGTTTTTCATAAACCAACTATGCTTACTTGTTCCATGGCCCCTTGTCAATCATTAAAAATTTACAAGTATTAACAAATTCCCTCTTCTTTTTGGTGATGACAAACTCAGGCCTTTGTGCATTCCATTTTGATATCAACATCTTGACTTGTGAATACTACAGCATGGAATACTTAAATGAAAATGCATGCTCTTGTGCATCCCATTTAAATACAAATATCCCGACCTATCAGAGCTAAAGCATGGAATATTTGAATGAGCCGAGTTAGTTAACTAGGTTATAAAATATGCAACAACCCTTATCTTTTCCCTTTTGGTATCATCAAAAACTATGTCAACCATATGGATGGAAAAGAATTGTAGACTCTGCATTATGGAACAGGTAATTGAAACATGTTTCATGTATCTGCTTTATCACTTTGTCAATCATCAAAATCTATAAATTCATCAGAACTCTTACTTGATAAGGACTCTTATCTTTTTTGATTCTTGAGCCCACATATTTGTGGAATCCTTATGTGGATATGGTTTGTCCAAGTTAGTAAGAACTTTTGCATGATAAGGACTTCCATGTTGCTTTGATGCTTGAATCTGTATATTTTTGGACTCCTATATTGAATATACTTTGTATAGATTTCGTGGTCTTTTCTCCTTGAGGCTTTTTTAATTTCAAAAAGTCCTTATACAAGTTAGACTCTAGATGTATCAATATGTTGATCAACCTATTTCATGTACGTGTTCCACTACGATGTCAATCATCAAAATATACACGAGCTCAATAATTTCTCTCTTTTCGTTGATGATAGACTAATGCACCTTGTGTACTATTTTCAACTTATTTTAGATTATTTAGAGTCTAGTAAAGTATTCTTGGTCATTCCGTTTTGATTGACTAATGCCCCAACAATATTTATAGAGTTGAAAAACCAAGTATTCTGACCATATCTCAACTCCTTTTTTATTGTATTTATAGAAGATATCTTGGTTTATCCCAAGAGTGAGACTAACCATGCGAGACACTTGAGGATTGTACTTCAGAAATGTAACGCCCCAAATCTGGCACCCAGAATGCTAATGGTGTTCATGATCCCGAAGGACCATAAGCTAACCCATGACTGATATCTGTACCTGTATACTGCGTGATATACTATATAAATGCGGAAACATGAACTGAAAGGCTATAAGGTTCAAAACTGTAACATAAGATCTGATAAAATATAACATTTGGGTGGGGTATAAAATTCCCAAAACAACTGAAATAACTAACTGAACATAATAATCTGGAAAGCCTCTAACTGACTGAACTGTCTGAATAAGAAGTTGATGGGACATGTCCCCAACTAACTCCGACTACTGAAATAACTAAGTACTGAAAGAATGAAATAACAAATCATATCATCCTCGAAGGATGAGGACTCACTACTAACTCTGACTGCTGAGACTGGAATACTACTGATGCTCTAGAGCTCGTGCTTCTGAACCTATGCTGTAAGACACCATAGAGCAAATGCGTCAGTACTTTGAATGCACTGGTATGCATGGAAGGTAGGTTGAATGCATGGGGTTCATATGTATGAACTATACTAACTGACTGAATAACATGAACGTGAGAATACATGCATGAATACATAGTAACTGTAACTGAGTTCATGATAACATAATTACTGAGTCTGAGTACTGATAACATGAGATAATGATAACTGTATAACTGAAATAATTGATACTGAGCTACTGTATCGACAATCTAGTTCTGATGGAACTAGCTAAGTTCTGTACTGTTCTGAGTTGACTGTATCTGACAGTCCTAAATTCTGTAGAACTATCTGAGTTCTATTACTAAAACTGAATGACTGTATTTGAAAGTCCTGATCCTGTAAATGAAACTGTGGGAAGTAGTTATCTAACCGGCATGCCCCTAATAGCCATTATGGCTGAGTTGGGGTTCAATCTGTAACCCCAATTGAAAGGGTGTCAATACCGCGCCACTGGTAAGTAAAATTTATGAGTGACTCTCATCTGACAGTGTACCCAAAAGAGAACGGTGGGGCCCTCATCTGACAGTGCTTACCCACCTCATCAACCCTCATCTGACAGTGTTGATGTCTCAACCTATGTTGGTTACATAGTTCTAGAACGCAAGAATGACTTCTAGGAAGCACACCCTCATCTGATAGTGTGTGTTCCCATCCTTGAGTTCACTCGATGCTAACTCCTACTCCCATCTGAATAGACACTGAACATGGATTACTGAACTAAACTGAATTAACTGAATTCTATTGACAGGAGGAATACTACTGAATTACTGAGTCATCTGAGATTTCTAAGAGTATTGAGTTTTTCCTGACTGATTGAGTTCTATGGATCATGGCTTGACTGAGAGTAACTTGAAAACATGGCACTGATTCTAAGCACACATCTATATTTTTTGGGTACAAGTATCCTCAGGACTCGATGGGAAGAATATGACAAAGCATATCACAACCCATAATACAATAAGTTGGAGATTTCCTGAAGTACAAGTTCCAAAGAACCACAATGGCTACACATATATCCATAATTCATTGACTAAGACATTTTATCAAACACTTGACGTGCATAAACTTGTAAATGAATGGAGATCTCATATTATCATATTAGAATGGCATTTTTCCTTCACATAGGCATTTAATCAAACATATGGGGAGCATGCTTTGGTTACACAATCACCAACATATCTAATAATCATGGATACATAAATCAACTTGTAAATTGAGGGGTTTATCATGAGTATCACGTAACTCATCACATATTGGAATCCATTCTTGTAATTAATAGTCTATAACATGGAATGAAACCAAACAACAACATGAACATCACTTTTCAATTCAATCAAATCATGAACATTCATAAATATACAAATCTTTGATTTTGAAAAGAGATTCTTGAGTTTCATGGGTGAAAGAGACCCATGAATCAACACATGACATACCTTAGTTAAAGAACTTGGAAGGATTGATGGAGAGACTTTCTTGAAATTGAATCCCCAATTGAAACCCTAGAAAATTGAGAGAAACTAGTATATTTTGGGTGAAGAATGGTTAAATCACGTGTTATTGGGCTTAAATAGGGGTGGAAAATTGACCCTTTTAACCCTAGATGTATCTTTCAAAATTATAAAAGTTTCCCAAACTGGACCCCTGGCGCGACGCGGCGCTATCGCGTCGTGTCACTGGAATTTGACAACTGGGAAATTGGGGGATGGCACGACACGGAGCCATCGCGTTTCCCCTTCGTTTGTGACCTGGAAGTTTGGCGCGACGCGCCACTATCGCAGACCCCTATTGGAATTTGACAAATGCCATTTTCTCTTGTGGTGCGACGCGCCACTAACTAATATGGCATTGTTTTACGACGGAAATTTGAAATAGTCATAACTTCTTACCCGGTTATCTGATTTAGGCAAATCTTATATCGATGGAAAGCTTATTAAATTTCCCACATGACAAAAAGTGAAAATCTTAAAAATTACCTATAGAATAAACATATTTCAATTTAGAATCTAATACTTGACATTCTTGGGATAAAATTAGTTAGGAAACTTTAGGGTATTACAATATCTCCCTCTTGGGAAGATTCATCCTCGAATAAGACTGACTGAGAGGGGAGAAATGATAAGCCGAAGTATACTGAACATGAACACTGAAACATGACTACATCTCTGAGATTTATACTGAGCATGCATATCTGATGCATGATTTCATGACTTAACTGACTCATGAACACATGACTGAGACTTTTGATAATTGAGTTTCTCACTAGGAGAATGCATGTCTAATGCATGATTTATATAACTGAACCGATACATGAATTCATGACTGAATATGCAATGGTATTTAATACCAAGTTTGTAATGGGATTCTGAACATGATATGGATACCAAGCTTGTAACTAAAATCTGAACATAAAATTGAAAAAACTTAAGGAGAGTTGTCACCTTGAGCTTGATCTGAGTTGGCGGAGAAGAGGTGAGGATACTTGGTATGTATGTTTGCTTCTGCTTCCCAAGTAGCTTCCTCGATGGAATGATTTCGCCAAAGAACTTTGACCAGAGGGACTTCTTTGTTCCTCAGTCTATGAGTCTAATAGTCTAGGATTTTAACTGGAATCTCTTCATAAGAGAGACTGTTCTGAACATCTATGCTATGAATAGGGACTACAACTGCTGGTTCACCTATACACTTCTTGAGCAAAGAGACATGGAAAGCTGGATGAACTGAGGTTAGATCTGAAGGCAATTCGATCTCATAGGCTACCTTGCCAAAGCAACTGAGAATTTTAAAAAGACCGACATATCAGGGATTGAGCTTTCCCTTCTTGTTGAACCTCTTCACTCCCTTCATGGGAGAGATCTTTAGATAGATATAGTCGCCAATATCAAACTTGAGATCTTTTCTACGCACATCTGCATAAGACTTCTGTCGGCTCTGAGCAGCCCAAAGTCTTTCTCTAATCAACTGGAATCTCTCTAAGGCATAGAATACTAAGTCAGGCCTTATAACAACCGACTGAAGATCTGCACCTCTTACCACAAAAATCTTTGAATAGAGCCATCTTAATACTGGAATGATAGTTATTATTGTATGCAAACTCAATCAAAGACAAGTGGTCATCCCAACTACCCTTGAAATCAATTGCACACGCCCTTAGCATATCTTCTAGGATATGAATGGTCCTTTCTACTGGACCATTTGTCTGAGGATAGAAGGTTTTACTGAGATGAATTTGGATACCAAGACCCTTTTAGAACGCTTTCTAAAAATGAGAGGTGAACTGGGTACCTCTATCTGAGACAATGGATAACGAAACACCGTGTAATCTGACCTACTCCCTGATATAGAGTTTGGCGTAATCCCCGGCTGAATAAGAGGTATGAACTAGAAGAAAATAAGCTGATTTGGTCATCCTGTCTATAATGACCCAGACTGAATCATGCTGATGACGAGTACGAGGCAAACCTATCACGAAGTCTATGTTCACTTCTTCCCACTTCCAAGTAGGAATATTGAACTCCTGCATAGACCCACTAGGCTTTTGATGCTCTATCTTAACTTGCTGACTTGTAGAGCACTTAGACACAAACTCTGTAATATCTCTCTTTATCCCACTCCACCAATAGATTTCCCACAAGTTGCGGTACATCTTTATTGCCCCTGTATGAATAGAGTAGCGCGCACCATGCGCTTCTGTAAGAATTCATTGCCTTAAGTTATTTACACCTGGAACACATAGACGACCCTGACAACGTAGGACACTATCTCCCCCTTTGGAGAAAACCTCTACTTTCTGATCCTTGACTGACTCTTTCAACTGGACAAGGTTGGGATCTCTATCTTGCTTTTCTTTCACCTTGGAAACTAGAGATGATTCTGAACTACTCTGAACTCATATATCACCATATTATGTATCAACTAAGCAAACACCTAGTCTGGTAAGTTGATGGAATTCCTGAGCTAACTTCTTATTACTGTCCTCAACATGAGAGACACTACCCATAGACAGTCTACTGAGAGCGTCGACCACTCTGTTGGCCTTGCTCGGATGATAAAGGACACTCATGTCATAATCTTTCAAGAGCTCTAACCACCTTATCTGATGAAGATTAAGATCTTTCTGAGAAAAGACATACTGAAGACTTTTATGATCTGTGAACACATCTACATGAACCCCGTATAGCTAATGCCTTCAAATCTTTAAGGCAAATACTACGGTTGCTAACTCAAGATCATGAGTAGGATAATTCTTCTTATGGGGTTTAAGTTGTCTAGAGATGTAGGCTATGACCTTACCATGTTGCATGAGGACACAACCCAAACATACTCTGGATGCATCACAGTATACTACAAACCCATCTGAGCCATTTGAAAGAGCCAAAACTGAAGCTAAGGTGAGTCGAGTCTTCAACTCCTAAAAACTCTTCTCTCAAGGATCTGACCACTGAAACTTGACTTTTTTCTGAGTCAATCTGTACATAAGGGATGCAATAGAAGAAAATACTTCAACAAACCATCTGTAATAGCCAACTAAACCCAAGAAACTCCTGATATCTGATGGAGAGACAGGTCTAGTACAGTTCTTTACTACTTCAGTCTTTTGAGGATATACTCTAATGCCATCACCAGAAATGATATGACCAAGGAATTCTACTGACCTTAGCCAAAATTTGCACTTACTGAATTTGGCGAATAGCTGATGATCTCTAAGAGTCTGAAGTACGATTCTGAGATGGTCTGTATGATCACGCTTACTGCTGGAATAGACCAAAATATCATCTATGAAGACTATAATGAACATGGCCAAGTACTTCCTAAATAGACAGTTCATCAAGTCTATGAAAGCTACTGGGGCATTGGTAAGACCAAAGGACATGACTAGAAATTCGAAATAACCATATCGAGTACGAAAGGTTGTCTTCAGAATGTCATATTCTCTGACTCTGAGAAGATGATAGCCTGATCTGAGGTCTATCTTAGAGAAATAATTAGCACCCTAAAGTTGGTCGAACAATTCATCAATTCTGGGAAGAGGATACTTGTTCTTGACCATGACTTTATTGAGCTGACGGTAATCTATGCACATTCTGAGAGAACCGTTTTTCTTTCGCATGAATAAGACTAGTGCACCCCACGGGGACATATTGGGCCTGATGAATCCCTTATCTAAGAGATCCATCAACTGTTCTTTCAGTTCTTTGAGTTCTGCTGGTGCCATTCTGTATGGTAGAATAGATATAGGCTGAGTATCTGGAAGAAGATCAATGCCGAAGTCTATTTCCCATTCGGGAGGAATTCCTGTAAGATCTTCGAGAAAGACATCTGAGTATTCATTCACTACTGGGACTAATTCAAGACTAGAAATTTCGAAACTAGTGTCCTTAACTCGAATAAAATGATAGACACATCCCTTAGATATCATTTTTCGTGCTCGAAGGTAGGAAACAAGCTGACCTCTAAAAGCAGATACACTACATTTCCACTCTAAGACGGGTTCATTCAGAAACTGGAACTAGACTATTCTATTTCTGCAATAGAATATGGCATAGCAGGAATAAAGACAATCCATGCCGAGAATGACATCAAAATCCGTCATCTCTTATTCGACTAAATCTGCTGAGGTGACTTTTTGAAATATCATAACCGGGCAGTTCCTATATACCCGTCGGGCTATGATAGTTTTACCTACTGGGGTAGAGACTAAAAAGGGCTCTGCTAGAATTTCGGGACTGACTCCGAAATCAACTGCTATATAGGGAGTAACGAAAGACAGGAAAGCACCTGGATCTAGCAAAGCGTAAACATGCACATGAAAGATCTGTAACGTACCAGTAACCACATCAGGAGAATTTTCGTATTCTTGTTGGGACTGGAGAGTGTAAATTCTATTTGGGCGTTGCCCACTAGTAGCGCTGGAAGTGGAACCTTGCTGATTTGGGCGACCGGACTAAGCTGAAGAACGATTCTACTGACCCTGATAACCTGACTGGGGACAATCTCTGACTCTGTGGCCTAGCTTGCCACATCCAAAATAGACATCACTGCCAGCTCTGCAAGCACCATTGTGGTTCTTACCACAAATCTGACAAAGAGGATTAGTTCGGGCACTGCTAACACTACCCTGAGACTTAGAGCCTGGCGACCTATCTCTATTACCATCCCTGAACTTAGGATCTGGAGCACTAGCTAAAGAAAGAGCTGGAACTGATGACTTAAGACGAAACTGAGAACGGTTTCCTCCTTCTGATTTGGACTGAGCAAAGTTAAAACTACCTGTCTTTGCCCTCTTATTCTGCTTCTCTCTCATCTTAACCTTTTGATCTTTTATCTGTTGAGCATGAGTTATAAGCCTGGATAAAGTCATATCACTATTAAACATCACAGATCTACACTCGTTGACCACACTATCATTCACCCCAGAAACAAACTTACTCATCTTGGCCCTGCCGTCTGTAACCACATGAGGAGCATATCTGGCTAATTGAGTAAACTTAAGAGAATACTCGTTCACCGTCATGTTGCCCTGCCTGAGGTTGATGAATTCTAATACCTTAGTCTCTCTTAGCTCTTAGGGAAATAATATGTCTAAGAATGTGGTGACAAACTCCTCTCACTCAATAGGCCTTACATCATCTGGTCTTTCTGACTTTTACTATTTGTACCAAGTGTGAGCAATATACTGCAACTAATATGCAGCTAGATCGGCACTCTCAATAGTTGATGCCCCCATAATGTCTATAACCTTCTGAACCTGATCGATGAATTCCTGAGGGGTCCTCGTTTAACTTAGACCCGAAAAAAATGGAGAATTCATTTGGGTAAAGTCCCAAATCCTGGCTGTAGCTGAATTGGCCTCTGGGTTGGTAGGAATGACAGCTAGTCATTTATTCTGAGCAGTAACTGACTGAGCAAGAGTAGTGAATGCAACTCTAAACTCTACATGAGAAATATGTTTGTCCAAAGGTTCTTCGGGATGAGGGGCTGACTGATTCCCGTTTCTTCTTTTAGGAGGTATGTTCTGTAGAAAAAAGGGATAAATGGATTAGACTGAGAGATTCACTTAAGATTATGCTCACTGGCATGACATAAATACTGAAAGAAGGGAAACTGATCCTAAAATATCTCATAGCCTCTTATACATAAATGTGGCACGCAACACACCCATGCGCAAGACTATACTAGATGTGGCTTTCAGACTTCCTAGGACTCTATTGAACCTTAGGCTCTGATACCAAGTTTTTAACGCCCCAAATCTAGCACCCAGAATGCTACACGGTGCTCATGACCCCGAAGGACCACAAGCTAACCCATGACTGATATTTGTACCTATATACTGCGTGATATACTATATAAATATGGAAACATGAACTGAAAGGCCATAAGGTTCAAAACTGTAACATAAGATCTGATAAAATATAACATTTGGGTGGGGTATGAAATACCCAAAACAACTTAAATAACTAACTGAACATGATAGTCTGGAAAGCCTTTAACTGACTGAACTGTCTGAATAAGGAGTTGATGGGACATGTCCCCAACTAAATCCGACTACTAAAAAAACTAAGTACTGAAATAATGAAATAACAAATCATATCATCCTCGAAGGATGAGGACTCACTACTAACTCTGACTGCTGAGACTGGAATGCTACTGATGCTCTGGAGCTCGTGTTTCTGAACCTATGGTACAAGACAACATAGCACAAATGCGTCAGTACTTTGAATGTACTGGTATGCATGGAAGGTAGGCTGAATGTATGGGGTTCATATGCATGAACTATACTAACTGACTGAATAACATGAACGTGAGAATACATGCATGAATACATAGTAACTGTAACTGAGTTGGTCATAACATGATTACTGAGTCTGAGTACTGATAACATGAGATACTGATAACTATATAACTAAAATAACTGATGTTGAGCGACTGTATCTAACAGTCTAGTTCTGATGGAATAAGCTGAGTTTCGTACTATTTTGAGTTGACTGTATCTGATAGTTTTGAATTCTGTAGAACTATCTGAGTTCTATTACTGAAACTAAATGACTGTATCTGACAGTCTTGATCCTGTAACTAAAATGTGGGAATTAGTTATCTAATCGACATGCCCCTAATATGCCATTATGGCTGAGTTGGGGTCCAATCTGTAACCCCAATTTGAAGGGTGTCAATACCGCGCCACTGGTAAGGACAAGCTGGGAGTGACCCTCATCTGACAGTGTCCCCAAAAGAGAATGTTGGGGCCCTCATCTGACAGTGCTTACCTACCTCATCAACCCTCATCTGACAGTGTTGATGTCTCAACCTATGCTAGCTACATAGTTATGGAACGTAAGGATGACTTTTAAGAATCACACCCTTATCTGACAGTGTGTGTTCCCATCCATGGGTTCACTCGGTGCTAACTCCTACTCCCATCTGAATAGACACTAAACATGGATTACTGAACTGAACTGAATTAACTGAATTAACTGAATTTCGTTGACTGACAAAATACTACTGAATTACTGAGTCATCTGAGATATCTAAGAGTACTGAGTTTTTCCTGACTGACTGAGTTCTATGGATCATGGCTTGACTGAGATTAACTTAAAAATATGACACTGATTCTAAGCACATAGCTATATTTTTCGGTTACAAGTATCCCCAGGACTCGATGGGAAGAAACTGACAAAGCATATCACAACCCATAATACAATAAGTTGGAGATTTCATGAAGTACAAGTTCTAAAACACCATAATGGCTACACATATATCCATAATTCATTGACTAAGACATTTTATCAAACACTTGACATGCATAAACTTGTACATGAATGGAGATTTCATATTATCATATTAGAATGGCACTTTTCCTTCACATAGGCATTTAATCAAATATTTGGGGAGCATGCTTTGGATACACAATCACCAACACATCTAATAATCATGGATACATAAATCAACTTGTAAATTGAGGGGTTTATCATGAGTATCATGTAATTCATCACATATTAGAATCCATTCTTGTAATTAATAGTCTATAACATGGAATGAAACCAAACAACAACATGAACATCACTTTTCAATTCAATCAAATCATGAACATTCGTAAATATACAAATCTTTGATTTTGAAAAGATATTCTTGAGCTTCATGGGTGAAAGAGAACCATGAATCAACACATGACATACCTTAGTTAAAGAACTTGGAAGGATTGATGGAGAAACTTTCTTGAAATTGAATCCCCAATTGAAACCCTAGCTTGTTCTTGAGATAAAATTGAGAGAAACTAGTATATTTTGGGTAAAGAATGGCTAAATCACGTGTTATTGGGTTTAAATAGGGGTATAAAATTTACCCTTTTATCCCTGGATGCATCTTTTAAAATTGTAAAAAATTCCCGAACTGGACCCCTGGGGCGACGCGACGCTATCGCGTAGTGTCATTGGAATTTAACAACTGGGAAATTGTGGGATGGCGCAATGCGGAGACTTTGTGTTGTCCCTTCATTTACGGCCTGGAAGTTTAGCGCGATGCGGAGACTTTGCGTTGTCCCTTCATTTACATCCTGGAAGTTTGGCGCGATGTGCTACTATCGCGGACCTCTACTAGAATTTGACAAATGTCATTTTCTCTTGTGGCGCTGTTTTACGACAGGAACTTAAAATAGTCATAACTTCTTATCCGATTATCGGATTTAGGCGAATCTTATATCGATGGAAAGCTTATTGAATTTCTCACATGACTGAAAGTGAAAATCATAAAAATTCCCTATGTAATAAACATCATTCAATTTAGAAGCTAATACTTGACATTCTTGGGACAAAATTAGTTAGGAAACTTCGGGGTATTACAAGAAACCACAAGATGAGAAGTTAAATTCCAAGTTTTCCATATGCTAGTTTTGGTTTGATTCTATTTATTTGTTTGTTCATGTGGTGACTAAAGATGGCTTTATGATTGAATCAGACAAGATAACAAAACTCATAATTGAGTTAGACCTACTTCACCCTTCAAGTTTAAAGCAGTATTTTGTCTAGGGTTTCTCTTCTATTATGGATCTTTTGAACAAGTTGACATAAAGAAAATTATTTTCCTGTGAACGGTTGTTTGTGAGACGATCTTTCAAAAGCTCAAGGAGTTATTGACATCGGCACCTATCTTGACCTTGCCTATGAAGGACGTAGGTTTTACTTTTTCTGTTATTCTTTTAGTGTTGGTTTGGGGGATATATTGATGAAAAAGGGTAAGGTGATTGCATATGTATCTTATTAATTGAAGCCTTATGAGAAGAATTACCCTACCTATGATTTGGAGTTGGCCATAATTATGTTCATACTGAAATTGTGTTGACATTACTTGTATAGAGTCTATTGTGATATTTATCCAATCATCATAGCATTTAGTATTTCTTCACCTAGCGAGATCTTAATTTAATATAGCGGTGTTGGCTTGATTTACTTAAGGATTAGCATCTCACCATTTTATATCATTCAGGCAGTACTAATATGATTGTGGATTCCTTGAGCCACAAGGCGACAAGTATGGGAAGTTTGGATCATCTCTTGACCTAAGATCAACCTTTGGCCTTAGAGGTTTAGTCTTTAGGTCATCAGTTGGTTAGGCTTGATATTTCTTTACTCGAGCGTGTTTTTGCATATTTGAAGGCTAGATCTTCTTTGATGGAGAAGATTTGAGCTCATCAGTTTGATGATGATAAAATGAGGGTGGGTTTTGATACGTGGTGAGTGAAGGGGCTAAGGCAACATCTCTTGATTCTGATAGAGTTTTTAGAATTAATGTTCTAGTTTATGTATTAAGGGTTGGTGGATGGGATAGATTGATATTTAAAGAGACTTATCATTCTAGATATTCCATTCACTCTGAAGTGGCTAAGATGTACCATGACTAAAAGCAACATTATTAGTGGGGTGGCATGAAAAACAATATTGTGGAGTTTATGGAAAATTATTTGAATTGCAAACAGGTGAAGTATGAGCATCAACGGTCGGAGGGTATGATGCAGAGAATATTCATTCCCAAGTTAAAGTGGGAGAGAATTACCATAGGTTTTATAGTTGGCCTACTCCAAATCTTGGAGAAGTTTGATTCTATTTGGGTGATTGTGGATTGATTGACAAAATCAGTGCATTTTATACATTTGAAGGAAAATTATAATGCATAGAAGTTGGTTCAGATCTACTTTAGATAGATTTTTTATTTGTATGTGATCTTTGTGTTTATTGTATCTAATAGAGGTACTTAGTTTACTTCAGGTTTTTGGAGTACTATTCAGAGAGATTTAGGTACTCAACTTCATTTGAGCATAATGTTTCATCCTCATATCTATGATCAGTCTGATAGGACTATTCAGGTGCTAGAGGACATGTTTTGAGCATGTGTCATGGCCTTTAGAGTTCATTAAGACTAGTACTTGCCCCAAGCAAAGTTCGTCTACAACAACGATTACAATTTCAATAATCAGATAGTTTTTTTTGAGGATTTGTATGGGTGGATATATAGATCCCCCATGAGATAATTTGACTTATTTGAGGTGAGGCCTTAGGGTATAGATTTGTTGAGGGATTCCATGGACCATGTGTGAATGATATTGTAGGGCTATGGCTACCTAGAGTAGTTAGAAGAGTTATGCAGACGTCAAACCTATGATGTATTATCATGATTAAAGATCAAGTTTGATTAAAGGTTTCACCTATGAAGGGTGCGATGATGATCAAAAAGAAAAAAAGCTTAATTCGAGGTTTATTGTCCCTTTTGAGATCCTGGAAAAGTATGGTGATATGGTGTATAGGCTAGTTTTGTCTCCATCTTTATTGGTTGTCCATCCTATGTTCCATATTTCTATGTTGAAGAAATATTATCTAAATAAAATACATATGATCCAATGAAATTCTATTGTACTAAACCATGATTTATCCTTTGAGGGGAGCCTATTGCTATCCTAGACATGCAAATTAGGAAGTTGAGGTTTAAGAGTATTGATTCAGTGAATGTACATGTAATACCCCATACTTTCCTTAATTCAGTTCACCTCATAGTACATTCATAAGAGGCTTAGAACCTGAAAATTCAGCTAAGTGTTGGGGACTTAGTTTTATTTTTTGCCTCTTAACTTTATGGATTTTTAAAGTGACCTTTCCGACCCCGAGACGTAAGTTTTTGAGTTAATTCATGCTCAGGGGTGTAAGTAGCAAGTCTCAGGGAAGTTTTAGATTTTTAGGACAAGGATTGCGGCACGTTTAGAATTTAATTCCAGAACCTCACCGCGATTGCATCGTGTCAAGGTGGATATAGAGATGAAGGGTTCATCGCAATGCGGTGGCCTCCTATTCGGCATTTCAGTTACAAATTTAAATTCCATAGAGTCAATCTTGTCTTTTCCCATCGCCCCAATCCATAATAACACGGGATTTAACTTCAGTTAGGGCATTATATGTTCAAATTTTCCAATTTCTCTCTCAAATAAACCCGAACCTTTCTCCAAATTCATCAAGTTAAATTATCTTCCTTTTAAGAAGACCAAGAACTCAAATGTCCCAATCCAAGAAAGTTGTTCTCTTTTAAGATTTAAGTATTAAAGGTATGTGTGATGTTCATCCATGGGCCCTTTCCAGCCATGGAGTTCAAGAAACCTTATTTTATATCAAATTGTGAGTTTTTATATGTTCCATGATGAATTATCCCTATGAACATTGATTATACATCATGTTTACAATTATTTTTTATGGAACTAAACCTTACATGTTGGAATGATGATGTTTTCATATTAAATCCCTGAATTATGGTTTTTGTATTGTAGCCATGTGATTATTACATATTTTAAACTATTCCTATGCTTTAATTCATGACCCTCATGTGTTTGATGAAATGTCTAAGAGTCAAATTTTGAAAAAAGATCCCTTTTATGGTTATGTCCTTATTGTTATTTCAATTCAGTGCTGGGGGTTATGAATACCCAAAATTTAGCTGTTTACATAGTTTCCAGTAATCGCCAATGTAAGCCCTTGTAGCCATTGAGATATATCTAGTGGAAATGCCAGTTTCCAGCTATCCGATTCAAGTCTTTTGTTCTGTGAGCAAGCTGGTGCTTGTAGCCTGTGGGTTAGACTGCCCTAAAGCGAGTAGGAGTTTACTCATATGTAGTTAGAAAGTTTGAAAGCAGAGCAGGAGTCTTCATTTCAAATGGGCTTTAATAGATCTTTGAAATTGGAAAATGATGCCCAGTCCACTCTCTTTTCGAATACGGAATGATTTCTGATAAACGATGAATATCGTCACTCAGTTAGTTGTTATGTTCAGTCATGGCTTAGTTAAACTTAGGTCAGTTCAGTAATCAGTATCTTTTAGTTGGGAGTAAAACTTTGTACTGAGTAAACATAGTGATGGTGTCTCCCCCGTCAGTAGGCATGAGGCACTTATCTCCCCCGTTAATAGGCATGAGACGTTAGTAGCATTCCCTAGGTTCCAGACCTACAGTGCCATCATAGACTTTGAGGGGTTCCCCGTCAGTTTGGCATGACACCCTTGTCCTTCGGGACGTTAGATTAGTGGATCCACACAGCCAAGGTTAGTATTCATGACACGGTACTAACACCCTTCCAACTGAGGTCACATGTTGGACCCTGATAGTACATTGGGGAATGTCAGTTATAGCTAGCTCCCACAGTCCCAGTTCAGTATTCAGTATAGAGTTCAGTTTCAGGTTTGCTTGACCATAGCATACAGTTATCAGTTACTCAGTTATCAGTGTTTCAGTGTTTTAGTTTATAGACTATATCAGAACATGTTTTATGTTTGGTCATACATTCTCAGATTTTATAGTTTTCATTCATTTATACTCAGTTATATCATGTTATTCAGTCAGTCATTATCTCATGCATATAACCCATGCATTTCAGCCTAACCTTATCTCATATACTAGTACATTCAAAGTACTGACTGCATACTCATTTATTGCACTATGATGTTTAATATCATAGATTTGGACGCTCAGTTTCTTAACCATGCTTAGGTAGATCAGCTTATCAGCAGTAGTAGCTGTGGTGAGTCCTTATCCTTCGAGGAAAGGTTTATCTTATATTCAGTTATGTCAGTAGTTTAGTTACTTAATCTGTCAGAGTTAGTTCGGGGTTTGTCCCATCTATTCCACAATCAGTTAGTTTTAGAGGCTTTCAGACATTCAGATAGATAGTCAGTTTATTAGTATTTTTAGTATGTTTCTAGACGTTCAGAACTATGATTCAGTATTGTTTTTAGTTTCTAAAACCTTACTGCAGTATCAGTTGATTTTCCGTATATGTTTTTATTATCAGTATATTATTCACTACTCACAGCAAGTACCAGTTCATAGGTTAGCTTGGGGTCTTTCGGGATCATAAGCACTGTTATTGCGACTAGGGGCTAGCCTCGAGTCGTGACAAAACTTAGTATCATATCCTAAGGTTTTAAAGTGTTTTGGGGAGTCTAAAAGCCACGTTGAGTAGAGTCTTGTGCATGGATGTGAAGCGCTCCATACTTATGGATAGGAGACTACAAGACATTTTAGGAAAAGTTTCCCTTCTTTTAGTATTCATGTCGTGTGAATGAGCAAAATCTCTATTTAAAACTCTTTGTCTGACTTATCCTTCCTTTTATTTATAGATAATGCCTCCCAAAAGAAACAATGAAAGAATGAATGGGAAGCAACCCACACCACTGCTTATTTAGGACGATCCTCTGAATGAACATGTCTCTCACACCGAATTCAGAGCCTCTTTCATTACCTTAGATTATTCAGTAGCTGCTCAGAACTATCAGTAGGTTGTTGTCCTATCTAGACTTATGGTTTATGCTCAGTAGACTGGGGGGGGGAGTGTAGGGAGAAAAAAAGAGCGAGTAAGAAGGCCAGAACAGGTAGTTTTATGCCAAGGTCGGAGAGTGGCAACCATTTCCAGTCCCATCAAAAATTCTCAGCCCTAGCTCTGCCTTCATCCAGTGCGCTAATGCCTAAGTTTAGGAATGACAGTCGAGATAGATGACTAGGCTCTAAGTCATAGGGTAGTGGGAAGAGTGTTCGTACTAATCCACTTTACGGAGAATATGGTAGGAATCATCAAGGTGTGTCTAAGGCTGTCAGTAGTGTGTGTTTTAGGTGTGGCAATCCAGGCCACAGGATCAGAGAATGTCCTAAGGTTGGTTAGTCGAGTTAGCATAATCGTTCTCTAGTTCCTATCGGTCGCCTGATTCAACAGGGTGTCGTGTCCAGTGCCACTAGTAGTCAACACCAGAATAGACTTTACTCACCCAGTACCGACATGATCAGAAAATTTCTCCTGATGTGGTTACGTGTATGTGGAAGTTCTTTAATCTTCATGTTTATGGTTTGTTAAATCCCGAAGCTTCGCTTATTTTGTAAACCTTTATATGACTGTCAGTTTTGGTGTCAGTCTCGAAAACTCTAGAAGAACCCTTTCTCAATGTCTATCCCAGTGGGTAAATCTATTATAGCTAAACAGGTAAACAGAAAATGCCCGATTACAGTATCCCAAAAAATCACTTCAGCAGATCTTCTGGAGTTAGAGATGATTGATTTTTATGTCATTCTCATCAGTGATTGGCTCCACTCAAACTATGCTTCAGTTGATTGTAGAAACAGAGTTATTCATTTTCATCTTCCCAATGAACCAATCATTGATTGGAAGGGTAGTATCTTAGTGCTTAGGGGTCAGATGTGTTTTTAGATCCCTTCTCAGAATCCTATAAGAGCATATAATCTAGATTTAGAAGCATGAGCCCAGAAGTTTAGTAGTAGTAAAGTAGGGATAGTGTTATCTAAATTGAGCATATTATGTATCCATCGAACTAGTTGTATGAAAGTGAATCAGTAGGCTTGAAACGGTACATGCAAGAATTTAAGTTGTTGATTCAAAATTAAGTATGATTATGTGTGTATGATCTAGAAGTGTACCCAAGGTGATCTGGGATTGTATTATTTCTAATTAACACTGGGTGTTCTTATGTAATACCCTTAAGTGCTAAGATTGAATGGGGCTAGTAATGTAGTAATTGACGTTCTTACAAACTAAGATATAGGCTATAGGATCTTAATATCGGATGTCCAGGTGTAATGGTAATTCTCATGGTTTAGGGAGAAATATAAGTTTAGAGATGAGATATTAGTAAGCTATCATGGAGGTTAGTATGGTTTATTAAGGGTTGGAGATATCCATGTTAGGTGTTAGATTCTAAGTTTGAATCTTTAAAGATTGAGCTAGTAGAAAGTAAAGTTGAAGCATTGGATAGTGTGAACTCATGGTATGGTGATACTCCGAAAAATTCTAAGTTAGTTAGTGCTTAAGTTATTGTATGATGATTGTTGGGGCTATAGAAAGCTAGAAATTTGTATATCAGAAGGAAGTACCGCCAGTGGGCCTTACATTATCAGTTATAGTGTTTCAGGATGAGTTTATCCTTATGCGTATTAATGTACCACCGACTTAGGAGGATGGATTAAAGCTAAAGAGGATATGATAGGACCAGTAACCAAGTCAGGCTCTCAGATTCTTGTAGTGATGCCAGTGTGTTGAAGAACAACACTAGGGAGAATGATTCCCGACCTATGCTTATTTCAGTATTTGTACTTCAGCTATCACGATGTTTACTCTTACATGTCAGCTCTATGATCATAGCTCATATTCATGCACTTTATAGAAAATTATGTACTCTCCTAGTTCCTAGTATAAGGAATTCTAGTTTTCTCTGTAGTACGAATCATGTTCCATGAATTCATGAACTCCAAGCTCAAGTTATACATCTCATGACTTATGTACTCATTCTTTACAGTATGTTCATTTCCAGGTACTCATGCTACACTATTAATGATCAGGGAAATTCAGATTATGTCATGTATATCCTCAGTTTAGATTCTTTGATGAATTCATGCTCTGGATACTCTATGCTTCAAACCTCAGTTAAGCATCTAAGTTATGCATAGTATTCTTTCATGTTTTAGGTCCTCATGCTCTAAACCTTTCTGAAATAAATAATTGTTTAGATATGAGAGAGTAAATGTTTCATATTTGGGTAAAGATTGTTGTATGCCTGTTTGATATAAGGTTATAAGCATGGAGTAAGATTGAGGCCAAGTTTATGATATATTTCATGATTAGTTGAAATTTTGAGTGTGATTTTCTTAAGAATGGCACATGGAAGTTATTAATAATAAAAGTACTAGAGAGTACCAAAAAGATGCTTTGATGGGTTGGTTGTCTAGAATTTCATGTGTGGTTATGATGATAGGCTTGAATGTCATCTTTGTATATATTTTAGACTGAATATATTGTGTGTTAGTGAATGTCTAGTAAGTGGTTGAATGTAGTTGTTGAAGCGAAAATAATAATTATTCATGAGATGAGAAGTTATGAAAACACAGGGTGTATTAAATTCATGATTCGGACTAGTGTTATGATGTGATGTGTAGTACTTCGTAGATTCGAGTAGGCTTGAACATAGTCAGAGGATTCAGTTCAGCTTAGACTTTAGTAGATGGAGTTATCAGTGCCCATGTGAGTATTTTAATTAGCCTCAAGTGAAGTGCAGTTTTGAAGTGGAATGTATAGTTGAGTAAAAATTTTCAGTATAATTTAGTTCGTTTAGCCAGCAGTTCAGTTTAGTAGACAGACAGACAAGTTCCTATGATTTTTCATCTTCCGATCTAGTCTTACTATCTAAAGTTTCATGAATATGGCAATTCCAAGAGATAGTCTATTCGTATCTATGCAAATTACGAATTCAGCTCAATTCATGCATCGTGCATCATGTTCCAAATTTAGAAATTCAATCATGATTCAGTTTGTAAGTGTCCTGTGCATCATCTCAGTCTTTCCTTAGTATTTCAGTCAAGACAGTATCATTCGGGGGACGAAATATCCCAAGGGGGAGATGTTACCCCAAGCTTTCATGTACTAAATCTCTTAACTTTTCTTTACGAAACAAGATCCAGCATGAAGTAATGGGTACTCATAAGTTGAGTCTCTCTTTTCTATCTCAGCCTTATAATTATCCTCGTGTCATTTTATGTATTCAAGGAATCAGTTCAGTTCATGATATTTAGTTCACGCATCATGTTCCAGATTCAGTTATGTAATCATGCTTTCAGTTATGCATGTTTAATATATGATCTTAGTTCCGTCAGTACTCTCAGCTTAACCAGTCTCATTCGAGGACAAATATTCCCAAAAGGAAGATATTGTAATACCCCGTACTTTCTTTAATTAAGTTCAGCTCATAGTGCATGCATAAGAGGCTTAGAACCTGAAAGTTTAGCTAAGTGTTGGGGACTTAGTTTTATTTTTGGCCTCATAACTTCACAGATTTTTAAAGTGACCTTTCCGACCTCGAGACATAAATTTTTGAGTTAATTTATGTTCAGGGGTGTAAGTATTATGTCTCGGGGAAATTATTTTGGATTTTTCAGACGAGGATTGAGGCATGTTTGGAATTCAATTCCGAAAACCTCACCGCAATTGCATTGTGTCATGGTGGGTATAGCGAGATGAAGGGTTTATCGCATAGCGGTGGCCTCTCATTAGGCATTTCAGTTATGAATTTAAATTCCAAATGGGGAGTCTTGTCTTTTCCCATCACCCCAATCTGTAATAACACGGTATTTAACTTCAATTAGGGCATTATATGCCCAAATTTCCAATTTTTGTCTCAAATAAACCCGAACCTTGCTACAAATTCATTAAGTTAAATCAACTTTCTTTTAAGAAGATTAAGAACTCAAGTGTCCCAATCCAAGAAAGCTTTCAAGAAAGTTGTTCTCTTTCAAGATTTAAGTATTAAAGGTATGTGTGATGTTCATCCATGGGCCCTTTCCACCCATAGATTTCAAGAATCCTTCTTTTATATCAAATTGTGATTTTTTATATGTTTCATGATGAATTATCCCCATGAATTGTTATGAATTTTGATTATACATCATGTTTACAATTGTTTTTTATGGAATTAAACCTTACATGTTAGAATGATGATGTTTTTATGTTAAATCCCTAAATTATGGTTTTTGTATCGTAGCCATGTGATTATTACATGTTTTAAACTATTCCCATGCTTTAATTCATGACCCTCATGTGTTTGATGAAATGTCTAAGAGTCAAATTTTTAACAAAGATCCTTTTTATTGTTTTTAAGGATTAATATATCCTTATTGTTATTTCCATTCAGTATTGGGGGTTATGAGTATCCAAAATTTAGTTGTTTATATAGTTTCCAGTAATTATAGAATGATTTCAGATAAACCATGAATATCATCACTCAGTTAGTTGTTATGTTCAATCATGGCTTAGTTAAACTTAGGTCAGTTCAGTAATCAGTGTCTTTCAGTTGGGAGTAAAACTTAGCACCGAGTGAATGTAGGGATAGCGTCTCCCTCATCAGTAGGCATGAGGAACTTGTCTCCCCCATCAATAGGCATGAGACGTTAGTAGCAGTCCCCAGGTTCCAGTCTTACGGTGCCACCGTAGACTTTGAGGGGTCCCTCATCAGTTAGGCATGACACCCTCTTCCTTCGGGATATTAGACTAGTGAATCCACACAGCCAAGGTTAGTACCTATGGCATGGTACTAACACCCTTCCAACTGGGGTCATAGGTTGGACCCTTATAGTATATTGGGGCATGTCGGTCATACCTAGCTCCCACAGTCTCAGTTCAGTATTCAGTATAGAGTTCAGTTTCAAGTTTGCTTGATCATAGCATACAATTATCAGTTATCAGTGTTCTGTATTTCAGTTTACAGACTATATCATAAACATGTTTTATGCTTGGTCATGCATTCTAAGATTTTACAGTTTTCATGCATTTATACTCAGTTATCTCATGTTTTTCAATCAGTCATTATCTCATGCATATAACCCATGCATTTCAGCCGAACCTCAACTCATATACTAGTACATTTAAAGTACTGACTGCATCCTTGTTTTTGAGCTATGATTTTTAATATCATAGGTCTGGATGCTCAGTTTCCTGATCGTGCTTAGGCATATCAGCTTATCAGCAGTAGCAGCAGTGGTAGGTCTTCATCCTTTGAGGATGGGTTTATCTTATATTCAGTTATGTCAGCAGTTTAGTTACTTAGTTAGTCGGAGTTAGTTGGAGGTTTGTCCCATCAACTCCACAGTCAGTCAGATTTAGAGGCTTTCAGAAATTCAGACAGATAGTTAGTTTATCAGTTGTTTTCATCAGTATTTTTAGTATGTTTCCAGACGTTCAGAACTATGATTCAGTATTTTTTTTTAGTTTCTAAAACCTTATGGCATAATCAGCTGATTTTCTGCATATGTCTTCATTATCAGTATATTATTCAGTACTCACAGCAGGTACTAGTTCATGGATTAGTTTGTGATCTTTCGGGACCATAAGCACCGTTATCACGACTAGGGGTAGTCTCAGGTCGTGACAGTACAGTGGAGACATCATCCTATTGATTAGGCATCATGGAAGGTCAAGTTTGATATGAGGCGTAGATACCCCTAGATTTTTACTGCTTCAGGTACTTTATTTGCCTTTTAGTTCAAGGACGAACTATTATTTTAGTAGTGGATAATGTAACATCATGAAGTGTGGAACTTTCTTTTTTATGTATTTTGAAAAAAAATTCCTTTTATGTAGTTTTTACGTGTTGGTTATGAAGTGTAGGGATGGTTGGCATGATCCCTGATACATTCAGGGATAATTTGAGAGAGTTTGAGACTCTTAGAGGCTTTAAAGGTCATTAGTTTGACTTTGATCAATATTTTATATTTTGAATGGCGGATGACGATTTGGACAGTTCTATTAGATTCAAAATATCAATTTTAGGTTGGTAACGAGGTTGGTTCGAGTTCAAAAAATTTATTTTATATTTCAACCATTTATTCAAAAACTAGTTAAAATAAGCTTTTAGGGATCCCAGAGGTTAATTTATCATAAATGACCTCTTCTCAAAAGTCCAACATTGTCATTGAGTCTAAAACATCTAAAATAGCCTAATAATATGCATGATTTGTTTTGGTGCAGTCCCAAATAAATCTCGAGGATCCATTCAGAGATATTTCTTTACTTGAAAAATCTTCTAGTGTCGCATTTTTGGTCCATCAGGCCCTTCATCTCAATCACATCGATACGTGTCTCAATCGCATGGTGGTGGTACTGCAATTGTGATGGGTTGATTGGTGGACTTAGTCGTTGTTGATCATCGAATTGCTAGGCCCTTCTCTCGCGATCGCGATGACTAATGTAAGCCTCAATTAGTGTTGACCCTCGCGATTGCAAAGTGGAAAACACGATCGCGAGGTACTATTCACAAAATAGTATAAGTTCCTCATTTTTCACGATTTTCAATATTTTTAGACCCTGGGGCTTTTGAAAAAGGTGATTCTTAAGATTTTCTCCACCATTCTTGCTTTGTTAAGTTCCAAACTCAAATTTTCATCGATTATATCTTTAAAAACACCTTAGTTTCTTGATTTCAAAATGAAATTTTTGGGTTTTATCGATAAATCTTTAAATTGGGTTTTCTTTAATTTGAGCATCATTGTCAAATGAGTTTTCAACTATAGGTTTCTATTGTTATGGGAAACATATTCTAAAATAAAATTTTAGTTTTACTCTTTTCATTTTCAAGCTTATTTTTTGAATTAATTTTGCACTTGTATTAGCATAGTCGATACAGATATCTTTGGCTTTCTTTTAACACTTAAATGATGTTTTTGATAGTTTTAACTTGTGTCGAGACCATTCGAGAGAGAAATGCTTCACATTGAAGATTCTAGGCTTGAATTTCATCTCTTCAAGGTAGGTATGACTTAAATTTTTATCATACTGAGTTGGGTAGTTAAAGAACATGTAAAGTATGCTATGGATTGGGGAGATATCCATAAGATTTATATTTAGTGATCATTATTATTACCGCTGTCCATGTGAGGGTTTATTTGCATATTATTATTGACTTTAGAGAATATTTATAGCGTGTTATCCGAGTGAGGGCTTTAGTTGACATAAGACTTATTTGTGCATTAAATGTCATGTTATTATTGTGATTTTTGTGCGGGGGATTGAATAGATATTATAAGTCTTCTTTGAGCATTGATTGTCTTTGTCATGATAGTAATATCTGAGAGATGGATTTTTGAAATGATGTCTTGATGTGTTATATGACAATTTATCTTGATGGTGTCTGTAGAGGGCTTATGTTTATGAATCATTGAAATGTTGAAGTGATTTTGAGCTCACCTATACTGTATTGATTGATCACTATCTTCATACTAATTAGTTCTGAGTATTCCATCTTCATTTGATATATGCACCTCATGAGAAATTGATACCACTAAGAAATATTTGATAAAATTCTTGATCCATGAGTAATAAATGGATAGATGAATGAGACACTTTATAAAATTCTTAATCTATGAACACTAGCAGAAGAGGTGAGTTGAGATATGAAAATGAGAATATGAAAGTATATAGATTTTTGAACCCTTAGGGGTCCTATCGTGAAGTGCAGAGGTCTCAAAGGTGTTTACAAATGTGATGCGATGAATTATATTCATCATCATCACATCTTCATTGTATTTGAGTATTTCCCTTATATATTGTTATTGTATAGTTAGTTTCTTTTATTGTATTTATATCTTAGAACTGTTAGTGGAGATAGTATGAGCTATGTTTGAAAACTTTTCTATTTGCAGGTGACGTGCTCATAGTATAGTTTATTTGTATTGTTTTCTGCTTTACTCAATCAGTTTATGATACCTATTGAGTGAAAGTGCACTTCATTCACCCCTATTGTGTCCTTTTGATGCTAATCCAGGTACGAGTGTGATTCGCAATGGTTGATTTGTGCATTGAAAGTTGAAATTCGAGGTCCCCCAAGTTCCAGGCTGTCTCCAGGCCTCTTCATATTTTCGTTTATGCCTTTATTTTCTATCAGAGTCAGACTTATGAGTATTTTTAGATATCCTGCCTTGTACTTAGATGCTCTTATCAATTACGACACCTTATTTTGAGATTCGATTGTATTTTCTTTGGATCTTATATTGTATACAAGTTATAATCTAGATTCGTTCTAGAAGTCTAGTCTTTTTGTGTTTTTTTTTTTTTTAATTTTTCTTTACTTTTACAGGTTTTGACTTACCTACTAAGGCTGAAACGAAGTAGGTGTCATCATGACCTCAATTTTAGGCTTACCAGCATAAATAGTAAAAAACAATCTCCCCAAATATCATAAATGTTGAATTACATCTCAAATCATCATTTGAAAAATCGTCTTCTTAATAATATAGCATATCAAAAAATAAATTATATAGCACATTAAAAAATAAACGTGAGACTCAAACAGTAACTACTAATTAAAAGGCCATTTCTTCTATTTTAATGCAGCCTTGGAGAAGAAAACTAAAGAGGTACTCCCCCCATTCCATTTTAAGTGTTCTACTTAGATTGGACACAGCCTTAATAAATCTCTTACTCTTATAAAATTTAAAGTACTTTTACTATTATAACCCTAATTATATTTAAGTCAAGCACAACCCTAATTCCTTCTTAATTAATTGATAATTTGAACAAGGATATAATAGAAAGATTCTAACCAAATTATTCTTGAAATATTAAAAAAAATACTTAATAAAATACAAATACAACCTAAAACACACTTAAAAAAATAGAGGGACAGATGTTTTTCATTGACATTCTAAAAGCCAGATTGAAAGAGTTGCATTGAATACTTTTAAACTATGCATTTAATGGTACGAACCAAATTCACATTTATAATGAATTTCCTTTGTTTTTTCTGAAAAAATCAAAAAAATCTAAAGAGATTTTTTAAAAATATTTAGAGAGCCCGTTTGGATAAGATTAAAAAAATAACTTTTTAGTTTAAGTGATTAAAAACTTAACATAAGTGCTTATAAATTAAGTAGATAAGTGTTTGGATAGAAATGTTGAAACTTAAAAAAAGTTATTGATGTGTTTGGTTAACAAGTGATGTTAAGCACTTTTTTGTTGTCAAAGTGACTTAAATATCCTTAAAGTTGTTAACAACATAAGTAAGGTGAATTATTTATAATTTTTAATTCTAATAATTCAAAAATATTTCTATTTAAATGCACTTTTAGCGTAAAGTGATTATATGAGGTCAATTTATAAATATAATTTACTTTTTCATTTTTAAATGTTAAAAAATAAAAAAATTAGGACATTTTTGTATATAAAAATGGTATTATATTGTTATATTGCAAGCTCGTAACAATTTGGCTATGTTAAAATATAAACCTCCGATATAATGATGGGTTATCTGGAAAAAAAAAAAGGATAAAGGTGAAGAGAAAATTGGAGGAAAGAGACAGAGAGAAGCAACCAAGAGAAAAAGAAAGAAAAATTATATATTTAAGGGTTATAAGTTCAGGGTATTGTTTGGAGGAAAATATAAGGGTAAAAAGGTAAATATTTTGGTCAAACCTAAAAGAATTTTAATCTGAAAAGTAAAAAACTGGGGATACCCAACTTCTCACTTTTTGCTTTTTTTAATCAGTTTTTAGCTTTTTGTAAGCATTTTTTAATTTTACCAAACACCTAAAAAGCTGGTGGTATGTGTCTATGGATTATTAATTTTGCTTCAATACTAGATATTAAGGTAATTAGGTAGGCTAATCTTTGTGGGTTTTCTTTTATTTTATTCAGGGTGCGAATTAGGTGTGATAACTTTACTAGATAATAAATACGTAGTACGTAGGTATTTATTTTTATATAATGTATTTTGTGAATATTATTGATTGAAATAATTTTCATTTTTATCTTCTTGACTTAAGATGTTTTATTAATTCATATTCTAGATTAGATATTATCGTAATTAAATTATCTAGTGTTTTAGGATCCTCGTTAGTATCATGTAACCTTTTGTATTCTAGGTATAAACTATATAGTTGAGTTTCTATTTCTTTTAATGATTTATTCTTTTCGTAAGATGTATTCATTAATTTGTGTAGTTTATTATTTTATCCTATTGAAATTTTAGCAATTTCTGTGTAGTATTTTTTTCTAACTTTGCTATATTTAATGCGTAGGTTTATGTTCTTTATCTGATTAACTAGTATTTGTTGTTCATGTCTAGGTAATTTTCCATCTGTATTAAATAATTTTTTGTATGTATTAAATAAATTATTACTTGTATCTTCTTTTTCTAAGGTTAATTTTATTTTAAGTAATTTTTCTTCTAGTTGTCTTTTTTCTATTTCAAGTTGATTTCTGTAATTAACTTCTTCATATATCCAATTTTGCCTTTCTCTAATTTTTTTTATATATTCTAACATTTATTTATTCTGAATAATATCCATCTGAATCTAAGTAATATTGATGTTCATAATATATGCGTAAATTTTCTATATTGTTTAATAATTCTTCCTCTTCATAATCTTGTAATTTTTCTCATATTATTTTCTTTATGTCTATAATTTCTATATCTCTAAGTATATATAAAACAAGTATTTTAATATCATCTGTCATGCTTTTTCATAATATTTTCTAGTTGTTTGTTTTAGTCTAAGTAATTCTTTCATATTTTTATTAAGAAATTCTATATATTTTATATCTTTAGTTTTCATGTATTTGTCTAAATTTGTTTTCATTTGTTTTTCTACTAATTGTATATTTTTCATATCTTTTTTCCAAAATTTTAGATATATGTGATTTATCATAGTTGATGTGTACGTAGGTATTTATAAGAGTAATTAGGTTAGTGTGGTGTGTAATTTATTCTAGCTATATAATCTTTACCGAATATTTTTTCTAATATGATTTTTCTTATATCTATTATTCCTATATCCTTAATCACATACAAAATAAGTATTTTAAATTTATCTACCATTACATCAGACAAATAATTATTCATTATCATATAATTGTTATTTTCAAAATATTCTCTTCAATCATATACATAACAAAATATGGTCATCTTAGATTACTATATACTAGATTATTCTTAAATAACATGTTTTTCGGTCACTATTAGCATGGTAATCTGGATACTTTTCCCTTAAACAGCGTCTCTACTCTGGTTACTCCCCACCACGGCTTCTTACCTCATTGGTTTCACCTTTAGGATGACATAGTTCTTAGGGATTTTTCTCCTTTTCCACTTTGCTAATAAACTTCTTAACATATTATTCTCCGGATAATTCTACTATAAAGTAACTAACATGAATTTATTTTATTATACCATGATTGTTGGGAATTATGAATTTAGCTATTCATAATCATAAATAAATGTACCTGTTCGGGTAGGTTTGATATTTCTAAGCTTTGTTCCTCCATAGATTTTTCCATTGAAATATACCTGTTTTTAATAACTAAGCAAAATATTTGTTGTGGACAAGAAAGAGTATTTGTGCTTCAACGCATGAAGGCTTACTTTCTCTGCTGCCTTCTATGTCTCTATTTATAATGAGAGAATGAATAATTTACATGGTTCTAATATTACAAAAGAAAAAAGGTTATCCTAAAGGCTATCCTAATATGTCTTTACACGTTTCCTCTATACATTTGTCTTAAAAAGCCAATAATTGTAAAAGCTAATAAATGAAACAAGAAAAAGTCAAAAAGGCTATAGTAAACCTATTTACATAATTCACGTATTTCATACTTAAAGTTAGCCTTTTCTTCATATGTCGCTTTCTTCCTTTAATGCTTTGTCTTTTTTCTATTTTTGCTCCGTCTTCTTTTTATCTTTTTGTCGTATCTGTTGATTTTTTTATCTTCTTTCCAGCTGGCATGCTTATCTTCTTGATTCTTTTATGCTAGGCGGACTTCTGGGATAATATTATCTTCTCCATTACATCTCGAACATTGATGGTCTGGATATTTGTGTCCAATTATCTTGCAATATCTTGTCAATAATCCGTCTGAAATAAATCCTCTCTTAATTGCTCTTGCAGTAGATTGTTTTTCTGGGTTAAGTAATGCCATTATCCATTGTCTAACATCTTCCATATCTGTTTGTCGTAGTTCTTTTGAATTTGAATAAATCATCTGATGATCTCTTGAATAATAGCTCCATATTGGGTTTCCATTGGTATAATTATTTGCTAATTCTTGAATAACTGTAGCTAGTCCAATGAGTCGTTTATTTGCGTAGAAATCAGGTATCTCAATTCTGGATATCTCTGGCTGCTGCACAATATCTTCTGGTATAATCATATCTCTGGTTAATCCTATTTTTACAACTTGTATAACTAGTTTTATTTCGTCGTATAATATCTCTGCTAGTGCAGTATAATATTTTATATAAAATAGATTTCCTTTGGTTATTCTTTTATAGGTGGTGAATATTTTATGTAATTCTTCCATAGTTGTTAGCTCTTCTCCGTCTTGGGTATATATGGTATTTAATAATCCATAGCCAAAACAAGTTTTTATTAAGCTTGGGTTGGTTTTGGATAGTGCAATTAGCTTGTTGTAACCTTGTAATTTTTGGGTTATATAGTTTGTGTTTGGCTCTTTGATATCTTTGGCTCTGGGGTTAAGGTTTAGGAAAGTTTGTACTCTGTAGATATTTTATATGTATGTTTGGGTTGTATAGTTGTAAACTTTTTTATCTTGGTTCAGACTATCTTTGTATGTGGTAATTTGTGGGGGTATGAACAAGGGGTCTTTTTGTGTTTTTGGTATAAATGGTTTCTCAAATATCTTATTCATATTCATATTCTGATATCTTTGTTTACTAACTCCTCTGCTTGTACCTGCAATTGTAGATTGATAAACATTATAGTTTTTATGGAGTGTCCCAACGTCTCCTTCTAGATCTGGAATTGTAATGTCTTCCGATCGACATAGCTCTGCACACTGTTGAGTTAGCTGATTTGCAGCTTTAGACTTCAGTTTAACTTCATTAGTCTTTAGCTTTTCTATTTTATTACCCATACTGTCCACTTTCATTGAAAGCGTAGTTAGGGTTTTGAGTATCTTTTCTAAAGCATTGTCTTCTATTATATCAGTCTGTGTAGCTTTGTCTTGATATGTAATCTGCAATAACGTTTTTGTTAGTACTAATTACTTCAATTGTAAATGTAAAATTTAATATATTCAAGATTAGTCTCCGAATTTCTTTTGTTGTAACTGAATTTTGTATTTTCTTTGTTAGCCACCAACGTACCTGTGTATTATCTGTTCGTACAATAAACTTGTTATATACAATATATGGCTCAAATGCTAATAAACATTTATATAATGAGCATAATTCTTTTCTATTTATTTCCCATTTTATTTTTGTTTCATTAAACGTACCTGAGTAGTATCTACAATGGTGTTCTAATTTTTCTTCTTCATATCTATATTTAAGTACTCCTCCATAACTACATTCACTAGCATCTGCTTCTACTATATATATAAATTTTCTATTTTCATCTGGAAATTGTAATTTTGGTAATTCTTTACAAAGTATTTTTATTTTCTGAACTTGTTTTTTATCTTCTTCGTTATAATTATATTCTACATCCTTTTTTAATTTTTTCTGTAAGGGCTTTAGATTCTCTGCTAATTTTGGTATATATTCTCTTACTTGGTTTACTAATCCTAAAAATGATTGTAATTTCTTTTTTGTATCTAATTCTTCTTTTGAATTTATTATTTTTTGTACTATATGTTGTTGCATTTTTACTCCACTTTTATCTATTTGTATTCCTAAAAATTCTATCTGATTTTTCATAATTTCAGCTTTCTTTTCACTTAAACTTATTCCCGATTTTTCTATTATATCCGTAAATTATTTCAATAATTTTAAATGTTCTTCTTTGGTCTTTGTATATAATAGTATATCGTCTATGTATACTATACAATTAGGTAGTTGTTTAAAATAACTATCCATAAAATGTTGATATCTACCTGGTGCATTTTTATATCCAAATGGTAGTACATTCCATTCATAAAATCCTTATGGTACCGAAAATGCGGTTAATTCCTTAGATTCTTCTTCTAACTTTAAATGGTAAAATCCTGATTTACAATCAAATTTATTAAAATAATTATATCCTTGTATTTGTCTTATTTTTAATATCTTATTTGGTATTGGGTAATTATAAGTCATTGTTTTTGCATTTAAATTTCTATAATCAATAACCATCCTACTTTTTCCTTTTTTTTGTCCACTATGTTTATTTACTATAAATGCTGGGCTATTATGTTTACTATTACTTTTTTGTATATATTGTTTTTCTAATAATTTTTCTATATGCATTTTGAATTCTTTTAAATCATCAAAACTATATGTTAATGGTTTCTGGGTTATTATGTTATTTTTATCTATTAATTCAATTTTTATAGTGGTTTTATGTTTTTCTCATCCTTTTAATGGATCTTCACTATATAATTGTTCTAATTTTTTCTTAATTATTCCTATCTTATTTATTAAAAATATAGTTATTTCCTTTTTATTTATCGAAAATACGACCAGTTCTATTGTATCTTCGGTATTTTTTATATTTTCTAATTTTTGTGTAATTTTTTCATTTCCTTTTATCCAATCAGTTTTCTTTCTTATTTTATTAATAACTCTTTTTTGCTCTTACTTTCTGTTTACATGGTGTTGTAAACCACCAATCTGTTCTAGTTATTATGTGTGGGTATAATTTATCTAAAAACAGCATTCCTAAAAGTATATCTTTTGATGTTAGCTCATAATTATAGATTTCTTCTATTGTTAATATTTTATCCCATACTTGTGTTTTTACATTCTTAGCTTTATAAGTAATTAAGCTTTATTCGTTATTAAATCCTTTAACTATTATTGGTGTTTTTAATTTATCCCATTTACTTTCTGGTAAATAATTATATCTACATAAATTAGCTTCTGCTCCTGTATCTATCATAGGCGTATAATATCTACTGTAATATCCTTCTACTACTATCTTCATTAATACATATATTTTCATTTCATGTTAAAGCTCTTCTTAAGAATAATTTCTCCCTGTTATATGTTATGGTTAATTGTGTATGTTCTATATTATATGGTTTTACTTGTTCTAGCCATTTTATTCCTAATATTATGTCTGTTTTTTGCATTTCTTCTTTTACTTCAAATTCTATTTTTATTTTTCTAATTCCTATTATTATTTTTTTTTCTGCTATATTTTTAGTATTTATTAAACATCTTGGTAGATCTAGGCATATATTATTGTCAGTTTTTATTTCCTCATTTTTTACTAGATATTTTGCTATATAATTTTCTTCTTGTCCTGTATTTAAGAGTATTAAATATTCTTTTTCATTTACCTTTCCTGTTATGTAATATTAGTTTAAATTATCCGTTCAACTTGTTTCATAACTTGTTCTTTTTGATGAGCTTGATGATTCCGGTTTATCATAAGCTATTCTTTTTGTTGTATTTATTCTATCATTTATTATTTCTAGATCTTCTTCTATGTCTATATTTCTGTAACTATAATCATTATTATCAATTGTTTTTACGAATTGTTCAGAAGGGCTTTCTATTTGTATTTTATTAATTTTATTTTTTTCCGTTATTTTATGTTTTGTTGTTAATACATATAGATTTTTACATCTTGCTGTAAATATTTTACTTCCTGGGGTTAATTCTATTCCTGATATTTTCCAATATAATACTAATGATTTGTCTATATTTTTATCTATTACTGCTACTGAATAATTCGCACTTATTATAAATTTAAATTTTTGGTATATTAAATTTCCTTTTATGGCAGTTATTATACTTTTTTCTATAGGTTTTATAATTCTATCATCTGCTAAATATAATTCTATTGGTGTATCTATTCCTTCTCTAAAACATGTTTTTATTAATATTTATGTACCTCCAAGGTGTACATATTTTATTGGGTCTCTACTTTTTATATCGTTTATCTCTTTATTAATTATTCTTTTTGTTACTAGTGGTATACTAGCTTTACCTTTTGCATATCTACAGTCTATTACATGTTCCTTTTGGCTTACTACATAATATTCTTCTTTTTTCCTAGTAAATATATTTTTTATTGTTGGTATTTTAAATATTTTTTCTACACTTAAGTCTAACTCTTTTCCTTTTATTTCATCAAATACAATGTTATCAAATATTATTTTTTGATCTGTTCCTTCGTCATTTAAATATTCTTCTTTTGTTATTATTATTATATCTTCTTCAGTCATTTAATTCATCTAATTCACTATCTATTTCATTATCTCCTATTTCATTATCTGTTTTATTCTCTGAAATTTCATATATACTGTCTTCACTTTCTAATTCGTAATCTATATAATCTATCTGCATATATTTTGTATTTTCTATTTTTATTTCTGATATTTGTTTATTTTTTGAGTTTTTAGGTAATTGACAATCTCTAGCTAAATGTCCTAATTTTCCGCAATTATAACAAGTACATTCCTTTATAGATTTCTTTTTCCTATATGGTCTTTTATGTTTATAATTTTTTACATAATATCTTTTTCTTGGTTTCTTATACTTATATTTTGATTTTTTGTATTTCTTATATTTCTTATGTCTTTTTCTTTTCTTATAATATCTTTCTTCACATCCAAATTGAGGTGTTATTTTATCTTTGCAACATGCTAAATTTCTTATTAATGTTTTTTCCATTTTTATTTCTTCTCTATATTTTTCACATAGGTTTCTATACCATTGTTGTAAAAATTTTATTCTTGCTCCTAGAGTATCTACTATTTTTGTTTCATCCCAACTTTTTATTATTTTTGAACTAAATGGTTCAGGTAATTTACTAAAATATAATTTTCTTATTTCTTTACTTTCTTCTGTATTATATGCTCCTGTATAATAATATTCTTTAAATGCGCAAGTATATTCATCTATGTAGCAAATATTACATATTGCTAATTTTAACATTAAATTCCTATTTGTATCTTTCTCTTCATTTTGTTCGTCTTCTGTTGTTGTCATGCTACTAAATTCGTCTTTTATAGCTGTTTCATATTTTTTTAACAATTCTATAGGTGTTAGTTTAGTTGTGGTAGTTGATAATGTTCCTTCTATGGGTTTGTCAGTTCTTAATATTCTTTTACTATTTTCAGTTAGATTTAAAAACCATAATTTCACTGTTCCTATTAGTGTTCTTTCTATATATTCTGATGCATCTATTACATTTATATTATTATCTAATAATTGTTTTGTCATATATCCTATCCATAATTGTATTGTTTTTTCTGTATCTATTACGCAATCTAAGTCTAAAAAGTTATAATTTTTATTAACTATTTGTTTTGGTGTCCATTTTTCATATTCATTCTTTAGATTATATCTTTTAAACTTATTCTTATAATATGTAGGTTTCCTTATTTCTGATGTACTAGGTATTATATTTTGATCTTTTTTTTATCAAGAGTATTTATTTCTGTGTTGATATTTTCTAAGTTTTCTTCATTAATACCTTCTTGTTTTTCATTGATTTCTAAATTTTTTGTATTTGTTAATATTTTTGTCTATGTTTCACTATCTTCCGAATCATAATTATCTGTTTCTTCAACATCTATATTATTTATTTCTAATTTTTCCTTAAATTGATTTATTTCGTTTAGTAATTTTTGTTCTTTATCTTTTTCTTCTTTTTCTTTCTGTCTTTTTTCATACAGATCTTTTAACATTTGTAGTTCTTTTTCTAATTCAGCAATCCTACTATTTTTAGTTTCTTCTATTTTTCGTATTTCTTCTGTAGTTTGTTGTTTTATTTTTTCTATTTTCTTTTTTTCTATCTATTTCTTCGTTTTCCCTTTCTATTCTTACCATAGTTGTCAATTTATCTTCTAATTTTAATTCTTCTTTTTCTAACATTAAATATAAATGTTCACCTATTTTCTTATATCTTCTTCCTAGATTAGAAAATACTATTTTTATTTTTAATCCTTCGTGATTTTCATATATTTTTTCATCTATTATAAATTCTTCTTTGTTCATTTTATTGTAAATAGTTCATGTTGATATATATATTCTAAACTATCTATTTGTGATTCTAAATTTGATATTTCATCTTTTTGTGCATTTATTGAGTTTTTACTAACTCCGGCAAATATATTATAACTTAATCTTTCTATCCTTATTTTTAATTCTTTACGTTTTTAAGAAATAATTTGTTTTAATTCTTTGTATTTTGGTACTTTATTCATTTAAACCATATTTATAGTATTTTGGTGGATATCTAAATCTGATTTTATCATAATTAGGTGGTATGTGTCTCATTCTTCTAGATTTTAAATGGATTATTAATTTTGCTTCAATACTAGATATTAAGGTAATTAGGTAGACTAATCTTTGTGGGTTTTCTTTTGTTTTATTTAGACTTATATATTTTGAATAATTACTAATTAAAGATTCTTTAATTTTTCTAAAATCTTCTCTGTTTTTAAATGATCTTCTCATAATTAATCAATATAAATTAATGTCAAGTAAATCCAATCTAAATTCAAACATGTATGCTACTTCTATATTTTTTAAATAACTGGGCTCTGATACCATTTGGAAGGGGTGCGGATTAGGTGCGATAACTTTACTAGATAATAAATACGTAGTAAAAACTGATTTGATCAAATTTTAATCATATCCAAACGGGCTCTATAAGTCACTATTAAAATTGTCTTGAATTTATAAATAGATACTTAAATTTTACGGAGGTCATATTATTTCACAACACTAATTTCAACTACAATAAATAAAACAACTTTAATGCATTTTTAGCGCAAGTGTAATACTCCCTCCGTCCCAAATTTTCTAATTTGATTTTTCATTTTACTTGTCCTTTTTCATTAATCAAGAAGAAACAAATTTTTTTTTTCATGTTTTACCATTTGCATTAATTATTTTTTCTTCAAATTAAAATATAAACATCATTTAATAGGGGCACTATGGTAAACTAGTCATATTATTAATTATTTTTCTTAATCAATGTGTCATCTCAATTTGGGACAGATAATTTAGGACGGAGGAAGAATTAAAAGATACGGAACACGTGAATGATTAAATTCTACCTTCAAATTCGTATAAAACTATCACGTGACATTAAATTCTACCCCAAATCAGTATAAAAATTGCCACATGACATTATCAATTAGAAATTTTCTTCTTCTTCCTACAATCTCAAAATCTTCATTAATAGCCCCAAAACCTCCATTGCTAGAAATTCATTTTCTCCAAACAAGAAGAAAGAAAGAATTTACAGAACTTACACAGTAAATTTATGAAATTATATTTATTTCACAAAATCTCAAAATTTTATGAAGTACCTGTATCCATTAATTTTTAACTACAGATTGATCTCAATTTCAATTTCAAACACAATAACAAATGAAAAAAAAAAAACACTATAAACATCCACTTAAAGACACTCAAACTTGAAAACAAAATGCATATATGAGCACCAAAATTGAGAAAAACAAAAGAAAATTTGAAATATAAATGAAATAAATTTTTTGTTAAAATTCATTATGTTAAAAAATTAACATTACTTTCTACTTTCAAAATGCGAAAAAAAATCAAAACAGATAACTATGTCAGAGAAGTTAAAAAATAGAAGAAATTTTTGGAATACACAAATTGAAGATTAGAATTGAAAAAAAAAAAAAAAGTAAAATTAAAAAAGAGAGCAGAGTGAAATGGGTCGTGAAATTCGCCGGAGAAAGAAAAAAGATGGAAAGTAGAATTTTCTTACTGGTGAGATTTGTAGGAGAAAGAAAAGAGAAGAGAGAGTGAAGTGGGTTAAAATAGAAAGAAATTGAGTTTTTACCCGACTCTTTATTTAAAGGATAAAAAAAGTGAGAAAATTTAGCTATTAAGCCTCGAGTTTTTACCCGACCCTTTATTTAAAGGATAAAAAAAGTGAGAAAATTTGGCTATTAAGCCTCCTCAAGTTTTCAATTAATAAAATGACCTACTGAGAAAATTTGGCCATTAAACCTCTTCAAGTTTTCAATTAGTAAAATGGTCTACTTCTAATTTCTCATATGTCAGATTGATAATCGATCTGTCTATATATAGGTCGGATCGATAATCGATCTGTCAGATTGATAATCGATCTGTCGGATTGATAATTGATCTGCGCATATATAGGTTGGATCGATATCCGATCTCCCGAATTGACAATCTATCTGTCAGATTGACAATCAATCTGTCTATATATCGGTCGGATAGATAATAGATCTGTCTTAAAAATGAGTCATTTCCCTGGAAAAAAAATTTGTAATCTATTTAATTTAAAAAAAGACTTTAAAAGGTCATTTAACAAAAGATCCCTAAAAAAGTGATATTATATTATTTAAATAGGAGATGAGACACACCACATAGATTGAAAACACAGGTAAAATAAAAAATATGTATTTATTATCGTTAGAACTGATTTCATGAGGTAATAAAACGTCGGAAAAATTAAAATATCTGTTAACACATCTAAGACAATTTCAATAATGTCTTTATCTTTTCTCAAATATTTAATATAAACTAAAATCATTAAACTAATTTAATGCAAATTAATTTTATCCGCTAGAATTTCATTCTACTGCTGTGAAGTGCCTAGCATGGTCTTGAAGTTTCCCTTGAAGTTTTTTAATTTTATTTTCTTTTTAAAATCTCAATTAACCATTCAAATATTATTTGTCTTTGATGGTACTTCTGGAAGCATCTAGCATTAACTCCATCTATTTTCTTATTTTTCCCTGGAAGACTAGGCAATCGGAGAATGCATATATGTGGGTCCTCAACGACAAAAGGAGTAGCATAATAGAACTGACATACATTTCTTTAAAGAACTATATTTTAGATTAAATTATAATAAATGAAATTCTTATTATATTCTCTCTGTAAGGGTTTTGCTCAATTTGTCATTGCAGAGTGAATTAAATGATTACATATTGTGTCATTTTAACTAAGAAAATAAATTAAACGGGAAAGGGCCTAAAATGCCCTTTAACTATGTAAAATAATGTAAAAATATTCTTCGTCTATCTATTGAGCCTAAAATGTCCTTTTCGTCTATCTATTGAACCTAAAATGTCTTTCTCACCTATCCATTAGGCCTTAAATGCCCTTCTCATCTATCTATTAAGCTTATTTTGCCTTTTTTATTTAGGCAAATTATATGAAAAGATCATCCATAGAACTTAATTACATAAATAATAGTACTTTTTCGATATTACAAAAATAAAAGTTATTTTTTCATATACAGCCATTTTAAAAATTCAAAAAAGATAATTTGATAGGGTTGCATCAGGGATCGACTCTTAGCCCGTTTCTTTTTGCCTTGGTGATGGATGTTTTGACGCGACATATTCAAGGGGAGGTGCCTTGGTGTATGTTATTTGCAGATGGTGTGGTTCTGATCGACGAGACTCGGAGTGGAGTTAATGATAAGTTGGAGATTTGGAGACAGACGCTTGAATCTAAAGATTTTCGGTTAAGTAGAACCAAAACGGAGTACTTGGAGTGTAAGGTCAGTGATATGTCGCAAGAAGATGTAGTGGTTGTGAAGCTAGACTCTCAGGCCATCCAGAAGAGGGAGAGTTTCAAGTATCTGGGATCTATAATTCAGGGTAATGGTGAGATTGACGAGGATGTCACGCATCGTATTGAGGCAGGGTGGTTGAAGTGGAGGCTCGCTTCGGGAGTCCTTTGTGATAAGAAGGTGCCCCCAAAGCTTAAAGGTAAGTTCTACAGAGTGGTAGTCCGGACGGCTATGTTGTATGGAGCGGAGTGTTGGCCAGTTAAGAACTCCCACATCCAAAAGGTAAAGGTAGCGGGGATGCGAATGTTGCGATGGATGTGTGGACATACCAGGAAAGATAGGATGAGGAATGAGATTATTCGGGAGAAGGTTGGAGTTGCCTTGGTGGAGAATAAGTTGCGAGAAGTGAGGCTACGTTGGTTCAGGCATGTGATGAGGAGGGGCCCTGATGCTCCAGTGCGAAGGTGCGAGACTCTGGTTATGGGTGGTTTTAGGCGGGCTAGAGGTAGACTGAAGAAATATTGGAGGGAGGTGATTAGGCATGATATGGAGTTGTTACAGCTTACAGAGGACATAATCCTTGATAGGAAGGTGTGGAGAACACGGATTAGGGTAGAGGGTTAGGGGGTGGGAGCGCGACGGTAGTAATAGGGGAGTTTCTGGTTCGTAGTGTTGTGGCTATAGTTTTTGGGGCTAGTGGTGTTGGCTTTTTTGCATCCCGTATTAGTTTATTATGCACTTATCTTTTGTGTTTGTTATACTGTTAGTTTGTTTTGTGTACCATACTAGTTTATATGCGCTTACTTTTTGTATTTGTTATACTGTTATTGGTCCTAAGTCGGGGGTCTATTAGAAACAACCTCTCTACTTCTCTTGAGGTAGTGGTATGGTTTGCGTACACTCTACCTTCCCCAGACCCCACTAGATGGGAATACACTTGGTATGTTGTTGTTGTTGTTGTATAATTCTTAATTTAATGCAATAACTAATTATCAATTCACCTTATTTTAAGAGATATATTTTCAATCTTTAAATTAAAAGTGGAAAAGATAATCTCTGCTTTCAAAGATTTTTCTCTCTTATATTCAAAATTTAAATATTTTTAAATAAACTAACTATTCCATTATTTGCTCGTGTATGTTTCATTTTATTTTCATGTATGTTAATCATCTAGTATTATTTCATTATTGTGTATTTTTAATTCTAATGTAATGAGTTAACCATAATTTTTTCTGAATAAATATTTATGAAATAAAAATCATTATGTTGGAAGTACAAATATATCATATATTTTGTTTTATAAATATAATTAATATCAAAGTCTGATTATTATTATATTTTTTATATAATTTTTACACCATTTGATATAATATCAAATGATGTTTGATATTATATCAAATGGTGCAAAAATTATATAAAAAATATCATGAATATTTATCTCATAAAATATATAAAAAATATAATAATAATTTGACTTTTACATTAATTATATTTTTACAAAAAAAATATGTGGTATATTTGTACTTCCAACAAAATGATTTTTATTCCATAAATATTTATCCATAAAAAATTATGGTTACCCCATTACATTAGAATTAAAAATACACAATAATAAACTAATACTAGATGATTAACATACATGAAAATAAAACGAAACATACACGAGAAAATAATGAAATACTTAGTTTATTTAAAAATATATGAATTTTGAATATAAGAGAAAAAAATATTTGAAAGCAAGGATTACTTTTCTCCTTTTAATTTGAAGATTGAAAATATATATCTTAAATTAAGGTGAATTGATAATTAGTTATTGCATTAAATGAAGAATTATAATTATCTTTTTTGATTTCTTAAAATGGCTTTATATATAAGGAAAAAAACTTTTATTTTTCTAATATCGAAAAAGTATTATTATTTATGTAATTAAGTTTTATGGATGACCTTTTCATATTATTTGCCTAAGTAAAAGGGCAAAATAGGCCCAATAGATAGATGGGAAGGGCATTTTGACCCAATAGATAGGTGAGAAGGGCATTTTAGGTCCAATAGGTAGACAAAAAGGACATTTTAGGCCCAATAGGTCGACGAAGGGCATTTTTGCACCATTTTACATAGTTGAGGGCATTTTAGGCCTTTTTCCGTAAATTAAATTAAATTTCTTTCTCTTATTATAATATTCTAGAGGAGCATGATCCGTGTCAGCACGGACCCAACATTAAAATATTTTGATTATGTACGATAAAGTTAGATTGATATCAATTTCAATTATGATTTTTAAAACATGAATACACAAAACATATTAACTACTTGATAATATTTTTCAAGGAGTCAAATTATCTCACAAGATAATTATGTATAACTTACTCATATAAATAATAAAATTTGATGCATTTTGAAGTTTTGATCTTTAATCATATGATTGAGATTTGCTATATTAAGTATAAAATATCAGATTAGAATTGATATATAAAACTTGACACCTGTTGTATAAAATAGAGAATAATTATTGAAAAAAATAAAGAGATATCTAGTCATTGCATATTATATCACATGTGACGCAATTAATAACCCAAAATTGCATTGTATTTCCCTACTAAGCCGACATAACCATCCTTTACTTTCATTTCTCCTTCTCTTTTATTTGTCAATTGTTCTTTGAAGATAAATTTAATTAATATTTTAAATTTTAAGTGTTTTGAAAATTATATATAAAAAAAGTATAAGTTACCATCTACCATATTAATTTAAGTTATTTAACTTTGAGAACACGATAAAACATACTTCTGTAAATGTTTTATCGAACTTTACTTTTGTATATATTCCTTCCACTGAAACGTAGGAGTTGTTTGTTAGAGTCTATAATTTTTTTTTAAAATAAAATGTATTAGTAATATTTGCATTAATAATGCTTATATTAGTAATACTGATATTATTTATGCTAACATTATTTCTTATACACTGTTTGATGTGTTGTATTAGAACTTGCCTTTTCAATCTTGATATATTTAAACAATTTTTTTTTTTTTTTAAAAAAAAGAATTGCATATACATTCTAAGATTTATCCGGGATCTAGCACGAGTTCAATATATGTTATTTTGTGTCTCAATTTATGTGACACAAATAGAATTTAGATAATCAATCATACTTTTAATATGTATTTAGATAATTTAAGTTGTAAACTATTGCAATTTATAATATTTTATATGTAATTCTCAAATAATATACATTACTTTTCTTATCCAAACTTTTGTGGCATTGATAGTCAATTATATTTTAAAAATAATTCAAGTTTTTAATTATTGTGATTTATAATTCTTTTCTTCTATTCCAATTTAAGTGACACTAATATAATTTCAAGAGTCAACAAAATATTTTATATTTTTTAATTTTTTAAGTTGTTAATTATTGTGATTTATAGTATTTTTTACATAATTTTTTTGAAATATATAACAGATTAAATAATTGTTAGACATTTTAAGTTGTTAACTATTGTAATTTATAATACTTTTTATGTAATTTTTGAATAATATATGTTACTCTCCTTGTCCAGAGTTTTGTGTTGTTGATAGTCAATTATATTTTTGAAATAATTTAAATTTTTAATTATGGTAATTTATAATATTTTTCTATTCCAATTTAAATGGCATAATGCTTAGATGACTATAATAATCAATTAGGGGTGATATAGTAAAATCACGATTGAAGCAACGAAACATAAATGTCTTAAATGACTCACAACAACTAATTAGAAGTGATATAGCAAAATTACTATAAAAAATCCTCGTGAAAAAATTTAAATGGACTTCATATAAGATGTCAAGTTAATTTAAAACATCAAAAGTTAATTTATCATTTTTATATCTATTTTATCTTCTTTTTTTTATTAAATATCATTAATTTTTTAATGATTAAATAACTTATAATAATTAATTAGGGCGTTATTTAGTAAAACTATGGTTGAAGCAGCTGAAGTAGACATATCATAAATGTCTATTTTAGCTTTTTTAATTAAATATTATTTATTTTTTAATACATAAATGACTTATAATAATTAATTAGGGGTGAGATAGTAAAATCACGATTGAAGTAGATGAAGCAGACTTGTCATAATTATTTATTTTACCCTTTTAATTAAATATTATTATTATTTTAATGCATAAATAATTTATAATAATTAATTAGGAGTGATATAATAAAATTACGGGCTGAATACTATTAATTTTTTTAATATATAAATGACTTATAATAATTAATTAGAGGTGATATAATAAAATTACAATTGAAGCAAATATGTCATAAATGTCTATTTTTTTTAATTAAATATTAATTTAATATATAAATAATTTATCATAATTAATTAGAAGTGATATAGTAAAATCACGGGGTGATATAATAAAATCACGGACAAAATATTATTTATTTTTTAATACATAAATGACTTATAATAATTAATCAAAGATGATATAATAAAATTATGGTTGAAGCAGACATGTCATTAATGTCTATTTTATTTTTTTAATTAAATATTATTAATTTTTAATATATAAATAATTTATAATAATTAATTAGAAATGATATAGTAAAATCACGGAGCAAGCAGCTGCTGAAGCAGGCATGTCGAAACCACTGTTTCTATCTCTCTCTATATATATATCTTTCTCTCTCTCTATATATATATATTCTATATATTAGAAACGACACTTCGACATGTTAACTTTATGACATTAAGTAAAAAGTCTAAGGCTCTTATGGTTCTTAAAACATTTGCAAGATTAGCCTGGCAGAGAAGGTTATCATTTTTGGCTTTGTTGTTTGGACCTTATCAATAACTTCAGAAATTGCCCATTATTTTCTCTTAAATTACAAACCATAACTTCAGAAATTGCCCATTCTTTTCTCTTAGGAAAAATGACTCGATGAACCCTTGTACTATGTCGTTTTGTAATGTGGATACTCTTACTTACAAGTTTGTCATCTGGACCCTTGAACCCACTAAAAAATAATATTTTAAATATTTTTTTGGTGAGTGTAACACACTCGCCCCATGTCAGCTTCCCCATCATTTTATTAAATACCATGTCATTTTTAAAATGCCACATAAAAAATTAAATATTAAAAAAATAAAAATTGAAAATTAAAAATAAAAAAATAATAAAAATTAAAATCAGGGAAACTCTCTTCTTCATTTCTCTCTTCTCCATCTCTCCACTCTCTCTTCAAATTGAAATCAAACTTTTTTTTATACAATCATACGAGCGCACTATCATTTAAAGATAATATTACTACTAACTTGCCCAAACATTCATCAACAAAATGAAAAAAAAAAAAAAAAACACTCCTAGATAAAGTGAGGGTAAAATACAGTTTTTGTCCTTCATTTTTGACTGAAATTGTTGCAGATTTATGGACTATGTATCGATAGGCTGCAACTTTTCTCTTGCGAGAGGAAGAATTGTCTACATAAAGCACCATTTTTCCAGCTTCCTGTGAAGTGTATGAGTTGCGAATTGCCTCTTTATTGGCTAAAATTTTCCTTGGCTTCTTCACAACAATGGTTTAATTGCCTTCAGCATTTGGTACAAATTCTGCACTGTACTCCAATTCCCATCCTCCTACTAGTATTGTCCCATGTTATTGTTCCACCAGCCTCAATGCCTTCAATTTGAATATTGATTTTTTCTCCTCCTTTAACAGAAATTGAAATTAAACTTGAGTTAATTTGATGGGGCTTTTGTGAAATTGAGCTTTTTCAAATAATTTTTAATTAAATTCAATTGCCCCAGTTGATTTATGTTCACCGGAACAGCTTCGTCGGCCAAATCCATGACCCTCGCCAAATCTGAAGCCAACACCAAAACCATCATTACAGCAACTCATTAAAGAATTGCACAAAACATTCTGAAAATTACAAGATTAAATCACATAACTAGCAAAGATTAACACAAATAAAACAAATCAAGAAAACTCAATTTCCTTAATTTCAGAAAGAAGCTCTACAAGGCTGCACCTTAACAACAACCATTCGATTACAAGATGAAATTGAAGGTGCTGAAGTCTAAATGGTTTCAATTCAATTGGATATAAAATTCAACTCTCACATGTTTTCCTTTTTTACTTTACTCTACAAAGTTAGTAGTAGTACATTAGTATTAAAAATAGACAGGTGTGTGTGGTTTTGGTTGGGGTTGGGGGAGGGGCGGCGGGAACAACTGTGAGGGAGGAAGCTAGATCGGAGGGGTGAGGACGGGCGAGGGGTGAGGAAGAATGGTGATTTTTTAAAAAATTAATACTTTTTTATCTTTTAAAAAATATTATAAATGTTTTTTTAAGTCACTCGCTCAAAAAACGCGTGTTTACATGCGTTTTGCCACATCATTGAGTTAATGCCACATAAGCAAAAAAATATTTAAAATGTTGTCTTTTAATGGGTTTAAGGGTCTACATGACAAATATGTAAGTAAGAGTATCCATATTACAAAACGGACGCAGTACAAGGGTCCACTGAGCTATTTTGCCTTGTTCTTAAATTACAAACCATGCACTATCACTGAAATGCAACTGAATATGATGGGACCCATTAAACTTTCAAGTTGACACCTAGATCAATGCTATAATGATGCATATTCTATTCTTCCATATATTTGCCAAGTGTAAATACTTATTATTATTACCTAGGTTTATATTAAGCTACTAGATATCAAGTTAATAATATTTAATTGCAAAAATAAAAATTTATGATATGTCTGTTTCAGCTGTTTCAATTGTGATTTTACTATATCACTTCTTATTAATTATTATAAGTCATTTATATATTACAAAATTAAAATAAGAAAAATAGATGTTTTTGACATATCTGCTGCCGCTGCTTCAATCGTAATTTTACTAAATATCTCTCCTAATTATTTATTATGAGTCATCTAAGAGTTAAAAATAATAATATTTAATAAAAAAATAAAATAGACATAAAATGATAGATTAACTCTTGATATTTTAAATTAAGTTGACGTCCTTCAACTGTAATTTTACTATATCACCCTTAATTAATTACTATAAGTCATTTATGTATTAAAAAATTAATAATGTTTAATTAAAAAATAAAAATAAACATTTATGACATATCTGCTTCAGCTGTTTCAACTATAATTTTACTAAATATCACTCCTAATTAATTATTATGAGTCATCTAAATATCAAAAAGATTAATAATCTTTAATAAAAAAGATAAAATAGATATAAAATGATAAATTAATTCTTGATCAATTAAATTAAGATGACGTCTTATATGTGACTCACTCAATTTTTTTCATAAATATTTTTTATAGTAATTTTGCTATATCACTTCTAATTAGTCATTGTAAGTCATTTATGACATATCTGCTTCGCTGCTTCAATCGTGACTTTACTATATCACCCCTAATTAGTTATTATGGCCATCTAAGCATTGTGTCACTTAGATTGACATTTGTGATTTATTACCTCACTTATAAATGATGATAAGCAGGTAGCAGATTGATATGTTTACTTGTTTTGCCTAGTTAGATATTTTTTTATATTTATTTATTTTGCTTTCCATTTTAACCTATTATATATTTGAGAATTACATAAAAGTATTGTAAATCATAATAATTAATAATTTAAAATAATTAAAAAGATGTAAAAAAATTTGGTTGACTCTCTAAATTTTATTACTGTCACATAAATTGGGACAGAAGAAAAAGTATTATAAATCACAAAAATTAATAATTTAAAATATTTAAAAATATATATCAAAGATTTAGTTAACTCTCAAAAATTATATCAATACCACATAAATTGAGACATGGGGTATAACATATATTATTTAAAAATTACGTAAAAAGTATGATAAATCACAATAATTAATCTAAAAATATTCTTCACGTTGCGACCATGCTAACACGGGAATATACCCTCTAGTATTTATTAGAAATAATAAAGGGCAAAGCGCCCAATTCAGTAGTGCCAAAGCAGGCATGTTGACCTGCTGCCTGTTTTGGCACCTCTTCATTGGTCCTTTTCCCTCCGTTTAATTTATTTGTCTTATTTTTTTAATTTATTATATATTTTTAAAAAATACATAAAAAATATTATAAATTACAATAATTAACAACTTTAAAATTTAAAAGATATAAATTATCTGACAGACTCTTCAAATTATATTAGTATCACTTAAATTTTAATAGAAGAAAAAGTATTATAAATCACAATAATTAAAAACATAGATTATTTTAAAAATATAATTGACTATCAATGCCATAAAATTTTGGTTTAATCTGTTATATATTTCAAACAAACATGTGATAAAATATTTGTCTGACTCTCAAAACTATATTAGTGTCACCTAAATTGAAATAGAAAAAAAAGTATTGTGATTAGGTCGACATGCCTGCTTATGCTGACTGTTTCAACCATGCTTTACTATATCACCTCTAATTAATTATTATAAGTTATTTAGATATTAGAAATTAATAATATTTAATTAAAAAAAGTAAAATAGACATGTTTGACATGTCTGCTTCAGACGCAATTTTACTATATCACTTCTAATTAATTATTATAAGTTATTTACATTTAGAACATTAAACATATTTAATAAAAAATAAAATAGTCATTTATGACATATTTTCTTCAGCTGTTTCAACCATTATTTCAATATATCACCCCTAATTAATTATTATAAGGTCTCTAAGTATTAAAAAATTGACAATATTTAACAAAATAGTAAAATAGACATAAAATATTAACTTAAGTCTTAATGTTTTAAATTAAGTTGACGTCTTATATGAGACTCACTTAAATTTTTTTCACAAGTATTTTTTAAGTAATTTTGTTATATTACTTCTTATTAGTTATTATAAGTCATTTAAGACATGTCTGCTTCGCTGCTTCAATTGTGATTTTACTATATCACCCCGAATTAATTATTATGGCAATTTAAGCATTAAAAATTAATAATATTTCATAAAAAGGTAAAATAGACACGAAATGATATGTCAACATAATAAATTTGGTTGACTCTCAAAATTATATTAGTGCCACAATTATTATATTAGCATCACTTAATTGGAATAGAAGAAAAATTATCATAAATCACAACAATTAAAATTTTAAATAAGTTTAATAATTAACTATCTTAGAGACAAAAAAATAACATGTATTGGGTTCGTGCTAGCATGGACCAACAATATCTAGTATAAATAGAAATACTCGAGGTTGCCATAGCAGAGTAGCGAAGTAAATGATTCCATATTGTGGCATTTTAACTAAAATAAATTATTTTAACATCTATTTAATAAAGAAAATATAAAAATAATATTATAAAATGAAACTTAGTTCACGCTCCAAAAATGCAGCAGCTTTTGAAAAAAATAAAAAATTCAATTTTGAAAATGTAAATATGATAGTTAAGGGTGCATTTGTTTTTTTTTAAGATTCAGACGTCTGAATCTGAATGCATGTTTGAATGATTAAGATGTTGTCTCTAGATCTGAAAACTGAATGATTAAGACTGTTTTGTTTCCCAACATCTGAATGTACAATTTTTTTTATTTGTATATATAATAAAATAAAAAATACAATTCAAATAAAAAACTAAATATATATCAGAAAAGCATGTAATTTAATACAACAAAATTATTATTTGATTAAAAAAATATATTTATGTTTGTTTGTGATAGTGGAGATGATTTATAATGGTGGTTGCGGTGACAATGTTTGATGTTAGTGATTAGTAATGTTAGTGGTGATAGTTGTGATGGTTGGTATTGTAGTGACTGTTATGATGGTGGAGGTTGATAGTGGTGGTGGTTGTGATGTGACGTTGCTTGATGTTAGTAGTTGGAGGTGTTGATTGTGATGGCTGAAAAATGAATGAATGATGGTTGACGATGTGTTGGTACTAGTTGGAGATATTGTTAGTTGTGATGGTGGAGATGGTTGTTAGTAGAGATAAATTGTAGCGATGATAGTGATTGAAGTGATGGTAGAGGTGACATTACTAGTGACAATGGTGGTGGCCGGTAAAGAATGTGTGGAGGTTGTGATGTATTAGTGGTAGTTAGCGTGGTGCTAGTTGTGGTAGATGAGCTGGTCGATAGTAGGGATTGAACGGTAGTGGTTGAAGATGGTGGTGGTGTTGACGGCGGTGGTGGCGTTAAATATAATTAGAATAATAGAGGTAGTAGATGTGGTAGCGATTAACAATAGTGGTTGGTAGTGATATTTTTTGTCGATGGTGGTTGTGATGGTGGAGGTGGGTGGTGGTGGTGGATGGTGGTAGGTGGTGGTTGACAATGATGGCGGTGACAACGGTGGTGACTTATGATTATGAATAGAGTGGCGGTGAATATTATCCAACACCAGAATACTTATTTAGACCTATTTAGACTTGATTCTAGATCTGAATGATTAAGAGTTATTCAAACTTATTAAGAGCTAAAATCTTAATAAAAAACAAATGCACTTAATGATCTGAAGTCTGAACCATTCAGATTCAGATCTCCATTAAGTGCAAACAAATGAGCCCTAAGTGTCGGGAGCTGAAAAGACATTGAAAGAGCAATATCAACTTATGATATATTCCCTTGGTTAAACAACATAAATTCCCTAGTTAATGAAACTAATTACACAAAACTCCTTCTTATTTTCTCTCTCCTGATTTTGCAAAGATACTCATACATTCGGCCTTCTATTATACATTGGTATAATGTATGATGAAACAACTAATCCTAAATGTAAGGTAAGAGAAATCATAAATTATTTTACAGTTCCCTAATTAACGACAATAATTAGCTAACATTAACTCGTTTATGGATAAAACTAGTAACTGATGTTTGAATTTCAAAAATTTTCTTAAACATCAATTTTTTTTTTCTGGGAATCACAATCTAGAAAGCCAAAAACAACCAATTTCTTCTACATACGTTCTTCAATACTACTAAAATCAATATGAATATCCCCATATTGTTGCGACATTCTGAAATTTGGGAGTCAGAAATTAGTTATCAGTCATACAAAAGTGACACAATAATTATTTTGAAAAGTTTAACTTTCTTGAAATTGGTTGCTACAATCGGCATGGAATTGAATATTGACGAAGTACGTAAAAAAATTGAAGTTAAATATGTGGTTGAAGGAAATTCTTCTCCAATTGTCATAAGGAACGACAATGGAGTGAGGATTTACGTTGAGTTGATGAAATAATTTTCTGGATTGGTTAATTTTCCGCTTTGTATTTCCACTTTCGACAAATCTAATAAGGAAATATAGTTTGATAAAGAAACAAGTGATGTATTGTGTATCGATTTTATTTGCTGATCTTATAATCTATGGTAATATGATTTTAGAGGTTTTGAAGAAGTTTATGTTCTAAAGTTGGGTTCTGTGTTGCTGAAGCTCATAAAGGTATGAATGTATAATGTGTTATTATACATTCATGCCTATGTATAATAAAACCGTGTCAGTCCAAGAAATATATGGTAATATGGTTTTAGACATTCTGAAGTAGTTTGTGTCTTATAGTTGGGTTTTGTGTAGTTGAATAATTAAATTATGAATGTATAATATTTGATTATACATTCGGATAAATGTATAATGAAAACTGGGGCAGTGCCAGGAATTGCATTTTGTCCATATATATATATATTAATACTTTTGTTTAATACATTGACTCAGTGTGAAAAATTTAATCTATGTACTGAATTGTCGTAACAAAGACTGCAAGTGGGTCTTGAAGATGTCTTCTATGAATGAATCAGAAATGTGCCTAGCAATATGGCTAATGGACTGCAGATCTAGGCCTTATGGTAACATGGTCTCTATATGGCCAAGCCAATTCCCACAAACTAATTTTACTCTATCACCAGTTGCATCATCTACTATCCATCTAGAACTTGTTGATAATGATAAACAATGAGAAAAAGTTGAAAAAGAGCAAAGAAAAATAAATATTGTGGCTAATTTTATCATATTTTTATCCGAAGAGTATCAAAGAACATAAGCCGAGAGTCTATCAGAAATAACGATTACACTTATGAAATAAAGTTGGTTATGTTGAACGAAAAGAATTGATTGATCTCGTATATTTATAGCAGTAGTTAATGTTGATGTGATCGGACAAAACAAAATTTATCTCAAAAAACTAATCCTTATCTGATCTATTGAGGAGAATTCTGTTCGAATTATAAGTGGTAATATCTTAAAAGAATTTGTATCCTATCAGGTTATGTAAAAGACTATACTTAATTTATCACAAAAGTAAAACTAGTTGAAACTAAATGTAGGTAATTTACTATAACGTGAAAAATTTATAGTATGTTTTGGGTCAAATGTACACCATCTCTTAATTTGTATCCAATCAGATCACTTAAAAGATAAATTATCCACAATTTCCCATAATATGTAAAGTTGGTTGAAAAATAAAATAAATAGTTTACTATATCCTGTTAAATTTGTAGTGTGGATTGGTTCACAAGATACACGTTCACTTTTAGAGTCCTAGTTAACAAATAGTAGATTGGTATGAAATAGTAATCGATAAGACTATAATCTATATTTGTATGTCATGTAGATCGCTTCAAATTGCGACCTATTATTTACTTAATCAGCTTCAAGTTAAGTGTTATTTTTGCTTCTCGAGAGTCAATTAAACAGATAAGATCAATTCAATTACTAAAATTATATATTACAAAATTATGTAAAAAATATAATAAGTTGCAACTCTATTCATGTCAATTAACAGCATACTCAATGCAATTCTACATATGGGCTCCTATCGAAAAAATCTCTTGAACTCTACTAAATATTGGCTAACACAAACTTGAACCATTGAGTTTGAGAATTATCAATACTTTTTTCATCTAAGCCAACACATTTCCTAACCAAAACTTTAGATGAAGAATAATAAGTACTTATCATAATCCAAACACAACTTCTTCCCATTCTCATCAATATTTGAAAGTTGATAATTTAAAGCAAGTTTCCATGTACTTTGCTCATTGCAATCTAAAAATAACAGTTAAACATGTATGAGGGTAACTTACACATCTAAAAATTTAAATTAGGACCATAATTAAACAACAGATACAAATGTATGGTGGTTATTTATACATCTAACAATTTATATCAGACCCCAAATAAACAATAATTACACATGTATGAGGGTAACTTACACATCTCAAAATTAATATCAAACCTAATTAAGCAATAGATATACATGTATGAGGGTAACTTACACATTTAAAAAGTAAACTGTTGTAATGTATAATGTCACCTTATACAAAATTAATATTTTATAACTGTTTGTTTTTTCGTAACTGCCAATGTATAACCAATAGAAATATATTTTAGAATACCTACATTATACATTAGTGGGATGAAATAGCTAATGTATAATGTCTTATTATACATATGTCAACTTATACATAAACTCATAATCAATATCTTTGGAAGACGTGGTCGATCGGAATCATCAAACTTCTTCTTACTTGCCGCTTTAGAACCTGACTTCTTCGATCTAGAACTAGCCGCTTCCTTCAATTTCTGCATTGTTGCCAGTTCGTTTCGATGCTTTGAACGATTCTCTGCGAAATTGGGTTCTTTGCAATCAAATATACCAGGAACAAACCCAACGGGAATATCTTGTTTTTGAGAATCTAACTGACTAAGTTCTAAATTAAAGTTAGGACGAGAATCCATTACCAATTTTACACTATATCGATTAAGTAAAAACAAGTACAAACCAAGAAAATAAAAAATCTAACTTTTAGTATATGAAGAAAAACGAAAAAAATCAAACTACGAAAGTTGAATATACTTGCAAAATATAGTAATTTCATAGAAACGAACATGCATTCAGAGAATAAACGAAACAAATCCTAAATTGGTAAAGTTGAAAAAAAGAAGAAGTAAATCAATAAAATCAATCAAAGTTTCAAAACTTACAAATTGATAACCTCCAAGTAGATTACTTGAATTTTGCCATGAAAAAAGGGTTTTCAAATGTGGAGAAAAAATCGGGTGTAATGGGAGCAGATGAGGATCAAAATACGGAAGAAAATATAGTGTTTTAGATGTATAAGGTTTAAGAGAGAGAAAGTAACAAAAAAGGGGATTTATGTAATTAGTTTGGGATTTGTGTAAATACTTTACCAAATTGGTATTTAATGTAATAAAGTAACTTTAGTTTGTGTATATTTATAAATTTTAGTTAAATTTACTTGTCATATTTTGACTTGATGCATCAATTAAGAAAATAATAATTGGTATAATGACTTTATCATATTATTTCTATTAATTGATGTTTAGTAGTAATATGTATTGGAGAATAAGTAATTAATGTTAACGGTAAAATATAAAAAATAAAATATCTTTTCTTAATATGTCAAATATAAAAAGTAAGTATGAAAATCAGATAAAGAAAATAGTAAAAAATAAATCCGATTGAAGGGAGTACTGCATGAGACTATGCGAAGGTAATTGAGTTTTCTCATTCGATTTATTGAGAAGTCTTCAAAGTTACTGTTTACTTGAATTTAGTGAGGTTAATGAAAGCACAAATCCACGTGTGAAAAATCAGACAAATTCGAAATTTGAATTTTGATTTCTTTGGATTGAGAAATGATTAAAAACATCTGCTTCTTTTTTAATGGAGAAATGGAGTATGAAAGTTGGGAATTAAACTATCACCAATAAAATAAAAAAATTAGATAATCAACGAACTGAGCAACTAAAATGTCCTACTAAAAACATCTCCTATATTCAATTATTATGAAAATGTTAGTTTACACATTTGATATAGCTTTTTATGATCGCATGTAGCACGACCAAATTCTCTAGTTTTTAATAAGAATGCAAAAACTAGGCATAATACATAAGCATGCCCTTTTAACATGGTTTCAAATCACATCTATGACCTTCAATTTTGGGTGTGCACAAGTAGATACTTAAACTTATATAAAGTTAAACAAATAGACTCACATGTCCTATGTGGCATAATACATGTAGGACGTCATGTAGGATAGAAATTGGTCATGTAGGACGCCACATAAGACATATATGTCTACTTGTTCAACTTAATTTATACAAGTTTAAGTATCTACTTGTGCACACCCAAAGTTGAAGATTATACAGGTGATCAGAGGTCAAATTAAAAGGACATATTTATATATTGTGCCCAAAAAGTAATATACCTTGAAAGCTCCTGTGCAGGAGTACTGGAACACATTACCCTGTTGATAGTTCCTACAGAGAATTAACCAACATTTAACACCATATGATGCCTATTGATTTAGACATATATACAATTATCGCTCTCTCTATATATATTCAAAATTCTTGTATTGAGTTATAATCAACCATTTAAAATGAAAATTCAAACACAAAATATTCAACATTGTAAGAGAAGAATTGATTTCTGTTCAACAAGATCATTGATTCCCTCAGGCGCGTTTCTTTCCTTTTCTAGCAATTACTAATTTTAATTTTTCACATATCTTGTGGAAGACTTCTAAGATCATTTGATGTCTTTTACATATCATATCTGTAGTTCAAGTGCATGAGATTCAAAAATTCAAAAGTTTCTCTATATTCTTTAAACTTCATATCAAATCAAAATCATACAAATCGATTGAAACGGATGTAAAGATTTTTAAACAACAATAATAATAACAATATACCCAGTATATTCCCACACAATGAGGTCTAGGAGGGTCGAACGTTTGGAATCCGTACCACTGCCTCAGAAATGAGACAGAAAAGCTATTTCTGACGGGCCCACAGTTCAAGACAAATACAATAGTGTTGGGAGGATGAAGTACTCACAAAGTTGGTGTTGCTTGATGCTGTGGCATTCTGCAGATTCCAAGTAATCCAAAAGATGGAACACCTCCAGCTACAATTGTGTTTGCCATAAAATTAATGATGCAGCTATTTGCATTAGTCAGGAATTTCGTTAAAGAAGCAAATTCTCTGATGAAACAAATGCAGATATATATAATGGAAGAATGAGAGAAATACAAGTTGTGTGAATAATGCACATGGCATGTATATTAAAAGAATGGTTTCTTATGGATTACTCGACCTTAATGCCTACTTGAAAATTAAATTGTGTAGATAACGATTTTCTTATTTTTTCTGAAAAAGGTATCTTTTTGAAAATGGTATAAAAATATCCTTCTTTCCCCTATTAGCTTCATTATACCTAGAGCCGGCATTAATGGCCCCTATTAGCTTCATTATACCTAGAGCCGGCCTAATGGTGAAGCATGACAAGCAACTGCTTTAGGCCTCTTCTTTGTCAAGGCCCAAAGTTTCATCTAATTAATTGGTACCACTTGTTATTTTAAAAAAGATTTAAATATAACAATTTTTATTTTTAAAATAAGAAGTAGGGCTGTTCAAAATCGAACCGTAACCGTTAACCCAACCGCAAAATTAATTTATTGGCTAATTTGTAATAGGTTATCGGATTAATGGTTGGAGAACGGATCAAAATTTTATAATTAATGGCTTATTGGTGCAGAGACGGATTACTCAATTTTCTTATCGGGTAAATCGTTAACCCATTAAGAATTATTATAATTTATTTTTACCCTTGGATATATAAGTATCTTTTGTCAATCCAACATAAATTATTCTTGACAACACAAAGGACCGCAATAAAAATGAAACAACCCAAATGTGTCCTTCACAAAGTTTGATATAAAACATAAAAATTTAAATAATATTAAAGTTTTAATTTTTTCCTGTCAATCTAATAATTAAAAATGTTTCTACATACATTTTAGGTCTAGAAAAAAAAAACTTATTTGATTCGATGTTTTAACTTATTAAATAACTACACGAACAAAACTCAAGAAGCCTAAAAGGTTGATAAATAGATCAATCATAATGTACAAACAACTTAGTTGGTGAAGAAACAGAGGAACTACCAATAATCATTCGATATTTCATCTCTCTTAAATTTATCCGTTGCACCATCCGATAACCGTCCGTTAATTGCTAATCCGATACCGAACCAACCGTTATCTTATTGGGTGGCTAGCGGATTAGTATATTTAAAAATCGATAACTAATAAGTCAAGCCGCTAAGCATAATTATCCAACTGATCGAACCGATAAGCAATCCTATTAAGAAGTTGATGCTACTTTTGAGATAAATTAAGAAATGAAATACTCCTTTTAATTTTTGAAATCTCTCCCAAACATCTTTATGTATGAATAATCCTATTTCCTCATTTATGCACATTCATCATTATGATAATATTTTCCCATTTACTTATGCTTGAAGAAGAGAAAATAGTGAGCAATACCTTCCTCTTCTTCTTTTTTTCTTTTGATGATTCTATATTATTTAAGTTATGTAGTTTCTGCTCGTAGTTTATATTAGAAGAACTTGTTGAATCCTAAGGATACACCTCACTGATAAAACATAGGACCATGTCATACACATCTCTAGCTTTCAAAGTATTCTATTATTTTCCTAATTATACAACAATATTTCTATCATAGATCACCAATATAATTGAATTAGGTGTCAACAAATTCAAGAAAACGAATAAAAGGTTGGTGATCAAATATAGATCCTCAAGAAATTATTGTTAAATAGATTTATATATAATATAAATCTTCTTTTCTCTGATTAAAATTTTAAGGCCTCTCTTGAAGTTTCGCTTTACGCCACAAATATCATTGAGCCGCCTCTGATTATACCCTTTACATCCACCTTTAAAATTCATATTACCTTTATTTTAACAGCCCACAAGTTTAACCCCTTCCCTCCCTCTTCCGACCTGATTTTTCAAGTCGTGATGACGCCTACCTTATCCCCCAGTAGGCAAGTCAAGCCAAAGCCCAAAATAATAAGTAATGGACTAATAGGTAGAAATCAGAAAAGATCACGTATAATGATAGTAACAATAATAACAACTAACAAACAGAAAGGAAACATATAACATATACTAAAATGAATGAATAAAAAGAACCAAATACACAAACGAATTTCTCCCAAGACCTGATAAGGTCGGTACTAGAGCCACTACTAAAATATACCCAGAGTACTAGAAAGAATCTCAAAATATACCCAATATACAGAAGTAGTCTCGAGCACAAAAGACTAAACCAGAGTAGATTGAGAAGGATCATCCTCGGACGACAGTAAACTCACCCTGCTCCGAATCAGTACTGGAAGGTTGGAATCACGTCAATGTCGGCTGCTACTACTCGAATTTGCATCAGGAAAAAGATGCAGAAGTGTAGTATGAGTATCAAAGTAACGGCTACTCAGTAGACATCATTGATCGACTGAGCTCAATACAGAAGAGGTATAACTACAATGCAAGGATGTAATCTAAGTCAACAGTAAAAAGGGACAGAATGGTAAACAATTGTCAAGCTACGCCAATGCGATAAAGGAATAAATGTAAGCGATACAAAAAATAAATAACGCAGTGATTACAGACAAATCAAACATAACCTAACTAGGCCCCCATAATCCCACTAGGTACACAAACATAACCTAACTAGGCCCCCATAAGCCCGTTAGGCACACTGAAGAAGAAAATTAACTCAACCGTACCCTCATAAGCTGGTGGAACACACAAGTAGCAGTTAAAGAAAATAAATGTAAATAATCTGTAACTGAGCCAATCCTAAGAAATAATGATAGTTATCCAGATATGCACCGGACTTGAACCGACACCAATGGGTAGTAATGAGAGACCATTTATCGGACTTGAACCGGTAGTGATGAATAATAACAATAGGACACGTGCCGAATTCTAACCGGACATAGTGGGTAATAACGACAGGCCACATATATAATATACACTAAAACTCATAATCAGATGCTGGACTCGAGCCGGAACTCAAAGGAACCACAATCATAATCAGATGTTAGACTCTAACCGAAACTCATAGTAACGATAATAATCAAATGACGGGCTCGAATCGAAACTCATAATAACCATACCCAACTGTAATATTAAAATTCATACCATGCCATAACAATTTCAACGTGGTAGAAAAGTTCACAATCAATGATAGAAATAAAATATATATTGAACCTGAACAGAAGCTAAAATACGTCTAATTACCGTACGCATATCTTAATTTTAAAGGGGAAAATTCAAGGTTTAGAAATTTAATTTTGCGTCCTAAACTGACTGATACTATATTATATTGAAAGACAAAATACCAAAATCTACTAAAATAGGATACTAATTCGGATAAATACGACATGCTATATATATATATATATATATATCAAACGATACGCAACTACAAGTACTTATCTAGAACTAGCATAATAGCCCACAATTTTAGTAAATAAGCTCAATCTAAAGGTAAGATAAACCTAGTCTATCTGAACGCCAAATTTAAAATGTCTTTCCGCAAAACCTCCAAATAGCTCTACTAAAATCTGAGCTTAAACAACTTAATTTCTTCTTTGGAAGTTAAATACAACAAATACACTGTTTCCTAAAAACTTAAAAGTTAATATGCAAAGAAAAATATGTTGCTTTTTGATAAAAGGTGGAGATTACATACTTTTCATGAAATTTTAATGAAAGTAGCAAATGTCTACATTTAAATACTAACACCACCGACCCCCTTTGCTAATTATCCACTAACCCATGCATGTTATGCCATAATGCCACTTAAGATTCACTGTTGTAGCCTCCATTTCCTTCCACGTGGAAAGGGAGTTGCTACTACCTTAATTAAATTGTCCTATAATATATATATTCGGGTATTATATAAATTTGTGGTAAAATAAATTTAATATTTTAAATATACTATAATTAATAGAAAATTACTTCTAATAAAACCTTTGTTATATAATAATAATAATTTAACATTTCTAAATTTGCTTTTGCTGCTTAAAATATTAATAGACTATTAAAAGCCATTATTAAGTGATGTAAATATACCATAATTTAAAATTTTTTGACAACATAAAAAATATTTTAGAAGACAATAAATTATATTTCTACTAAATGCCAATTTAAATTAAGTAATCCACAATATATTAGATATTACTAAATTTCTCAAACGAACTGCCTGAGAACCGAACTATCAGTCCCAACAAGTCATAAATAACTTGGGTTAGTTATAGATAAGCTCTACATATCGAAAATGTATGAAAACATGAAAAATGACCGTGAGGATCATTACAACATCCACTACTAAAAGAACTTTCGTCCGCGAAAGTAAAGGATAAGAAAATACCTGAAAGCTTAAATAGGTAGAGATACTGGGCGTGTATATCACTCCCAGGAGTAAAGCCATGTAGTTCGATTGAAACTACATCAGGAAACTCGCGAACTATAGGAATAGAGTCAAGCGATAGACTCTCAACACTGACATCCCGAACATAAGCATGAAATGACTCACAATCTCTCAATATCAGTGTCCTGGACAAAATGTAAAAATAATCCTCATCAACACATGACTAACAAAATCCTGCCACACAATCGGGCTATGTCAGACAAGGCAAAAATAACGTCTTAGCAAAACAATCCAAGATCGCATGACAAGAAGATAACAAATCACCACCACAAAAAAAGAGAATCATTAATAATTTGAAGTTCTATGGGGCCCAACCTTGGAATGCCAGTGAAAAATTTAATTCATGATAGTTCTGTTTCAGGAAAAATGCTTTCTTCCCGATGGTTCGTTTTTTCAAACATTGCCAAAGAGAAAATCAATCAATAATCTCCTTAGTTGCAAATATTGACATTGCTATATTTATTTATGTCATCAGTGACACAACCATGACCTTTCTTTCCCTATAAAAGGAGCTCATCAACTCATTCGTTTAATACATCAATACAGATAGTAAAAATAATATTGAGAAAGCAGTGATGTATTTCACAATCTGTGATAAATAATAGTCTGTAAAAAAATGACGTGAACGATATTTTAGTAAGGTAGGAGTGAAAGAGAGTTATTTATTTTGAGTGTGTAGTACCCACTTTGAATATTGTACTAGTGACTAGACAGTATTAAATTCCTTATAATAGTATTGGTTCATGTTTTTTCCCTTATTTAAAAGGGTTTTCACGTAAAATTCTTGATATGATTGTTCTTTTATTTTATTTTTATTATTTTACTGTAAATATTTTTGTTGATATTTTGTCTTTATCTAAAAATTTGGTATCAAAGCATTGACTTGCAATATTTTTATTTTTGGATAAACAAAGAAAGCCAGGACAAGTAGAATTGTTGCTTTAAATGACGTTTATTATGCTATTTTGAAAATAAAAATGGAGGATATGCTCTATGTTAAGAATTTTCGTCAATCAAGTCTTTAATATCATAAAATGTGATAATAAATTTGATGATTAGTAAAACCTATTGCACAGACAGATTTGCAGGTTTATTAGGCAGTGGGTTGAAAATAATGTGTTAAATCATATTTCTTGAGTGACACATGATCAATGTCTATAGGAACATCTTGAAAGTTTGTATGTTCGAAAGACCGAAAACAACAAGAACTTTCGAGGGATCATGAACCAATTATTTTCTATGGACAGTAAGTTTGATGAAGAGACCCAAGGCTTGTTTCTACTTGATTTTCTCGCAAACTTTTGAAAAATATTTATAATTTTATTGTTAAATTCTGCTCTCGATGGCATGATCTCTATGAATTTTTCCAAGGACAACGTTCTTAACAAGGAGATGTGAAAAAAATGTCATGATTTTTTTCCGTTGGATGCCTTAGTGACTGGCTCTAGGGGGAAGCAGGATGGTGGTTCTCAAAATAGATCAGAATATTATAAAAGCAAATCTAGAGGCAAGTTTAAGTATATTGAATGCTATCATTATGGATTAAAGGGCACACAAAGAAGTTTGATCAAAAGTTGAAGAAGGATAACAGACAAAACGAGACAAAAAAAGATGACAATAGAAATTGTGCATCCACCATCACCAACAAAGATTTTGTTACTTTCGTTGATACTAATCTGATAAATATTGCTTGTGATGAGTCAAGCTGGGTTGTGGATGTTAGCAACGTTACCAAATTTGTGGTCAGTTAGTAGTTAGTTTGTTGCATTTATTTAGGAGTCAATAAGTAGTTTCCTAGTCTTTAGGCTACAGGAGTAGTGGAGTCAGCATTAGATTCAGATATTTTAGGAACAAATAAACGTTTGTTTAGTGTTTTTTTATCTTATTTAAGGACCCTTGTAATTTCATATTCATAACTTGAATACAGAGTAAATTTTCAAACTTGCAGAGTTTCTTTCTTTCCATTGCTGCTGTAGTGTATTTTTCTATCATTTGGTATCAAAGCCAGAAAAAGTTTTTTTTTTGGAGTACTATTGCAGCAACAAAACAATGACCACTGAAAATTTTGTTCAGTCCGCTATTCCGTGTTTTGATGGTCATTACGACCGTTGGAGTATGTTGATGGAGAACTTTCTTAGGTCCAAAGAGTTTTGGCCAGTTGTGAGTGTTGGCGTACAAGAGCCATCCACTGGTACTGCCTTGTCGAAAGCATAAAAGGCAGAGTTGGACAGTCTAAGGTTAAAAGATCTCAAGGTAAAGAATTACCTTTTTCAGGATATTGATCGCTCAATACTGGAAACAATTCTTTGCAAAGATACTTCTAAAAAAATATGGAATTCCATGAAGAAGAAGTATCAAGGAACGGCGAAGGCGAAATGAGTGCAGCTTCAAGCACTTCATGGTGAGTTTGAGGCTCTACGTATGCAAGGTGGTGAGTCGGTAACAAAATATTTCTCTAAAGTTTTGGCTATCGCAAGTAAAATACGAATTCAAGGAGAAAAACTAGAGGATATTACCATCATTGAGAAAATACTTCGCTCGATGACTGCAAAGTTTAATTATATCGTCTGCTCCATTGAAGAATCCAAAGATGTTGATGTTCTTTCTATTGACAAGTTGCAAAGTTCTTTGTTGGTTCATGAGTAGAAATTAAACCAATAAGACAAACATGAAGTAGCATTGAAGGCAGTGATGTCTTCAAAAGGAAGAGATCCAAAGAAAGACAAGTGGAAAGGAAAAAATTATCACCAAAAAGGGGAGGAAAACAAAGCTGGCGATTCCCAGGAAAAGGAAAAAAGACGCGACAAGTCTCAAGTTAAAAGACGTGACAAATCTCAAGTTGAATTCTATCGATGCCATCAATTTGGACACTATCGATCTGAGCGTCGTACCAATTTAAGTAAGAATCGTGATGGTAGATCTAATTTTGCAGCAAGAAAGGAAGATGCGGAAACAAAGGAAGAAGAAGAGGAGGTTTCACTTTTGATGGCGTATACTTCCAACGAGAAAGTTCCCACGAATTTGTAGTATCTTGATACCGGCTGCAGTAATCATATGTGTGGGCAGAAAGAGGCATTCTAAGAGTTGGATAAAACTTTTCAAGATATCGTGAGATTTGGAGATAATTCTATGGTCTCTGCTCAGGGAAAAGGAAAGGTAAAAGTATCAACCAAAAATAAATCCATTCATACCATAGGTAATGTGTTTTATGTCCCTGCATTGAAAACAAATCTATTAAGTGTCGGGCAGCTTCAAGGAAAGAGATATGAAATTAATATTAAAGGTGGAGTTTGTAAGATACAAGATCCTCATTTGGGGTTAATCTCTCAGATTAACATGTCGTCAAACTGCTTGTTTCCTTTATATCTTCACAACTCCATAAAATCTTATCTTTCTGCCAAAGTTAAAGAGGATGCCTGGAAGTGGCATTTTCGGTATGGGCATTTAAATTTTGGAAGCCTGAAGTTCTTAAAGCAAAAACAGTTGGTGTTAGGTCTTCCGCAACTTGAATCTCCCGATGAAGTATGTGAAGAGTCTGTAGTTAGCAAGCAACATCGTGAATCATTTCCAACAGAAAAGTCTTGGAGGGCAAAAAAGGTGCTGGAGTTGGTGCATTCAGATATCTGTGGTCCGATAAGTCCTACGTCTAATGGAGGTAAAAACTATTTCATTAGCTTCATTGATGATTATAGCAGAAATACATGGGTCTATTTCTTAAGAGAAAAATTAGAAACATTTGAAACTTTTAAGAAGTTTAAAGTGTTTGTTGAAAATGAAGTTGGTTGTAAAATTAAATGTTTGCGGACTGATTGGGGTGGCGAATACAACTCACTAGAATTTGTAGAATTTTGTGAGAAGCATGGAATTAAAAGGCACCTTACGACAGCCTACACACCTCAACAGAATGGTGTGTGAGAAAGTAAAAATTGCACAATTCTTGATATGGTGCGTAGTTTTTTAAAGAGAAGTGACTTACCAAAAGACTTTTGGACAAAAATAGTTCATTGGAGTATTCATATATTAAATAGATGTCCTACCATCTCTATTCAAAATATGACACCTCATGAAGTTTGGAGCAGGCGTAAACCAAATGTTGAGTACTTTCAGAATTTTAGGTGTATAGCATATGCCTGTATTCAAGATGCTGCAAGGAAGAAGTTGGATTATAAAGGTCTAAAATGCATTTTCCTTGGTGTTGATGACAAATCAAAAGCTTATCGCTTGTTCAATCCTATTACCAAGAAAATTATTATTAGCCGAGATGTTGGTTTTAAGGAAGAAGCAATCTGGAATTGGAGCGACAACAGTTCATTTCAACAATTTCCCTTTTCTGTTGAAGAAGATGAAGAACCAGAACAGTCTTTGGAGATCAGTTCATAAGCAAGTCCAACAGTACAAGACGCTGAAGATGTTGGACATGAATCAGGTGATGATCACTTCAGTAATGAACGTCCTCAACGTAGCATAGGTGCACCGAGATGGATGGAAGAATATGAGGTATATGGGATCAGTAAATCTAGAAATACGGTCAGTCATTTCTCTTTGTTTTCAGATTGTGATCCTATATCTTTCACTGATGCCGTCAAAGATCCAAAGTGGTAGCAAGCCATGGATGAGGAGATTAGATCAATTGAAAGAAATGATACCTGGGAGTTGACAAATCTTTCAAAAAATCAGAAAATCATTGGTGTCAAAAGGGTTTACAAAACAAAGATGAAGGAAAACGGAGAGGTTGACAAGTTTAAAACTCGCTTAGTAGCAAAAGGCTATAAGCAAGAATATGGCGTTGACTACGAAGAGGTGTATCCTCCCGTTGCTCGATTAGATACCATAAAATTGGTGATTGCTTTGGCTGCTCAAAATGCTTGGAAAGCTTATGTTCGAGATGTCAGTGTTGAGAGTCTATCGCTTGACTCTGTTTCTATAGTTCGCGAGTTTCCTGATGTAGTTCCAATCGAACTACATGACTTTACTCCTGGGCGTGATATGCACGCCCAGTATCCCTAACTATTTAAGCCTTCAGGTATTTTCTTATCCTTTACTTTCGCGGGCGAAAGTCCTTTTAGTAGTGGATGTTGTAATGACCCTCAAGGTCATTTTTCATGTTTTCATACATTTTCAATATGTAGAGCTTATCTATAACTAACCCAAGTTATTTATGACTTGTTGGGACTGATAGTTCGGTTCCTAGGCAGTTCGTTTGAGAAATTTAGTAATATCTAATATATAGTGGATTACTTAATTTAAATTGGCATTTAGTAGAAATATAATTTATTGCCTTCTAAAATATTTTTTATGTTGTCAAAATTTTTTAAATTATGGTATATTTATATCATTTTATAATAGTTTTTTATAGTCTATTAATATTTTAAGCAGTGAAAGCAAATTTAAAAATATTAAATTATTATTATTATATAACAGAGGTTTTATTAGAAGTAATTTTCTATTAATTATGGTATATTCAAAATATTAAATTTATTTTACAACAAATCTATAGAATACCCGATTATATATATTATAGGACAATTTAATTAAGGTAGTAGCAACTCCCTTTCCACGTGGAAGGAAATGGAGGCTACAACAGTGAATCTTTAGTGGAATTATGGCATAACATGCATGGGTTAGTCGATAATTAGCAAAGGGGGTCGGTGGTGTTAGTATTTAAATGTAGACATTTGCTAATTTCATTAAAATTTCATGAAAAGTATGTAATCTCCACCTTTTATCAAAAAGCAACACAAAGCAACACATTTTTCTTGCCCTCGCCGCAGCAGCAGTTGATATGGGAGCAGAAATTTTCCACCCTTTACTCCAGACCCCCTACAGTGGCAGGAACTCAATAAGCGCCTCGCCTTCTATTTAGGGGTGGAAAACCTCCTCTTATCTAAAATCGATTCGATTCTAGGGCAACAACTTTTGATAAAAAAAAAGAGGTGGAATTCACCCTTTTATCTAATGGCCTGTCAGAAGAATACGTTTTAAACAACAGAGAGAAAATTCGTGGATTCATATTTTATCCTCATGGAAAGCTTCAAAAAGAGAAGACCTACGCCGCCTATCTCCACATAATGGAGACCATTGGACCGCACGAGATCCCCCGTATAAACAAGTTTTATCGGCCTTGCGTAACTGTGAGCTTCCGCTAAGGGGTCGTGATCTAGGCTAAATTATTTTTATGAGAAAGAATGAATGGAAAAAGGATGCTTCTGTTATGATTTTCGTAGTTGCGAGAATTTTTTTTTTCGGTATGCCGCTCCGCCAGCAAGGAGCGAAAGAACCAAGTTTTCTGTGGTGATGTCAGAATTTGCACCTATTTGTTTCTATTTAGTGATCATCCTGCTAGTTTCTTTGACCCCACTCGGTCTTTCTTTTCTATTTTCTTCCAATAGTTCGACCTATCCAGAAAAATTGTCGGGCTACGAATGTGGTTTCGATCCTTCCGGTGATGCCAGAAGTCATTTTGATATAAGATTTTATCTTGTTTCCATTTTATTTATTATTCCTGATCCGGAAGTAACCTTTTCCTTTCCTTGGGCAGTACCTCCCAACAAGATTGATCCATTTGGATCTTGGTCCATAATGGCCTTTTTATTGATTTTGACGATTGGATCTCTCTATGAATGGAAAAGGGGTGCTTCGGATCGGGAGTAACCACTAGTGATAGGGAAAAAATAGGGGGAAGGACAAAGGAAAAAGCGATGCCTACATTAAATCAATTCCCATTTCTTATTCGTAGACCGTAGATTAAGATGTTATTAGGTAAGGAAAGTCAGTCCTTTCATTCCTTTCTGAGAATAGATCCCCAATAGCTCGCAGATGAGGAATTCTTCCTCTACGACCCTTAGGCGAGCTAATCAGTCTTGCTTTGCCAAAAAATCCCTCCTCAAAAGAAGAAATTAAGTTGTTTAAGCTCAGGTTTTAGTAGAGCTATTTGGAGGCTTTGCGGAAAGACATTTTAGCTTTGGCGTCTAGATAGACTAGGATTACCCTACCTTTAGATTGAGCTTATTTACTAAAATTGTGGACTATTATGCCAGTTCTAGATAAGTACTTGTAGTTGCGTACTATTTGATATATATATATATATATATAACATGTCTTATTTATCCGAATTAGCACCCCGTTCTAGTAGATTTTGGTATTTTGTCTTTCAATATAATATAGCATCTATCAGTTTAGGACTCAAAATTAAATTGCAAAACCTTGAATTTACCCCTTTAAAATTAAGATATGTATACGGTAATTAGAAGTATTTTAGATTCTGTTCAGGTTCAATATATATATTATTTCTATCATTGATTGTGAACTTTTTTACCACGTTGACATTGTTATGGCATGATATGAATTTTAATATTACAGTTGGGTATGATTATTATAAGTTTCGGTTAGTGTTTGGCATCTGATTATGATTGTGGTTCCTTTGAGTTCCGGTTTGAGTCCAGCATTTGATTATGAGTTTTGATGTATATTATATATGTGGCCTATCGTTATTACCCACTATGTCCGGTTCGAATTTGGCACGTGTCCTCTTGTTATTATTCATCACTACCGGTTGGAGTCCGGTATCTAGTCTCTCATTACTACCCATTGGTGTCGGTTCAAGTCCGGGGCATATCTGGATAACTATCATTATTTCTTAGGATTGGCTCAGTTACAGATTATTTACATTTATTTTCTTTAACTTCTACTTGTGTGTTCCATCGGCTTATGGAGGTACGGTTGGGTTAATTGTCTTCTTCAGTATGCGTAACGGGCTTATGGGGGTCCAGTTAGGTTATGTTTGTGTACCTAGCGGGCTTATGGGGGCCTAGTTAGGTTATGTTTGATTTGTCTGTAATCAGTGCGTTATTTATTTTCTGTATCGCTTACATTTATTCCTTTATCTCATTGGCGTAGCTTGGCAATTGTTTACCTTTCTGTCCCTTTTTACGGTTGACTTAGATTATATCCTTGCATTGTAGTTATTGTAGTTATACCTTTTCTGTATTGAGCTCAGTCGATCGATGAAGCCTACTGAATACTCGTTGCTTTGATACTCATACTACACTTCTGCATCTTTTCCCTGATGCAGAGCTGAGTAGTAGTAGCCTGCATTGACGTGATTCCTACCTTCCAGTTTAGATTCGGAGCAGGGTGAGCTTACTGTGGTCTGAGGATGATCCTTCTCAATCTACTCTGATTTAGTCTTTTGTACTCGAGACTACTTGTGTATATTGGGTATATTTTGAGATTCTGTCTAGTACTCTGGGTATATTTTAGTAGTGGCTCTAGTACCGACCTTATCAGGTCTTGGGAGAAATTCATTTGTGTATTTGGTCCTTTTTCTTCCTTCATTTTAGTATATGTTATATGTTTCCTTTCTATTTGTTACTTGTTATTATTGTTACTGTCATTATACGTGATCTTTTCTGATTTTTACCTATTAGTCCATTACTTATTATTTTGGACTTTGACTTGGTTTGCCTACTGAGGGATAAGATAGGCGCCATCACGACTTGAAAAATCGGGTCGTGAGGGGGAGGGAAGGGGTTAAACTTGCGGGCTGTTAAAATAAAGGTAATATGAATTTTGAAGGTGGATGTGAAGGGTATAATCAGGGGTGGCTCAATGATATTTGTGGCGTAAAGCGAAACTTCAAGAGAGACCTTAAAATTTTAATCAGAGAAAAGAAAATTTATATATAAATCTATTTAACAATAATTTCTTGAGGATTTATATTTGATCACCAACCTTTTATTCGTCTTCTTGAATTTATTGACACCTAATTCAATTATATTGGTGATCTATGATAGAAATGTTGTTGTATAATTAGGAAAATAATAGAATACTTTGAAAGCTAGAGGTGTGTATGACATGGTCCTATATTTTACCAGTAAGGTGTATCCTTAGGATTCAACAAATTCTTCTAATATAAACTACGAGCAGAAACAACATTACTTAAACAATATAAACTCATCAAAAGAAAAAAGAAGAGAAAGGTATTGTTCACTATTTTCTCTTTTTCAAGCATAAGTAGATGGGAAAATATTATCATAATGATGAATGTGCATAAATGAGGAAATAGGGCTATTCATACATAAAGATGTTTGGGAGAGATTCCAAAAATTAAAAGGAGTATTTCATTTCCTAATTTATCTCAAAAGTAGCATCAACTTCTTAATAGGATTGCTTATCGGTTGGATCGGTTGGATAATTATGCTTAGCGCTTCGGCTTATTGGTTATCGGTTTTTAAATATATTAATCCGCTAGCCACCCAATAAGATAACGGTTGGTTCGGTATCAGATTAGCAATTAACGAACGGTTATCGGATGGTGCAACGGATAAATTTAAGAGAGATGAAATATCGAATGATTATTGGTAGTTCCTCTGTTTCTTTACCAACTAAGTTGTTTGTACACTATGATTGATCTATTTATCAATCTTTTAGGCTTCTTGAGTTTTGTTCGTGTAGTTATTTAATAGGTTAAAACATCGAATCAAATAAGTTTTTTCTTCTAGACCTAAAATGTATGTAGAAACATTTTTAATTATTAGATTGACAGAAAAAAATTTAAACTTTAATATTATTTGAATTTTTATGTTTTATATCAAACTTTGTGAAGGATACATTTGGGTTGTTTCATTTTTATTGTGGTCCTTTGTGTTGTCAAGAATAATTTATGTTTTGGTTTAAGAACTAATTTCAGATGTTCTTTACATTTTAGGGAGTCTGACTGCACTTTATGGTTAGATGTCACAAGAAGTGGCGTGTTATTTTCTAAACCAAGAAATGAATAGAATAATAAATTGAGTTTTATATGTTGGATTGACAAAAGATACTTGTATATCTAAGGGTAAAAATAAATTATAATAAGTCTTAATGGGTTAACGGTATACCCGATAAGAAAATTGAGTAATCCGTCTCCGTCTCAATAAGTCCGTTCTCCAACCATTAATCCAATAACCTATTACCAATTAGCCAATAAACTAATTTTGTGGTTGGGTTAACGGTTACGGTTCGATTTTGAACAGCCCTACTTCTTATTTTAAAAATAAAAATTGTTATATTTAATTTTTTTTTAAAATAACAAGTGGTACCAATTAATTAGATGAAACTTTGGGCCTTGACAAAGAAGAGGCCTAAAGTTGCTTGTCTTGCTTCACCATTAGGCCTGCTCTGGGTATAATGAAGCTAATAGGGGAAAGAAGAATATTTTTATACCATTTTCAAAAAATACCTTTTTCAGAAAAAAATAAGAAAATCGTTATCTACACAATTTAATTTTCAAGTAGGCATTAAGGTCGAGTAATCCATAAGAAACCATTCTTTTAATATAAATGCCATGTGCATTATTCACACAACTTGTATTTCTCTCATTCTTCCATTCTATATATCTCCATTTGTTTCATCAGAGAATTTGCTTCTTTAACGAAATTCCTGACTAATGCAAATAGCTGCATCATTAATTTTATGGCAAACACAATTGTAGCTGGAGGTGTTCCATCTTTTGGATTACTTGGAATCTGCAGAATGCCACAGCATCAAGCAATACCAACTTTGTGGGTACTTCATCCTCCCAACACTATTGTATTTGTCTTGAACTGTGGGCCTGTCAGAAATAGCTTCTCTGTCTCATTTCTGAGGCAGTGGTACGCATTCCAAACGTTCGACCCTCCTAGACCTCATTGTGTGGGAATATACTGGGTATATTGTTATTATTATTGTTGTTTAAAAATCTCTACATCCGTTTCAATCGATTTGTGTGATTTTGATTTGATACGAAGTTTAAAGAATATAGAGAAACTTTTGAATTTTTGAATCTTATGCACTTGAACTACAGATATGATATGTAAAAGACATCAAATGATCTTAGAAGTCTTCCACAAGATACGTGAAAAATTAAAATTAGTAATTGCTAGAAAAGGAAAGAAATTTAAAATCCTAGCGCGCCTAAGGGAATCAATGATCTTGTTGAACAGAAATCAATTCTTCCCTTACAATGTTGAATATTTTGTGTTTGAATTTTCATTTTAAATGGTTGATTATAACTCAATACAGGAATTTTGAATATATATAGAGAGATAATTGTATAAATGTTTAAATCAATAGGCATCACATGGTGTTAAATGTTGATTATTCTCTGTAGGAACTATCAATAGGATAATGTGTTCCAGTACTCCTAAAGTTGTACAGGAGCTTTTAAGGTAAATTATTTTTTGGGCACAATACATAAATATGTCTTTTTAACTTGATCTCTGATTACATGTATAATCTTCAACTTTGGATATGCATAAGTAGATACTTAAACTTGTATAAATTAAGTTGAACAAGTAGACATATATGTCTTATGTAGCGTCCTACGTGACTAATTTCTGTCCTACATGGCGTCCTACATGTATTATGCCACATAGGACGTGTGAATCTACTTGTTTAACTTTATATAAGTTTAAGTATCTACTTGTGCACATCCAAAGTTGGAGGTCATAGATGTGATTTGAAATCAAGTTAAAAGGGCATGCTTATGTATTATGCCTAGTTTTTGCATTCTTATTAATAACTAGAGAATTTGATCGTGCTACGTGCGATCATAAAAAGCTATATCAAATGTGTAAACTAACGTTTTCCTAATAATTGAATATAAGAGATATTTTTAGTAGGACATTTTAGTTGCTTAGTACGTTGATTATCTAATTTTTTTATTTTATTGGTGAGAATTTAATTCCCTACTTTCATACTCCATTTCTCCTTTAAAAAAGAAGACGATGTTTTTAATCATTTCTTAATCCAAAGAAATCAAAATTCAAATTTCGAATTTGTCTTATTCTTGACACGTGGATTTGTGCTTTCATTAACCTCACTAAATTCAAGTGAACAGCAACTTTGAAGACTTCTATATAGATCGAATGAGAAAACTCAATTACCTTCGCATTGTCTCATGCAGTACTCCCTTCAATCGGATTTACTTTTTACTATTTTCTTTATTTGATTTTCATACTTACTTTTTATATTTGACATATTAAGAAAAAATATTTTTTTTTTTTTATATTTTACCGTTAGCATTAATTACTTATTCTCCCATGCATATTACTACTAAACATCAATTAATAATAATAATATAGTAAAGTCATTATACCAATTATTATTTTCTTAATAGATGCATCAAGTCAAAATATGACAAGTAAATTTAACTAAAATTTACATATATACACAAACTAAAGTTACCATATAACATTAAATACCAATTTGGTAAAGTATTTATACAAATCTCAAACTAATTATATAAATCCCATTTTTTGTTACTTTCTCTCTCATAAACCTTATACATCTAAAACACTATAGTTTCTTCTGTATTTTGCTCCCCATCTGCTCCCATTACACCCGATTTTTTCTCCACATTTGAAAACCCTTTTTTCACGGCAAAATTCAAGTAATCTACTTGGAGGTTATCAATTTGTAAGTTTTGAAGTTTTAATTGATTTTATTGATTTACTTTTTTCTTTTTCAACTTTACCAATTTAGGATTTGTTTCATTTATTCTCTGAATGCATGTTCGTTTCTATGAAATTACTGTATTTTGCAAGTATATTCAACTTTCGTAGTTTGATTTTTTCGTTTTTCTTCATATACTACAAGTTAGATTTTTGATTTTCTTGGTTTGTACTTGCTTTTGCTTAATCGATATAGTGTAAAATTGATAATGGATTCTCGTCCTAACTTTAGTTTAGAACTTAGTCAGTTAAATTCTCAAAAACAAGATATTCCCGTTGGGCTTGTTCCTGGTTTATTTGATTGCAAAAAACTCAATTTCGTAGAGAATCGTTCAAAGCATCGAAACGAACCGGCAACAATGCAGAAATTGAAGGAAACAGCTAGTTCTAGATCGAAGAAGTCAGGTTCTAAAGCGACAAGTAAGAAGAAGTTTGATGATTCCGGTCGACCACGTCTTCCGAAGATATTGATTATGAGTTTATGTATAAATTGACATGTGTATAATAAGACATTATACATTAGCTATTTCATTTCACTAATGTATAATATAGGTATTCTGAAATATATTTCTATAGGTTATACATTGGCAGTTATGAAAAAACAAACAGTTATAAAGTATTAATTTTGTATAAGGTGACATTATACATTACAACAGTTTACTTTTTAAATGTGTAAGCTACCCTCATACATGTATATTTGTTGCTTAATTAGGTTTGATATTAATTTTGAGATGTGTAAGTTACCCTCATACATGTGTAATTGTTGTTTATTTAGGGTCTGATATAAATTTTTAGATGTATAAATAACCACTATACATTTGTATTTGTTGTTTAATTATGGTCCTGATTTAAATTTTTAGATGTATAAGTTACCCTCATACATGTTTAACTGTTATTTTTAGATTGCAATGAGCAAAGTACATGGAAACTTGCTTCAAATTTTCAACTTTCAAATATTGATGAGAATGGGAAGGAGTTGTGTTTGGATTATGATAAGTACTTATTATTCTTCATCTAAAGTTTTGGTTAGGAAATGTGTTGGCTTAGATGAAAAAAGTATTGATAATTCTCAAACTCAATGGTTCAAGGTTGTGTCAGCCAATGTTTAGTAGAGTTCAAGAGATTTTTTCGATAGGAGCCCATATGTAGAGTGTCAGCCAATGTTTAGTAGAGTTCAAGAGATTTTTTCGATAGGAGCCCATATGTAGAATTGCATTGAGTATGCTGTTAATTGACATGAATAGAGTTGCAACTTATTATATTTTTTACATAATTTTTGAATATATAATTTTAGTAATATTGAGTTGATCTTATCTATTTAATTGACTCTCGAGAAGCAAAAAATATCACTTAACTTGAAGCCGATTAAGTAAATAATAGGTCGCAATTTGAAGCGATCGACATGATATACAATTATAGATTATAGTCTTATCGATTACTATTTCATACCAATCTACTAACTGTTAACTAGGACTCTAAAAGAGAACGTGTATCTTGTGAACCAAGCCATACTACAAATTTAACAGGTTATAGTAAACCATCTATTTTATTTTTCAACCAACTTTACATATTATGGAAAATTGTGGATAATTTATCTTTTAAGTGATCTGATTGGATACAAATTAAGAAATGGTGTACATTTGACCAAAAACATACTACAAACTTTTCACGTTATAGTAAATTACCTACATTTTATTTCAACTACTTTTACTTATTGTGATAAATTGAGTATAGTCTTTTACATAACCTGATAGGATACAAATTCTTTTAAGTTATTACCACTTATAATTTGAACAGAATTCTCCTCAATAGATCAGATAAGGATTAGTTTTTTTGAGATAGCTTTTGTTTTGTCCGATCACATCAACATTAATTACTGCTATAAATATACGAGATCAATCAATTCTTTTCGTTCAACATAACCAACTTTATTTCATAAGTGTAATCGCTATTTCTGATAGACCCTCGGCTTATGTTCTTTGATACTCTTTGGATAAAAACATTGTAAAATTAGCCACAATATTTATTTTTCTTTGCTCTTTTGCAATTTTTTCTCATTGTTTACCATTATCAACAAGTTCTAGATGAATAGTAGATGATGCAACTGGTGAAAGAGTAAAATTAATTTGTGGAAATTGGCTTGGCCATATAGAGACCATGTTACCAGAAGGCCTAGATCTGCAACCCATTAGCCATATTGCTAGGCACATTTCCGATTCCTTCATATAAGACGTCTTCAAGACCCACTTGCAGTCTTTGTTACAACAATTCAGTACACAGATTAAATTTTTTTACATTGAGTCAATGTATTAAACAAAAGTATTAAAAAAATATATATATGGACAAAATGCAATTCCTGGCACTGCCCTAGTTTTTATTATACATTTGTCCGAATGTATAATCAAATATTATACATTCGTAATTTAGTTATTCAACTACACAAAATCCAACTATAAAACACAAACTACTTCAGAATGTCTAAAATCATATTACCATACATTTCTTGGACTGACACAGTTTCATTATACATTGGCATGAATGTATAATAACACATTATATATTCGTACCTTTATGAGTTTCAGCAACACAGAACCCAACTTTAGAACATAAACTTCTTAAAAACCTCTAAAACCATATTACCATAGATTATAAGATCAACAAATAAAATCGATACACAATAACTGTATTTCCTTATTGGATTTGTTGAAAGTGGAAATACAAAGCGGAAAATTAATCAATCCAGAAAATTATTTCATCAACTCAACGCAAATCCTCACTCCATTGTCGTTCCTTATGACAATTGGAGAAGAATTTCCTTCAACCACATATTTAACTTCAATTTTTTTACGTACTTCGTCGATATTCAATTCCATGCCGATTGTAGCAACCAATTTCAAGAAAGTTATACTTTCCGAAATAATTATTGCGTAACTTTTGTATGACTGATAACTAATTTTTGACTCCCAAATTTCAGAATGTCGCAACAATATGGGGATATTCGTATTGATTTTAGTAGTATTGAAGAACGTATGTATAAGAAATTTGTTGTTTTTGGCTTTCCAGATCGTTATTCTCAGAAATAAATAAAAAAAATTGATGTTTAAGAAAATTTTTGAAATTCAAACATCAGTTACTAGTTTTATCCATAAACGAGTTAATGTTAGCTAATTATTGCCGTTAATTAAGGAACTGTAAAATAAATTTTAATTTCTCTTACCTTAAATTTAGGATTAGCTGTTTCATCATACATTCGACCAATGTATAATAAAAGGCCGAATGTATGAGTATCTTTGCAAAAATTAGGAGAGAGAAAATAAGAAGGAATTTTGTGTAATTAGTTTCATTTACTAGGGGATTTATGTTGTTTAACCAAGGGAATATATCATAAGTTGATATTGCTCTTTCAACGTCTTTTCAGCTCCCGACACTTAGGTCTCATTTGTTTGCACTTAATGGAGGTCTGAATTTGAATGGTTCAGACTTCAGATCATTAAGTGCATTTGTTTTTTATTAAGATTTTAGCTCTTAATAAGTCTGAATAGCTCTTAGTCATTCAGATCTAGAATCAAGTCTAAATAGGTCTGAAGAAGTATTCTGGTGTTGGATAATATTCACTGCCACTCTATTCATAATCATCAGTCACCACCTTTGCCACTGTCATCATTGTCAACCACCACCTACCACCATCCACCACAACAACCACCTCCACCATCACAACCACCATCGATAACAAATATCACTACCAACCACTATTGTTAATCGCTACCACATCTACTATCTCTATTATTCTAATTATATTTAATGTCACCACCGCCATCAACACCACCACCATCTTCAACCACTATCGGTCAATCCCTACTATCGACCAGCTCATCTATCACAACTAGCACCACTGCTAACTACTACTAATAAATCACCTTCTCCACACATTCTTCGGCGGCCACCACCATTATCACTAGTAACGCCACCTCTACCATCACTTCAATCACTATCATCGCTACAATTTATCTCTACTAACAACCATCTCCACCATCACAACTAACAATATCTCCAACTAGTACCAACATATCGTCAACCATCATTCATTCATTTTTCATCCATCACAATCAACACCTTCAACTACTAACATCAAGCAATGTCACATCACAACCACCACCACTATCAACTGCCACCATCATAACAATCACTACAGTACCAACAATCACAACTATCACCACTAACATTACGAATCACTAACATCAAACATTGTCACCGCAACCACCATTATAAACCATCTCCACTATCACAAACAAATATAAATATATTTTTTTCAATCAAATAATAATTTTATTATATTAAATTACATGCTTTTCTGATATATATTTAATTTTTTATTTGAATTATATTTTTTATTTTATTATATATACAAATAATTTTTTTTTGTACATTCAAATGTTGAAAAACAAAACAGTCTTAACCATTCAGTTTTCAGATCTAGAGACAACATTTTAATCATTCAAACATGCATTCAGATTCAGACGTCTGAATCTGAAAAAAAATAAATGCACCCTTAATTATCATATTTACATTTTCTTTACCTAATTTTTAGGCTAAATTCATTGCCAGATATCTAAAATTGAAATTTTTATTTTTTCAAAAGCTGCGGCATTTTTGGAGCGTGAACTAAGTTTCATTTTATAATATTATTTTTATATTTTTTTTATTAAATAGATGTTAAAATAATTTATTTTAGTTAAAATGCCACAATATGGAATCATTTACTTCGCTACTCTACTATGGCAACCTCGAGTATTTCTATTTACTAGAATAGTGTACGTGCGTTGCACGTGTATCAAACTTCTTTTTAGAATAAACGTATGTAGAAAATATACTAATTGTGCTTGTGTTATTTTATTAAATATAAAAACGTTAAGAAAACAACGCAAAATTTTCAAGATAAAAAGGTGCAGTTGATTAAAGAGAAATTTTGTCATTATACTTGCTAATTTCCTACTTTTAAAATAACGTCATTTCTATGAAGAGTTATTTTTATACTTAGGAGTTTATATATTTATACTTTACGTAAAATACAATTATAATGAAATGGTTTATAATAACATAACACATATAACTTAATTTAAAACATAAATCGTAACAATTGTTTTTTAATTTTGTAATCATTTAAAATATACTTTAATTGATAAATAGTGAGTAAGATTTATATAAAAATTTAAAATTTTATATATATGTATATATAAACAAGCATATTGAAGAGTAAAATGGTAAAGTATGGCCCAAACTTAAAAAGGCCCAATAATTTTAAAAATACAAAAAAAAATTTAGGAAAGTAAACAAATATATTTATTTTCGTCTGAACTCCAGAAGCTTCCTTTGAAATTCTCTCTTTCCTCAAACATTTTCTCTCTATTATGATACTACATATTATTTTATCGAAAAATTGATGAATCAGCTGAAATTATGAAGCTCAAAATTGAACTTTCAGAGACCAAATCTTGAAGAGTATTTTCCTACTGCATCCATTGAACAATAGTATGTCAAGCTTCGCCTGTAATTCCCTCTTCTTTCTCTGTTTCCTTCATTTTTTATGCTTTAACCCGTTTGAAGATTTAATTTTTTTAAACCCTTTTTGCCTTACATTTTGTATGTTTTGATTCCCTTAAAACAATTGTTGCATTATATGTTCCTAGTTTTGATTTTTTGTTCCTCCTTTTGTTTTGCATGTTCGAAGATTTTATTTTTTAAAATCCATTCTGATTTAATTTCTTGTTTTAGGTGCGATTTGCTTGATATTTACATATAATATATGGCAGGTATGCTTAATGTTGCCAATTTTGAATGTAATAATATTTGTATGTCAGCTCAGATACTTGAATTTGAGGTACAGAATAAAAATAGAAGCAGGTAAATAGAAATATTGTGATTTTATTTTCCTTTTCTGGGTTACTATTGTAATTGTTTTTTTGAAAAATAGAGAAAGATCCGTCAAAGCTAACAACTTTTTGATTAAACACTATGCTTCTGTACTAAATTTAGAATCTGATTAGTAGTACTTGAACTCATCGTTTAAAATTTAAAACTCATAAAGTTGAAATCTCCACTCCATCCTGAGCTTTGAACCCATAGAAATTGGCATAACTGGTAAAGTAAAGTTGTCGCCATGTGAATATTGAATAGGAGGTAAGATTATTGCACAATAGACCCTTGTTGGCCGATCCTTAGAAGAACTTCATGCATATGAGTGGTTAGTTTATTGGAATTCCCTTTTGTATCTTTTAGAAATTCCTGCTATGAATGGGTCTTACATGCAATTAAAGTTGTCGCTATGTGACCAATAAGTCATTATTTTAAGTTGTGAAAAAAATTGCTTGCTTAAAGTAAGGTGTCATTGTATGTGGATATTGTTCTAGTTATTGGACGTGCCTTATTGTTCTGAGGGTTCATGGATGATGGGTAGGAGGTTACTGTCAAAACATGAGATTTTATGTTTCCTGTCGTGTATCGTTGTGTTGGTTATCTACGCGATTTTCATGTGAGTAAATGCTCTATCTATTTGACTGGTTGATTTTTATCTTGTTGTGTTATTGATCTTGCAAGTTTGCGACAGGATGAAATTGTATTACTGAAAAAGTCAGGACTTAAGTCGTGTCCTTTCTTATTGAAGCTGATTGACTTTTGTTTTGAAAAGAAGCTGGCTATAGTTTATGATCTAAAATTCAAGATACTCTTATGGCTTTCATTTGGTTGTGGTGTCGACTTACTTAAGCTTTTTTTTTTTGGATTTACTTGAGCTTTCTACAAAAATAAAATAAAAAATAGTGGTCTGATAGATTATTAATTTTTTGGTTTTGCTAACATTGTGTTATACACATAGATGAATTTGGGTGGAAGGAATGAATGAGGGTGGCAACTAATTATGCACTGGTCCTGAAAACATTAACCATGAAAAAGTTGGACCTTATTTGGTCTTGTGATGATATTATGATTGATGAGGTATCAAATGAATCCCTAATTTTGCTGCTTTCGAAAGATGTCCTACAAGTTGTCTGATTAAATTTCGATGCAGTAATATAACATTAAACTAATAAACTATATGATCAATTGTAGGAAGGTGAAACTTGCGACGGTGCCTCTGTCTCAGGTATTATTGTTTTTTTATTACTACCCCATGACTTGTTCTCATGAAGTACCCCATGAGATGTGCTAGCGATATGATTATACTAATATAAATACTAATATTACTACTAATATTAATACTAATAAATATGTGTAAAATCGTCATTAAATTGTAACAGGGTATCAACACCACCTTCTTGTAAATAGTATTAGTATTGTCGTTCAGCTACATAAATAGCAGTTGCTTCTGTGCACTATGATTCTTTTGATCAATCTTAGATATTGGCTTAATGTTCTTGCATCTGACCTGTGTTTTTAAATGCACTTAACAGTAACCTGAGCTATGAAAAAGAGGAAGGCAAAATCAAAGCCACCTCTAAAGAAGAGGATGGACAAGCTCATACGCTACCTTCCCAACACGTCTCAATATCCTCTAAGGGCCAACATATCGGGGAATAAGTTTCCTCTTTTTGCCAAATCTCTTCACCCCCTTTGTGGGTGAAACCTTCAAATAGACTAAGTCATCGACTTCAAACTCAAGATCTCTTCTCCTCATAGATGCATAAGATTTCTAACGACTCTGAGTTATTTTCAACCTCTCTCGAATCAACTAGAATTTCTCCATGGATTCAAAAACCACATCTGGTCTTATCAAAGCGGCCTCACCCACTTCAAACCAGCCTATGGGTGACCTACATCTCCTCCCATAAAGAGCCTCAAACGGGGCCATCTGAATACTAGAGTGGTAACTATTATTGTAGCCGAACTCAATCAACGAAAAGTGATCATCCCAACTACCCTTGAAGTCAAGAACACACACCCTCAACATATCCTCCATGGTCTGAATGGTCCCTCTGCCTGACCATCTGTTTCAGGGCGAAAAGATGAACTAAGATAAACTTGGGTACCAAGACCTTTCTGAAAGGCTTTCCAAAAGTGAGATATAACTTGAGTACCCCTATCTGAAATGACGGACAAAGAAATTCTGTGCAATCTAACTAACTCTCTAATATATAGCTTAGCATAATCTTTGACTGAGTAAGATGCATGAACTAGCAAAAAATATGCTAATTTGGTCAATCTGTCTACAATAACGCAAATCGAATCATGTTGACAACGCAAATAGGGTAACCCTATCATAAAGTTCATGTTCACCTCTTCCTACTTCAAAGTGGGAGTACTAAACTCCTACAGGGTGCCACCAGGTCTTTGGTGCTCCATCTTAACCTATTGACAATTAGCGCACTTGGCTACAAATTTTTTAATATATTTCTTCATACCACTCTACCAATAGACTTCCTGCAAATCACGGTACATCTTAGTGGCGCCTGGGTGCATGGAGTAACGCATACCATGCACTTCTTCCATAATTCGTTGCCTCAAACCATCAACGTATGACACGCATAGTCTACTCTGGTATCTCAACAAACCATCTCCCTCTTGGTAGAAAGCCTCTACTTTCTGATCTCTAACTGACTCCTTCAACTTAACCAAACTGGAGTACTTATCTTGCTTCTCTTTCACTTTGGAAACTAAAGAAGATTTTTAACTACTCTAAATCCAAACATTCCCCTCACCTGAGTAAACCAACCTTACACCTAATCTAGCCAACCAATGAACTTACCAAACTAATTCTTTCTTATCACTTCCCATATGAACAATATTGCCCATCAACAGTCTACTAAGGGTGTCTTCCACAACGTTGGCCTTGCCCGAATGATACAAAATACTTATGTCATAATCTTTCAACAAATCCAACCACCTTCTCTGATGGAGATTTAACTCCCTCTAGGAAAACACATACTGCAAGTTCTTATGGTTCGTGAAGACATCAACATGCACCCCATAGAGATAGTGCCTCAAGATTTTCAAGGAAAACACCACAACAGCTAACTCAAGATCATGGGTAGGATAGTTCTTTTCGTAAGGCTTAAGATGTCTAGAGGCATAGGCTATGAACTTACCTCTTTGCATCAAAACACAACCCAAACCAACTCTAGAAGCATCACAGTAGACAATAAATCCATCTGTACCATCAGGTAGAGCTAAACTGGGGCTGAAGTGAGTCGAGCATTCAACTCCTAAAAACTCTTCTCACAGGAATATAACCCCTAAAACTTAACTTTCTTTTGAGTCAATATAGAAATAGAAGACACAATAGACGAAAACCCCTCAACAAATCGTCGGTAATATCCAGCTAAATCGAAAAAACTCCTGATGTCTGATGGAGAGATGGGTCTAGGCTAGTTTCTCACAGCTTTGGTCTTTTGGAGATCAACTCCAATGCCATCACCGAAAATAATATGACCGAGGAACGCTACTGATCTTAGGCAAAATTCACACTTGATGAATTTGGCGAACAACTGGTGATCTCTAAGAGTTTGCAAGACAATTATAAGATGGTCTGCATGGTCATCCTCACTTCAAGAATAGACAAGGATATCATCGATAAAGACTCTGACAAACATATCCAAATACCGTTTGAACACTCTATTCATCAAGTCCATGAAGGCTACTTTGGCATTTGTTAGCCCAGAATATATGACTAGAAATTCAAAGTGACCGTAACGGGTCCTAAAAGCTGTCTTTGGAATATCACATTCCCTTCTCTAAGCTGGTGATAGACGGATCTAAGGTCTATCTTAGAGAAGTAACTTGCACCTTGGAGTTGATCGAATCAGTCATCAATCCTAGGAAGAGGATAGTTATTTTTGATTGTGACTTTATTCAACTGACGATATTCAATGCACATTCAGAGAGAGCCATCTTTCATATGCACAAATAGGATGGGAGCGCCCCATGGAGAGACACTAGGACTTATGAAACCTTTATTTAAGAGGCCTTTAAGCTGCTTTTTTAACTCTTTAAACTCGGATGGAGCCATATGATATGGAGGAATGGATATGGAATGAGTATTAGAAAGAAGATCAATACCATATTTTATTTCTCTATCGGGAGGTAGCCATCATAGATTTTTAGGAAAAACTTTAGGAAACTCATTGACTACACGGACTAACTGAACTGTTAGAGTCTCAGACTTAGTGTCCTTGACTCAAACTAAATAATAAATGCACCCTTTTGATATCAACTTTCTGGCCTTAAGATAGGATATGAAATGACTCTTGGGAGACACTGAATTACCTTTCTTCTCAAAGACTGGCTCATCAGGGAGCTAAAACTTCACTACTCGAGTGAGACAATCTATAGATGCATAACAGGAATGAAGCCAATCCATGCCCAGAATAATGTTAAAATCGACCATGTCTAATTCTACTAAGTTTGCTAATATAATCTTGTGTAGGACAGTTATAGGATACTTTCTATAGACTTGTTTGGCAACAACTGACTCACCCACTGGGGTGGAAACTAAAAAGGGCATAGAGATCTTTTCAGGACCTACCCCAAAATTTACCGCAACCAATGGAGTCACATAAAAGAGATTTGACCCTGGGTCCAACAATACGTAAACATCATGATGAAAGACACGAAGCATACCAGTAACATTATCTAGTGAAATCTCCTGCTCCTGATAGGATGGTAAAGCATAAAACTAATTCTGGTGCTGACCGCCACCGGTACTGGATGATACACCCTGAGGAGGGACTGGGCGACCTAGTAGAGCTAGTGTGCTAGTAGCGTGAGTCTGGGGACGAACATCCCTGTTTCCTTGCTTAGCATACGGGAACTCTTTGATTTCGTGACCCAACTTGCCACATCCATAAAAACCTTTCTATCCCCACAAGCACTCACCAGGATGAGTTTTACAACACTTAGCACATGTTTGATAATTAGGCCTTCCACCCATACTACTCTGAGACCTAGGAACAGAATTCCTGCCCTCTACTCCTGCTGGGTTCTGGGTGCAGGGGCACTGCTGAAGATGGTGATGGAATAGATGAGTGACCCTAAATTTGCGAATGATTTCCCCCTCCAGACCTTAGTTAGCCATACTCAAACTGTCCGATTCTAGCTTTCTTAGTTCCCCTCTCTCTCCCCGTCAACTTCCCTGCCTCAATCTGATGAGCATGAGTCATCAATCTAGCAAGCTCTATGTCCCCAATTAGCATGGTAGTTCTACACTCTTTGACTACCAAACCAGACACTCTAGTAATAAACTTATTCATACTAGATCAAGGGTCAGCTATCAAATCGGGAGCATACTTAGACAACTGGGTGAACTTAATTCAATACTCCTTCACTTTCATCGAGCACTACCTCAGGTTGATGAATTTCTTGACCTTAGCTTCTCTCATCTCACGCGGAAAGAACCTGTACAGAAATGCATCCTAAAATACCTGCCAACTCATAAGAGTTGCATTCTCACCTCTTCCATCCTTCCATATAACAACCTAATAATAAGCAATATCCTTCAATATATAGGTTGCCAATTCCACACTTTCCGCCTCAGTAACATGCATAACTTGAGTGATCTTTCTCACCTCATCAATGTAGAGCTATGGGTCCTCACCTATCTTTGACCTAAAAAATTTCAGGCGGATTCATTCTCATAAAGCCATGAATTCTGGTAGCAGCTAAATCACTATTCTACTGAAGTGGGACTGCAGCTTGATGGTTTCCTTGAACATTGGCAGTCACAGCTTGGACCAACTCTTGAAAGGCAGCCTAAAATTCAGCATGGTACACATTCTTATTCAGAGAATCAACAGGTTGGGGTGGCTGGTTATTATTTTTGCGTGCATTAGCTCGGAGAAGAGGCTTATTGTGTCATGTAAAAGTATGAGTTAAAGTAGATAGAGACAACTGTGAGAACGATAGATATATGAAAAAAAAATAATTTCCTAAATCATTCTGTAGACTTTTGCTCATAAATGTAGCGCGCTTCACACCCATGATTAAGACTCTACTTAACGCGGCTTGTCTGACTCCCTAGGACTCTTTAAACCTTAGGCTGTGATACTAAGTTTCTAACGCCCCAAAAACCTGTCTCGAGATGTCACACGGTGCTTGGGACTACGAGTAGCCCCAAGCTAACCTTGTAATACTTCTACAAGTTTTGAAACACAAAACAAGGACAATCTAGGCATGTAATAACACTGAAATACTGAGTACTGTCAGAACTGAACTGAATATAACTAAACATAATGTATGAAAGTATTTAACTTAAAAGTATAGACAACCAACACTTGAAAAATCTGAAATGTAACTGACAGTCAGACAAGCCTCTACTTCTACTAGCTAGAGAGACACTGGGACAAACCCCCAGCCGACTCAAAATGAACTGAAAGGAACTGATCAAATACTGTAATAAGCTAAAAATCTAAATAACTGGGTCCTCAAACTATGAGGACTCACCAATTGTTAGGATGTAGATAGAGTTTTGTAATGCCCCGAGTCTGCACCCTAGATGTCACACGATACTCATGACCCCAAAGGACCACAAGATAACTGATGACCGGCACCTGTTGTAAGCACTGAATAATAATACTAAAATAATGCAAAAAATAGGCTGAAATTCCATAAGGTTCATAGTTTGAAAATAAATACTGAATACTGATAAATAAATACTAAAATCTGAACATCTGTCTGAAATAATCTAGCTTGAAAGCCTCTAACTATCTGAACATGGAGTTGATGGGAAAAATCCCCAACTAACTCCGACTACTGAATATACAAAACTACTGAAATACTAAAATGATAACTCTATCCTCAAACTATGAGGGCTTACCACTAAATATGCTATTGATAGGCTGGGCTACTAAGTACGGTCCGGAGCCCGTGCATCTAAACCTATGATATAAGACATCATAGTACAAAAGAAAGAGTATACGTCAGTACTTTGAATGTACTAGTATGCTAAGTGAGGTAGGCTGATATACAAATGTTCATATGCATAAACAACAACTGGCTGAGTAACATGAATATAACTGAATAAGAGTACATATATATTTAAAACTTCTGTAATTGATTATGCAATATTATATGTAAATCTACTTTACTATAACTGAGATCACTGATAACTGAATTATTGATAACTGTGTTACTGATAACTGAGTGACTGTATAACTGAGTTACTAATAAATGGGTTACTGTTTCTGACAATTCTAATTCTGTAGAACTAAATTAAGTTCTATACTGAGCTGGGTGACTGTGTCTGACAATCTTGATTCTGAAAACTGATCTAAGGTTTATACAGAGTCTGAAACTGAAACTATAATTGTGGTAGTGTTCATCTAATTGACATACCCCGCTTATAAACTGAGTTGGGGTCTAACCCAAGTTGGAAGGGTGTTAGCACCTTGCTCAGGGATACTAACAATAGATGTGAGTTAACCCTATCTGGAAGGAAGATATTTCGTCAACCCTCACTGGCAGGAAAACTCGTATGAGATGTATCAACCCTTATCTGGAAGGAAGCTATCTCAACCTACGCTGGCTATGTAGTTCTGTAACATAAGGATTTCTACTAAGGGTCAAACCCTTCACTGACAGGAATGCCCCCTTCCCTGGGTTTGCTTGGTGCTTATTCCTACTCCCACTAAATAGATACTGAACTAATTTCTAGACTGTACTAGGCTTGACTGAACTGTTACTGATCATGCTAATTGACTGAACTGGACTGAGTTCACTGAGTTCTATTATCTGACTAAATACACTATTTATGATACTGAGATGAACTGGACCGATACTGAGTTTCACTGAGTTTTGTAACTGACTGAGTACTACTGTTCATGACATTACTGAGACTATTCTGTAACTACTGTAGCTCTAGGTAAACAACTAGATTTTTGGGTATTGAATACCCCAGGACTCAAAAGCATGGAGAGTAAAGCACGATATAATCTTGAAAAACATAACAATAAATACTTGTTAACAATACATTCACCTAGGCATTTTTGTCAAACACTTGAGATACATGAACTTGTACATGAATAGGACCACATGATGACATATCATGATTTCACTATTCAATTCACATATGCATTCTATCAAACACTTGGGAAGCATGGTTATTTAACACGAGGATAGTCAACACATGAAAATCATGGATACAATAATCAATTGTAATTTCAAGGGTTTAACATGTAGATCATATAATTCACCACACATGCTAATTTAATTTCATGAAACTTGTAGTAAATCATGGATTCAAACTCAAATAATATCATGAACACGAATACAATCAAATTCAACATGAAATTCATGAAAGCAATCAACTTGTAGTTTTAAAAGGGGTTCTTGATCACCAAGGGTGAAAGGAAATCCTTAGATGAACACCTAACATACCTTGATTGTTAATTCTCTGAAAGTTGCGGTGAATTTCTTTAGACTTAAATCTTGAATTTGATGGGTTAGGGTTTGTTCTTGAGAGGATTTGTGAATAATGAGTGAATTTTGCCTTCAAAAAGGCTTAATCTCATGTTTTAGAGCTGATATAAGGTGGGAAAATGACTTATTTACCTCCCTAGACGAAGAAATAGAGAAGTAAAAATCGTGCCCAGTGACGCATTGGGCGTCACGTTGCGTCGATTATCGACGTGATAGCCAACGTGACGCATCGATATCGCGTTGGCTCATAGGAAATTGCACTGAAGGTTGGTGATAAAATCCTGGTCGACACATTGAGATCGCATCGATCCACTATTTTAGACTCCCAAACGTGCCTCAAACGACGTTCAATAAATTTGAAACTCATCCGAGAACACCTATTGACATCCCTGATCATGAATCAATCTAAGAATCGATGTTTTAAGGTCGTAAGGGTAAAAAATAAGTTCATGGAAATATCGATGCCAAAATAAGACTAAGTGCCAATACTTAGCTTAAAATTTTCTAAGTCTCGAACCTCTTTTCATGCTATAAAAGATTGAGTTTGGCTAGGATTTTGCAGGGTATTACAATATCTCCCCTTTGGGAACATTCATCCTCGAATAAGACTGACTAAGCTGAGAATACTGATAGACTGAGTCTACATACTGAATATGCACAACTAAAGAAATGATTACATGACTGAAACTACTGATATGCTGAGTTTTGATATTGAACATGCATAACTGAAGCATGACTGAATTTGGAAGGCATGACACATTATTGAGGTATTTCATGAAGGTGTTCATGATAGGAGAATGTTATGCAACTAAAACCGATATCGAGTTCGTAAAGGCAATCTGAGCATGGAACTGAGTAAATTCAAGGAAAATTGTTACCTTGAGCTGAGTCTGGGTTTGCGAAGAAGAGGTGAGGATACTTGATCCACATATCTACTTCTGTTTCCCAAGTAGCTCCCTCCACGAACTGATTCTGCCAAAGAGCTTTGACTAGAGGAACTTCTTTGTTCCTCAGTCTGCGAACCTGATGATCAGGAATTTTTACTGGGCTTTCTTCACAACTGTTGGGTGACCAATGCATTTCTTAAGCAAAGAGACGTGAAACACTGGGTGCACTAAAGCTAAGTCTGAAGGCAACTCAAGCTCGTAAGCTACCTTTACAAAATGGCTGAGGATTCGGTAAGGACCGATATATCGGGGACTGAGCTTCCCCTTCTTGGCAAACATCTTCACTCCCTTCATAGAGATATTTTTAAATACACAAAATCACCAATCTCAAACTCGAGATCTTTTCTTCGCACATCTGTATATGATTTCTCTTGGCTCTGAGCTGTCTTAAGCCTTTCCCTGATCAACTTAACTTTTTCTATGGCATCAAATACCAAGTCAGAACCTACCACTGCGGCCTCACCCACTTCAAACCAACCAATGGGAGATCTACATCTCCTCCCATAGAGCACCTCAAATGGAGCTATCTAAATGCTAGAATAATAGCTGTTATTATATGCGAACTCAATCAAACGCAAGTGGTCTTCCCAACTACCTTTAAAGTCAATGGAACACACTCTTAACATATCTTTTAAAGTCTGAATGGTCCTTTCTACTTGACCATCTTTTTTAGGGTGGAAGGCTGTACTGAGGTGAACTTGGGTACCAAGACCCTTTTGGAAGACTTTCTTGAAATGAGAGGTGAACTGCGTACCTCTATCTGAAATGATAGACAACGAAACTCCGTGCAATCTGACCAACTCTCTAACATTGAGCTTGGCATAATCCTTGGTTGAATAAGAGGTGTGAACTGGTAAGAAATAAGATGATTTGGTCATCCTATCTACAATGACCCAAATTGAATCAAGCTGGCAACGAGTACGGAGTAAACCCATCACAAAATCCATGTTCACCTCTTCCCACTTCCATGTGGGAATACTAAACTCCTGCATAGATCCACTAGGCTTCTGATGTTCGATCTTAACCTGCTGACATGTCGAGCACTTACCTACAAACTCTGCAATGTCTCTCTTTATCCCACTCCACCAATGGACTTCCCGTAAGTCACGATACTTATTGGTGGCCCTGGGTGAATCGAGTAGCGCGCATCATGCACTTCTGTAAGAATTCGCTATCTCACGCCATCCACACATGGCACACATACTCTACCTTGGCAGCGTAACACACCATCACCCCTTGGGAGAAAATCTCTATTTTCTGATCTCTGACAGACTCTTTTAGTTTAACTAAACTGGGATCCCTGTCCTGCTTTTATTTTACTTAAAAAATGAGAGATGATTCTGAACTATTCTACACACATAAACTACCCCCTGCTAAATCGACTAAGCGTATACCTAGTTGGGCAAACTGATGAACTTCCTAAACTAACTTCAACTTACCATCCTCCTCATGAGTAACACTACCCATAGACATCCTACTGAGGGCATCATCCACTACATTAGCCTTGCTAGGATGATACAGAACACTCATGTCATAGACTTCAAAAACTCTAACCACCTTCTCTAACGCAGGTTCAGGCCTTTTTGAGAAAACACATACTGCAGGATTTTATGGTCTGTGAACACATCGAAATGAACTCCATAAAATAATGCCTACAAATCTTTATGGAAAACACTACCGCTGCTAACTAAAGATCATGAGTGGGATAGTTCTTTTTATGAGGCTTAAGCTGTCTATAGGCATAAGCTATGACCTTAACTCTTTGCATCAAAACATACCCCAAACCAACTCTAGAAGCATCGTAATATACCATAAACTCGTCTAAACCATCTGGTAAATTCAAAATTGGGGCTGTAGTGAGTCGTGTCTTTAACTCCTAAAAACTCTTCTCACAAGAATCTGACCACTGGAACTTGACTTTCTTCGGAGTCAATCTAGACATGGGGGATTAAATAGATGAAAATCCCTCAACAAATCATTGGTAATAGCATGACAAACCTAAGAAACTCCTGATATCTAATGAAAAGATAGGTCTAGGTAAGTTTCTCACTGCTTCAGTCTATTGAAAGTTAAATCTGATGCCATCACTGGAAATGATATGACCAAGGAAAGATACCGAGCTTAGACAAAATTCACATTTAATGAATTTGGTGAACAACTGACAGGCTGTAAGGGTCTATAACTCTATTCTGAGATAGTCTGCATGATCATATTTACTACAGGAGTAGACAAAAATGTCATCGATGAATACTATGATGAATATGTCCAAGTACTGCTTGAACACACGATTCGTCAAGTCCATGAAAGTTTCTGAGGCATTGGTAAGACCAAATGACATGACCAGGAATTTGAAGTGACCATACCAAGTTCTGAAAGCTATTTCAGAATGTCACATTCTCTGACTCTGAGTTGATGAAAGTCTGATCTGAGGTCTATCTTAGAAAAGTAACTAGCACCTTGAAGTTGGTCAAATAAGTCATCGATTCTGGGAAGTGGATACTTGTTCTTGATCATGACTTTGTTCAACTGACGGTAGTCAATACACATTCTTAGAGAACCATCTTTCTTATGCACGAATAAGACTGGTGAACCCCACGGGGAAACACTAGGTTTGATGAATCCCTTATCTAGGATATCCTTCAACTATTCTTTTACCTCTCTGAGTTTAACTAATGCTATTCTGTATGGTGGAATAGAGATAGGCTGAGTATTGGGAAGAAGGTCTATTTTAAAGTCAATTTTCCACTTGGGAGGAACTCTAGGAAGATATTTGGGAAATACAACTAGAAATTTACATGCTACTGGAACTGACTCAAGACTATGAGTCTTGGAACTAGAATCCTTAACTCGAACAAAATAGTAGACACACCCATTAGATATCATTTTTCTTTCCCTTAGATAAGAAACAAATTGACCCCTAAGTGCTAAAGTACTACTCCTCCATTCTAGGAAAGGTTCATTCAGAAACTGAAAATAGACAATTCCGATTATGTAGTTAATTGAAGCATAGCATGAGTGGAGCCAATCCATGCCGAGAACAACATCAAAATTCGTCATCTCTAGATCTATTAAGTCCACTAATGTAATTTTCTGAGATACCATAACCGAACAGTTCTTGTATACCCATCGGGCTATGATAGATTTAACCACTGAGGTAGAGACTGAGAAGGGCTCTGCTAGGATTTCGGAACTGACTCCGAATTTAACGACTATAGAAGGGGTTACCAAGGACAGATAAGTTCCCAGATATAGAAAGGCATAAACATGTAAATAATAAACTTGTAACGTACCAGTGACCACATCAGGGGAAATTTCCTGATCCTGTCGGGATTGAAGTACATAGAGTCTGTTTGGGCATTGTCCACTAGTGGCACTGGAAGTTACTATAATGCCTCAAATCCTATTGAGGCGGGCAGGAACCTATAGCTGTGAAGGCCCAAGAGAACCAATCCATAACCTTGTACTTATCATGCACATAACTATGGAAACCAAACGTTCTAACAATATGATATAATGTATTGATAAGAATAATTACGTATGTAAGTGCAAAATTAAATATACAAGATATGGACATTAGGGCCACACATTTAAAAGACAATACACTACCATATTTAACTTTACATTAGTCTAAAAAGCCTCTAAAGGATACATAGACTTAGCTAGGACCGGGATAAACCTCCGCCCTACTCTTGACTACTGCATAATACCAAAACATATGGAACAAACTCCAAAAGCCTCAAATTAACCTGGAGCTCACCAATATTCACTGAATAGCCTGTGTTTCTACTAGCGTGGTGTATTAGCTGAAGCACCTATGCCTGCAACATGAAATACAGGTCCCCTGTGAGGGTAGTCAGTACGAAAATATGTACTAAATATGTAAGGCTGAAGGTAACATTGCATGATACAAGAGCTTCATAGAAATCAGATACAAGTGTATGAGTAGTACTAGTAGACCACCTTTATATATACTTGTGGGACGACGTACATTACATTCTTTTCTTCATTTTTACCTTTCTTACTTTATAATCTTTGTAAGCCATATAATGCAAATGACCAGCTGATAAGTGGTAAATAGATAAATTGGGATTGGCCCAAGCTAGGCTTACGCCCCTGAGTTGCCACCCACATAAGAACATTGGGTTCAACCCATGCTAGGCTTATGCCCCTGAGCTGCCATCCACATATAAAGGTATGGAGATCGGCCCATACTAGGATTATGCCCCTGAACTGCCACTCATTTTATAAATTTGTATTACTTAGTTTATTTAACCTTTGAGATTGTTACTTTGGTGGTCGTAACATTATGGTACCTTGAAACAATAATCTACCAATAAGAGACATGTAAATGGGCACTTAATTCAACATTAATGAGGTAGGGAGATGTTGGAACACAAATGAAGTGTTTAGGATATGAAAATACACATGGGTCTTATTTGAGTAAATGGAGAACTTCTGAAATTTTCTAGTGAAAATAGATGTGCAGGTTTAATAATAAGCATGTTTTGAGGTTTCTTAACACATTAGAGTGTGGGAACAAGGTCATTGGCTACGTGGAATATAATACGATACTATTATGTATCACTTGTTATAAGATAACCTTAGAAGCTTACTTGATGGAACAAATGTCTGATTTTATGCGAAAGAGTGAAAAATAGAGTATGCCTTACATACCTGGTTATATAACTCCAAAACTAACCCAAATTGACTTTTCTCCTTTTAGATTACTTATCTACAATAGAATATATGGTAAATTAATATTAGCAACCAACCAACACATTTGAGCTAATTAACTTTACTAAAACAGTAACCGTGAAGTAAGCCCTTAACCTATCAATCGAGGGTGTTATTTTAACCCTTTCCCCACCAATTACACCTGCATACCATACAGGTTCTTATAAGATTCGCCGAAACCATCTTGGCTTCATTATACCCTCCAAATAATATACAAAATGGATTGGGCAGTAAACATATGCAATAATTAGTTCAGTGGTGTACCACCACACCTTTCTTCTATATTTCAATTCAAACTAGTCACACCTTTCTGCAACATCAACCCGGCATCCCATAATATATACATACAAAATAGTCCACAAAATAACCCCAAATCTCTTTTATTGTAGCAATCAAGTATTGAACTCATCATCTCTTGAGTTATCAATAACGACACATCCATAATTCTCTCAAATTCGTATATAAGAAGAAGAAATTGGATCAGTCTCCTTACCTCAATTCTATAACTTATTCTTTTAATTTAAACTCCTTAAGAACTTCAACTTTCACTTTCCTTCATACTTTAAACCAAAGAAGAAAAGAGATCTCTTAATAATAAAGAAAAAAATGAGCAAATAGCTTGTTGTATATTCTTCCATGAATTAATAATTAAGCACTTATAGCATGTTGTTCTAATCTTCCATGAGATAATTAAGCTAAACCATAAGTGTTTTCACTTACCTTGGGCTGCAAAAGTTGGGATTTCTCCAAGAACCCTAAAAGGAAATATAAGGCTGCTCCTAGTTGCTTTAAAGAAAGTAGAGAGAATTTATGAATTGTAAACATTTTTTATGACTTAAGAATGAGGGAAATGACCAGCAACTTGGTCTTATAAAGGCCCTATTTTTGTCCATCCACTAAATTGCATTTTGGACCTCAAATTTGGTCAAATTAGTCCAAGTAGGTGATGCACCTAATTAAAGAGATTAAGCTGCTCAAAGGGTCAAAGTAGGTGATGCACCTACTTGCTTAATTTCTTTATTGGGTTCAATTATACTTGGGCCTTGGAAGATTTGTGTGTTGGGCTATTTCACCATTTTTCTTCTTCTTTTATTCAATTTGGGCCCAATGAGTACATTAATATAGGCCCAAATCTGATCCATAGACATGGGTCCATTAACCTTTTCCAAATAGCTTAAGTAGGTGACTCACCTACTAGCTTAATTAAGTCAAGCAAGCACCTTAATATTTCATTCCCTTTCCAGCTCCCAATTACTCTAATCTAACTTACGACTTGTACATGCCTGATCACTCTAAACTTTAGATTCAAATACTGACTTATGATTCCAAGTTAAATAGTTGTATTGATGTTAACTTGATCGTGTCACATTAAAA